>CM075886.1:22926952-23480245 GCA_038021265.1 Cyprinella venusta
ACTATAAGAAATCACTCTTCAGATCTCAATCTTAATAATAAAGGTTTCAAAAGCGTGTTGTCGTGGCGGTGCCATAAAAGAACCACTTTTGGTTCCCTAAACAACTTTTCTTTCTTTCTTTTTTTTTCTTAAGAACCTTTGAACTTTTGTCCAAATGTAAAGATTCCGTGGATGTTAAATGGAACCATTGATGTCACTATAGAACCTTTACATTTTTAAGAACCTCCAAGATTAAATAGAGAGAAAACGGAGACTTTTGGCTCCTGAGATGTTTCTCTTTCTGCACCGTCAGTTTGTCAAACATCTGGGGGCGACAGATAGACAGGGGGCACATCTGTGCAGCAGACGGTCTCCCGAGAGGTCAAGAAAGGTCACACTTAGGGTTCATAACAGTGAGATTTCACTGCTGGGGATCTTAAAGAAAAGAACATCAGAGAAAGACTGACTTCCTGCATACAAATATCCAACAAATGGATGTAAATACATGTAAATATAATGTAAATGTAAATAAAAGACAAAATAAAATCAATTAAAAAGCCAGCAGAATATATAAATCATATATTAGATACAGTTAATAAATTAAATCAATAATCTATATATATATATATATATATATATATATATAGTGTATGCATATGTAATAATTTAACAATGTAAGACTTTCTATTTAAAAATAAAACTTAAAAAAACTTTAATAATATAATATAGTACAAAACAGTACAAGGTAGACTTGAAAACTAACAAAAACAAAGAAAAAAATTATAATAAATTGAAACTGTTAATAATTTATTAATTTTTAAAAGACAAAAAAATTAAATAATAAATACATAAACATAAATATTGTAAATAATAAAAAAAATAGTGCTGTCTTGCATCTCGATTAAAAGTTAAAAGTTTAAAAGTTAATGAAACATTTGTGTTTATACAATATACAGTATGTGTGTGTATATATTATTATATTTATATAAATATTAGTGTGTGTGTGTGTGTGTTATATAAACACATATTAGGGCTGTCAAACGATTAATCGCATCCAAAATAAAAGTTTGTGTTTACATAATATATGTGGGTGCACTGTGTATAATTATATATATACGTATATATATATAAATACACACACATGCTTGTATAAATTTAAGAAATATTTTAATGTATATACTGTATATAGATTTATATATAATTTATATTTTATATAAATATTTTACATATAAATATTTTTTTTCCTAAATATACATGCATGTGTGTGTATTTGTATATATATATATATATATACACATAATAATTATATACACAGTGCACCCACATATCTTATATAAACACAAACTTTTATGTTATCTTTGACAGCATAAAAAAAATCTCTCTCTTTATAAATAAATCTATATTTAAATAATATATTAATACTAAAATAAATGTTGTACAACTTTGGTTGAAACTAAAACTTGGAAAAAGTTTCAGTTTAGACCAGAAAACACACAAAAACAAAGAACAGATAACAAATGTAAACCATTGATCATATTCCACACGCCACTGTATTTATTCATGCACATATTCAGACGTTACGCCAGATCAAGATCATGAATGTGCATCTGTTCCTCACATAAAGCTATCATATCATATCAACTTATATTCAGGACCATGGAAAAGAGCGGCTCATATCAACAAGTGAATCTGATATGGGTTTGGAACGACAAGAGAGTGAGTAAACCAAGATGGATGTGCGAGACCTTTAAGACCAAGCAGAAACTCTGATATTCTTCCTTGAATACACACATTTAAGAGTGAAAGCCGGTGTGTGTGACCAACAACCCTCCTCAGAAACACCAAAGTGTCCTGCAAGGATGACCTCTGAGGGGTCACGACCCCACGGTGACCTTCGCAAAACAAAGAGAGGGAATGATCTTCAGCAGACCAGCACAAAACACACGGACTCATTAGAGCACTCGGAGACCTCAGACATAAACAAACCTCTAACGTGCCTGTGAAAAATCGAGCCTATGTGAGGGACGGGTGGCTTTTTCCATCTGGACATGAGGCAGCTAATGAACGCTTACAGTAGTATCTCAATACACACATCGACTCCTGTGTGAGTGGAATCGCATACTACTGTACTACAGTTACCAATGTGCATTGTAAACTGCATATCCCACAGTGCAGTGCACTGAATGAACAGAAGTTATATTGATCATTTCTTGACACACAAAAAATATTGTTGGTTTAACTTAAAAAATTAAGTAACCTGGTTGCCTAAAATTTTTAAGTTCATTGAAATGGAAAAATTGAGTTAATACAATGAAGGAGATTGAGTTAATCATCAGAAACTCAAAATATTATGTTATCTGAACCACATTCATTATTTAAGTTGATTTGACAAAATGAACATGAACATATTATTTTAACAGTGTTGGACAGCAAAACTTTAAGATTTTTTTCCCACTGTAAACTTAAAAAAGTAAGTGTTTGTGCCGTCTTAAAATTTTAAGTTTAGTCAACTCAAATATCCAAGTCGTTCACATTTTAAGTTGACTAAGCTTAACATTTTTAGGCTACACGAACACTTACTTTAACATTTTTATTTATTTTTTTTCCCAGTAATTTAAAGAAAAATATATTTTAAATTGTAAAACTGCACATTTTTTTTTTACTTATATGGCGAATGAAAATTATAAAAACATGTCCAGGTCACACTTTAAAACGAATTAATAAATAAAAATGCGTTTAAACTGCCATTATTTTCAGATGAACAGATGAGCTTTTATTTTAACTTTAATAATTTTTTAATGTTTTTTTTTGTATTTCTGTGTTTTTCATTAGATTATTTATCACTGAAATACAATTATCTTTTTATTTAAATCAGTAAAAATGTATTCTAATCATACCAATGTGTGAAGAAATAGTGCTAAAATTTAAACTTAACGAACAGATGAACTTTTATTTTAATTTTAATAATTTTTAATGTTTTTTTGTATTTCTGTGTTTTTCATTAGATTATTTATTACTGAAATACAATTATCTTTTTATTTAAATCAGTAAAAATGTATTTTAATAAATCTAATTTGTGAAGTAAGTGCTAAAATTTAAACTTAACGAACAGATGAACTTTCATTTTAATTGTAATAATTTTTAATGTTTTTTTGTATTTCTGTGTTTTTCATTAGATTATTTATTACTGAAATACAATTATCTTTTTATTTAAATCAGTAAAAATGTATTTTAATCATACCAATTTGTGAAGAAATAGTGCTAAAATTTAAACTTAACGAACAGATGAACTTTTATTTTAATTTTAATAATTTTTAATGTTTTTTTGTATTTCTGTGTTTTTCATTAGATTATTTATTACTGAAATACAATTATCTTTTTATTTAAATCAGTAAAACTGTATTTTAATAAAACTAATTTGTGAAGAAAGTGCTAAAATTTAAACTTAACGAACAGATGAACTTTCATTTTAATTGTAATAATTTTTAATGTTTTTTTGTGTTTCTGTGTTTTTCATTAGATTATTTATTACTGAAATACAATTATCTTTTTATTTAAATCAGTAAAAATGTATTTTAATAAAACTAATTTGTGAAGAAATAGTGCTAAAATTTAAACTTAATGAACAGATAAACTTTTATTTTAATTTTAATAATTTTTAATGTTTTTTTGTATTTCTGTGTTTTTCATTAGATTATTTATTACTGAAATACAATTATCTTTTTATTTAAATGAGCAAAAATGTATTTTAATAATACTAATTTATGAAGAAATAGTGCTAAAATTTAAACTTAATAAAAATCCTAAAAAATAGGCTTAATTTTCTCTATATTTTGAGGTGGTTTGGCGCATTATAGCCAATTAAATAAAGCGTAATTTATTCAAAAGCTGTCTTCGCATCCTCACTCATCATAAGACACAATGCAAACATGTTGTACAGCCAGTCATGTGATTTCTGAGACTCACACAGCTGGGCTTTCTCATTCAGCACACACCTCATATTCCTCACAAAAATGTCCTTTTAATGACAAGTCCTGATTTTCTGAACAACTTCTGAACAGGTGGAGAAGTGCTCCATTATGTGGGTACTTATCTTGCGACGGGATGCTTGGGAGCCATTAAACCATGGCAAATGTATTTCCTTTCAGCGGCTGTGTGTAATTTTACGGGTCGGGAGAGTGAATGCATTACGGTACAGTGACGACGAAAGCCAAGAAATGTTTTCTTTGGCAAAGCCTGTTGAGTTTTCACCCAGCACACCAAAAACCAAACAATCTAAGTGCGGCGCTACGCCTAGCTGGATAATAACTCTAATGTGCGACACACGTAACAGCCAGTGAGTTTCCATGCAAATATGCCACGAACACCAGCACATTTGATAAAAACCTCTGGGAAAGGGTCACGAGTGCATTGTGGGAATTCTCCTCATTCTTTAACCACTGTAGATTGTCGCTATTTGCGTGATTATCTGAAATTGCAGGGGCCAAACGCAGCCATGAAAGAAGCTCTATCTGATTTGTGCCAAACACTGCTGGGTTGAGGTTTCTCTTATAGCTCAAGACATTATAAAACGCTCAATGTGCTTCCTGACCTCGGGAACACTGGGAAGCAGGACGTCTCCAAAGATAGTTACACTCTGAAAAATGCTGGGTTGTTTTAATCCAACTTTGGGTCAAATATGAACAAACATATGTATGTCTGACTGTTAAATTAAAAAAAAATGAACAAACCCAAATGTTGGGTTAAAAATGTAATGTAAAAATTTAACCCAACGGCTGGGTTTGTCCATGTTTGACCCAAAGTTGGGTTAAAACAAATTTTTTTTAGAGTGAAATGTCGAAAAAGTACAAGGACTAACTTTTTGCATTAAAATCGTAATCTTGGGTTTGAAACGTGTCGAACCTGCACGGATAAAGCAACGTTTTACACTTAAGAGCAACGGACAAACGTTAAATGTTCTTGTGTTTGTACAGTTGCTTTCAAATCTGCAATGGGAAGATGAATGACTCAGAGTCAGATTTGATCAATTAAACAAATGAATTTGAAATTTCTTAATTCGAACATAAAAAGAAAGTGTATAAAATAAAGCAATGTTTACAAAACTTAGGAAAAATCAAAACAAATGAGCAGCAATATATATATATATATATATATATATATATATATACTCAGAAAAAAGGGTACAAAACTTGTCACTGGGGCTGTACCTTTTCAAAAGGTACACTTTTGTTCATTTCATGAGCTAATATGTACATTTTAAGTGTTAATATGTACGTTTTAAGTGCTAATATGTCCATTTCAGGAGCTAATATGTCAATTTCATGAGCTAGTATGTCCATTGTAGGTGTTAATATGTACATTTTGGGTGTTAATATGTACATTGTAAGTGTTAATATGTACATTTTAGGGGTTAATATGTCAATTTCATGAGCTAATATGCCCAGTTTAGGTGGTAAAATGTGCATTTTAGGTGTTAATATGTCAATTTCATGAGCTAATATGTCCATTTTAGGTGCTAATATGTACCACTAAGGTACCAATATGCAGCCTTTGGGTACAAAAGTGTACCTTTTGAAAAGGTACAGCCCCAGTGACAGCTTTTGTACCTTATTTTCTGAGAGTATATATATATATATATATATATATATATATATATATATATATATACATAATTCTTTGCTGTTGACATACTTCTATTATATGTGTGAAAAGGAGTAGGAAGAAGTAAATCTTATATACTCCTACCCCCTAAATTCTTACAGTCTTACGTTCATTAATAAGTTAAAATTCAGTCATTTCAGTTTTCTGTGATGGAAAAAGGGAGGGTAACAACATACAATTAATTGTAATTAAAAACAAAACATTTATACAGAAGTTAAGATAAATATATTTAATAATATATAAATTCATAATTCCCAATAAAAGTCATTTTAAGTCTTTAGGAACATTTCCAAATTTGAAGGTTTTGAATGACCGAGTAAATAATGTTCATTTTCATTTTGGTGTGAGCTATCCGTTCACAGAGGTGATGAGTATTGATGGATAAGCATGATGAGAGATTTGTCTGAGCTGATAGTGGCTGATGCTGAGCTCCATGTAATCTAAGTGTTAACATCTCTCTCTCTCTCTCTCTCTCTCTCTCTGTCTGTCTCTCTGTCTCTCTCTCCTTGTGTGCTGTAAATCCAGTCGTGTCTGTGTGCATGAGGAGAGGCAGCTGGAGGTGAACTGAAAGGCAACACACACAAACTCACTCAACGGGGTCGCGAGCGGGGGCCGCAGAAACAGGTGCTCTGCCCCCCACCCCACCCCCCACCCCCTTTGTGTTTATTTGTCCCTCTCCGTCGCACATGCTCAAAGGGTAAACGTCCATTCTCGTGTCGGGTTACACCCTCTCTGCCTTGAACTCGGGGCTCTGGACGGCCATGGCGTGCCATTCCGGACAAGCTTTACCGCTCCTAAACTACCGGCCCCGATAGATCCACCCCAGATAACCCCTACGACCCTCCCTCTCCACCGATATTGACACGACTTTATGAAGATTGATGAAGTTTCACAGCTGATCGGAAGATGACGGATACACACATCCTCTCACTTTCCTTCTCGTCCAGTGTTCGGTCCAAATCAAGCGGCCCCCACCCATCATCGGGTCATTTCTGGCCATCAACAGGTCCGGATCACACAGACAGACATTTATAGTAAAAACACACATTGGCTATAGGCTATTTATGGCAATTCATATACAGACTAATTGGAATAAATCATAATAAATCATATAAATCATACCCAATGAATTAATCAATCAATCAAAAAAATAAACCAACCAATCCAATCAATCAATCAATCAATCAGTTAGTCAATTATTAAAAAAATCAATCAATCCAACCAAGCAACCAACCAACCAACCCAATCAATCAATCAATCAACCAACCAACCCAATCAATCAATCAATCAGTTAGTCAATCATTAAAAAAATCAATCAATCCAACCAACCAACCATTCAATCAATCAACCAACCCAACCAACCAACCAACCCAATCAATCAACCAACCAAGCAATCATTCAATCAATCAACCAACCAACCCAATCAATCAATCAGTCAATCAACCAACCAACCAACCAACCCAATCAACCAACCAACCAACCAATCATTCAATCAACCAACCAACCAATCATTCAATCAACCAACCAACCCATTCAATCAATCAATCAACCAACCAACCAACCAACCAACCATTCAATCAATCATTCAATCAACCAACCCAATCAACCTACCAAGCAATCAATCATTCAATCAACCAACCAACCCATTCAATCAATCAACCAAACAACCATTCAATCAACCAACCAAGCAAACAACCAACCAACCAACCAATCAATCAATCATTCAATCAACAAACCAACTCAATCAACCAACCATCTAACCGACCAACCAACCCAATCAACCAACCAACTAACTAACCAACCCAATCAACCAACCAACCAACCAATCATTCAATCAACCAACCAACCGACCAACCAACCGACCAACCAACCAACCAACCAACCAATCATTCAACCAACCAACCAACCAACCAACCAACCAATCATTCAATCAACCAACCAACCAACCAATTCAATCAATCAACCAACCCAACCAATCATTCAACCAATCAACAAATCATTCAATCAATCAACCAACCAACCAACCAACCAACCCAATTAGTCAGTCAGTCAGTCAGTCAGTCAACCGATCAACCAACCAATCAATCCAATCAGTCAGTCAAATCAAATCAAATCAAATCAACTCAATCTACCAACCAACCAATCAACACCCACTTTATTAGTACTTTTGAGGAATACATATTTGGGGGTGAAAGCCAGATGTTGTGGTTGGTAAACCACATTAATATTCCCCTGTGGTGCCAGTATTGGTGCCTAAATCTCATCGAAATCCTTGATTGGCTGCAAAGGAAAATGCAGAGAGGGAAAAGGGGAGGGGCATACCGTACATCTTGCCCTCATCGGAGAGAATGATCTTGCGTCGGCCACAGGGCGGATAGATCGCCAGCGCCTCTTGAAAGCTCTGCTCGATATCCGGACTCCACACGCCCTCCGCATCGTTCTCCAGAGGCTTATCCAATCCCTCGCTCAGCTCCTCGCTAGCGCCCCCCGGAGAGGACGCCGAGACCCACTCGGACGACAGGATGGTGATGGAAGAGCAATGTGATTTCCGCTCCGAAATCGCTCCGTGGCGATTAAACGACGGTTTTTCCCAGATCTGGAGCAGGGCAGAAGCTCAATCCTACAAAGAGAACGTTTAGTTAGAGTTGCATTAGAGCTCAAATCTATAGAAGATGTGGGAGTTTTGCAAATTCAATAAAAAAGGCATTGTGAATACAATCAAAATATAGCTGCAAATTAGACGGCTTGATTTGGTCATTGCCTCACATTGGTACATTTAGGAAAAGTGCACTTTTAATTATTCAATTCAATTGGTAAAAGTGTAATTTCACCTAAAAAAACACTATCAACCTAATTTCACTTTCAAGCACACTTGTATTATTTGAATTCTATATATTGGATTTACTTTTTATATTTGCGGTTTCATTTTTAATTTTAGTTTAGGTTTTAGTAATTGTCTGTCCTTTGTCATTTTTATTAGTTTAAAATATATATATATATAATATTTTAGTACTTTGCTACGGAGCCGTATTGCATTCACTTGAAGAAAAAAAATCCACTCTGTTTTTCTAAATTAATTAATGAGTTAATTTTTCATGAAATAAAGTTTTTGCTCTGTTTTTCTGAATTAATGAGTTAATTTTTCATGAGAAAAAAATTTGCTCTGTTTTTTTTGAATTAATGAGTTAATTTTTCATGGATTTTTTTTTTTTGCTCTGTTTATCTGAATTAACGACTTAAGTTTTCATGAATTTTTTTTTTTTTTTGCTCTGTATTTCTGAAATTAACTCGTTAATTCAGAAAAAACAGAGCAAAAACTTTTTTCTCATGAAAAATTAACTCATTAATTCAGAAAAACAGAGCAAAAAATTTTTTTCCATGAAAAATTATCTCGGAATTCTGAGATAATTAACTTGTTAATTCAGAAAAACAGAGTATATTTTTTTTCTTCAAGTGAATGCAATACGCCTCCGTACTTTGCATCGTTTCGTTTATGTTTGAGTTTTCATGTAATATCTATATTTTATTTCAGCTTTGTTTCAATTACCGGAAAACCATTTTTGGTTGCTTTTATTTTAGTCAAAACTAACAAGCTGGTGCCTTCAGAATATCTAACAATCATAATTTTGCTGTTGTCGCCATTTCATACGCTGTGCATTAAAGTGAATTTTTCCATGATTATGATGGTTTTAAGCCATTTTGTATTGTGTAATAATTTTTTTTAAGTCAACGGGGTCCAATGTTGTTTGCTTCCAAATGTTCTTCACAATATCTTTTATGTAACACAGAAGAAAGAAAGTCATATACTGTAGGTTTGGAATGACAAACAAAGTTTAAACACACATGTACACACCAACACGACTCAAAGAGCATAAAACAAACATAAACACAGAACAAAATCCACTTTAATCAGGGCTGGAATGTAAAGCTGTGAGCCTACACACACACACACACACACACACACACACAGGATATTAGCTATGGGCCGTACATTAATTTAAAGCTCATATTGTTTGACCAATAACAGTGTAGCCGGAGGAGCCGGTGTCTGATCAAGAGTTCCTGACACACGCGAGTGTTTCATTAAGAGCGTCTCTTATAACAGTGTGTTAATGTGATAATAGCACTAAAACAACACACTGCCTGACAGGTTAAACGTGGCTAACACTGCAGCAACGCAGATACGACATTATTTTAATGGTACAAACGTAACCGAATTACTGCACTAAACAAACAAGACATGTACTGTGGTGTAAAACTAACATTAATGTTGAAATATCAAATTATACTATTGATTTATCACCACAGCACTTTTATGTGACGACATTAACCTTCTAATCCTATGTTTTATGTACATTTACCATGTGTTGGAGATATATACCTTAAATTGATGTGATCACACACACCTAATACACAAATTATAAAACGTCTCTATCATATTTTCTAATCTATGAACTGTTAAAATGCAGGATTAATATTGAAAAGCTGGTGTGTGTCCTGATCCTAACAGCACAATACACACACTAACTCATGCAGTTATTCACACACACTTCCATAAACACACATTTGGACAGCCTGGTGTGTGTGTTTGTTTTAAAGTAAGACTGCAGAGCAATCTACAACACAATGGGTCACATTAAACAGCATATTTTAAAAACCTAAGATAAAAACTAAATGCAAGAGTGTGTCAGTTCACCTGAACAGAAGAGACACAGATGAGGCCACGAGTAAACGAGCTGTAATGAGGCCTGATGCTGCGTTTAATAATGCGTCCCTGTGTTTTAATGATGCTTTTGATTAAAATAACAGCATAGCAGGTGCGCACCGGCCTCATTCCACCTGTTACGCCGGGACAATATTACGTCCCGCGGGCACTGACTCCTCACCCCAACACTCCAAATATTTACCCATGAGGCCAGCTGGCAGAGACCAGTGCTCTAAGACCCGCTGACACTAACAATCACAGTCATTCTGATTGCTTGAGATTGTCTTAGGATCATTCATTAACATCAACAATAAAAAAAAACCAATGTTAAAAACCCAAATAGAGATTTAAAAAATAAATAAATAAACGAAAACATACAAATATGCAGTAAAAAATCTGTGGATATTGAATGTTTCGGATGATCTGTGCTTGAACATTAATGTTGTTGACAAATGCAAATAATCCGTTGATTTTATTGACAAAACTAACATTTTAGTGAAGGACATAATTGTGAAAGAAAGAAAGAAAGAAAGAAAGAAAGAAAGAAAGAAAGAAAGAAAGAAAGAAAGAAAGAAAGAAAGAAAGAAAGAAAGAAAGAAAGAAAGAAAGAAAGATGTTTTGATCACAACATTATTCCCAGAGTTTATCACTTTTCTATTATTTCAGAGTACAAAATGATTGGTGTCCAAAACTTTGATAGATAGATAGATAGATAGATAGATAGATAGATAGATAGATAGATAGATAGATAGATAGATAGATAGATAGATAGATAGATAGATAGATAGATAGATAGATAGATAGATAGATAGAGAAATGGATAGATAGATAGATAGATAGATAGATAGATAGATAGATAGATAGATAGATAGATAGATAGATAGATAGATAGATAGATAGAGAAATGGATAGATAGATAGATAGATAGATAGATAGATAGATAGATAGATAGATAGATAGATAGATAGATAGATAGATAGATAGATAGATAGATAGATAGATAGATAGATA
Source organism: Cyprinella venusta (assembly GCA_038021265.1). Classification (NCBI taxonomy): domain Eukaryota; kingdom Metazoa; phylum Chordata; class Actinopteri; order Cypriniformes; family Leuciscidae; genus Cyprinella; species Cyprinella venusta. The sequence goes on from CM075886.1 coordinate 22,938,309, forward strand.
GATAGAGAAATGGATAGATAGATAGATAGATAGATAGATAGATAGATAGATAGATAGATAGATAGATAGATAGATAGATAGATAGATAGATAGATAGATAGATAGATAGATAGATAGATAGATAGATAGGCTTATAAGTTATTAGCCTACTTGCAGAAAAATAGCCTAAATGAATAAACATTGGATTGCAATTATTCAAAAATACAATATTTTAAATAATATTACTATTTGATTGCTAGTTTAGCTTAAAACAAAACAATTATAATAACCTTTACACAGCTACAAATGTTTGCATGTGTTTTTCCGTCACATGAACCAGTTTAATATAAGTGTGGAAAAAGTATATCATATTTCAAAAATATTGATTAATAATATATATATTTAACAGGCAAGTTCAAAGGATATTGTTTATATATATATATATATATATATATATATATATATATATATATATATATATATATATATATATATATATATAGAAATATGGTGATAAAAACACATGCAGACATTTGTTAGTATTTAAAGAACGAATTTAACGTTTAAGTTTCTAATCGCGATAATAATAAAGGAACTGACATTCCCGCCACACGCGCTCCCGCTGAACACCCGCGCGCCTCTGACGCGATTAAAGTTCCTCAGAAAGTTTCCGGACGTTACCAAGGAAGTCTCTCCAGTGAAGCAGGAAAAAAGAACGCGGGAATTCGGTAAAAAATTCCAACAATTCCAAACATTCCATTGTTACATCACATTTCGTCATCATGTGTCAGTCAGAATAACCACTTCAATGAGCTCGCTTCCCGGCTGTTCGGAAATACGGTTATGTGAGGTGAAGATCTCTACAGCCGTAGCTACGAGTTCGTTCACTTTACAAAAGATAGTTCAGTTAAAATAAGTACACAAACAAATGCCACCTTGAATTATGTAAATAAATAAAACTCTTACCTGTCTGCGGCGACAGTAGCCAGGGGTAAATGAAGTGTTTTAGGGGTAAAATCTGCCTGAGTGACTGGAAGCGCGCGAGGAAGGCTGGAATTTCAGGAATTGGCTTCAGTATAACGTGAGGAGAGAGAGAGAGAGAGAGAGAGAGAGAGAGAGAGAGAGAGAGAGAGAGAGAGAGAGAGAGAGAGAGAGATGGGGGGGTAGAGGGGAGGTCCCGGGTTTGGAAAGGAAAAAGGAGCAGTCTTGGTGTGGAGAGAAAAGGAAATAAGCTTGGATCCAGAGGGATTCGTATTGTTCTGGTCAGTATGAGAGACTGCAGTGTCCTAAAAGTCATAGAAAAGTGCTTTTGAGAAAGAAAAAAACCTCACTCTTTCTTTATGTTAAGTATTAAAAGATAGTTTTAACCAAAACAATATAAAGATATTGTTGTTACAGTGCTGAAGCAACACAGCTGTTTGTTTTTTACATTGATAAGAAATGTTTCTTGATCATCAGATCCTCATATTAGAGTGATTTCTGAAGGACACTGAAGACTGGAGTAATGATTATGAGAATTCAGCTTTGATCACAGGAATAAATTGTGTATGTAACATTTATCACATACGAACAAATAACAAATACATATATAATATATATTATACATATATATATATATATATAAATAAACATAAACATGATATATGTATAGTCTTTTTTATGTTATTAGTGTGCAATCTTTACTTAAAAGTAATGATAAAAAATAATACTACTCATAATAACTATTGATGTATTTTATTTAGGGCTGTGCAAAAGTTAATTGCGATTAATCACATCCAATATAAAAGTCTGTGTTTACATAATATATTTGAGTGTGCTGTATATAATTATTTTGTATATATAAACACACACACATGCATGTATATATTTAAGAAAATGTGTTATTCATATATAAAATATTTATATTTATATAATATAGATTATGTATATATATGAAGAGTTCAGATGCAAAAACCTCTAAATGCCATTTGAAATTTTCCTCTAAAATGACCATTTTTATCAAGCTTGTATGTTTAAGTTCAGTAATTCCACTTAAATGGCAGTGAAGATTACCTATTAATTGTCATTTAAGTGAAAATACTGAACTTAAATATACAAGTTTGATAAAAATGGTCATTTTAGAAGAAAATTTCAAATGGCATTTAGAGGTTTTTGCATCTGAACTCTTCATATATATATATATATATACAGAATTTAAGTGCAAATAATTCTTAAATATACACATGCATGCATAGGTATTTATATATACAGCACACACAAATAGCCTATATTATGTAAACACAGACTTTTATTTTGGATGCGATTAATCGCAATTAACTTTTGCACTGCCCTAATTTTATTATTATTGAGGTAAGATGCCTAATGTCACTTACACCAGAAAAAGCACCAGAAATACCATGGTACTACTTACTATGATGCATGCATAATGCTCTAGTGTCTACAAACACTGCCAGCTTTTTTCAAAATAAGTAAAAAAAATAAGTGAAATCCTCATTTGGAGAATTGCTCAAAAATATTGTACAGTGGCGGTAGCCTGGTACAATAAATGCTTTCAAATAAGCGTTTCTTGGTAGTGAATTATTGCCATACATAGCAATTTGTTCACATGCTACTCCAAGGAATTAGCATTATAAAAATACAACCATGGAAATAGTGTTTATTTGGGATCGTTGGACAGTATCCATACGATCCTGGTGTCAATGAAAAATATCAGAGACGTTGTTGTGTGTCCAACAGGTTCAGGAGCCCTCCACAGGACGCCAACAAAACTGCACCTGAAACACACTCGCTGTGTGCACAACATACAGACGCAAAGGTAAGAAGACGATCCCAATCCAGAGGAACATCCTACGGTTAAAAACAATCCTGACGCCAGGTATAATCCTAGTGAAATCTGTTTATTAAGCACACTTAAAAAAAAAAAAGCAGTACTGAAATGTATTTAAGACCATCTCCAAACTCCATCTTTGTTCCGGTTTTGGTCGAGAACCTTTTCCGTAATAATTCTAGAACAGTTCCAAGATTCTAGATTCTACGCGAATTTGTTTTAATGCCAAAACAAATGTATAAATCAGGAATTAATTCAGTCACAGTGGCGCGTTTCTCGGCAGTCTCGAGTCTGTGCGGCGTGCTACGATAAATAGACTAACAACGTCGTTTTGAATTTTATTTCATTTTTCAGGAGAAACATATTAAGTTTCACAGAGGAAGTCATGAAGGCCTTATTATTTCTAGAAAGAATATAAATTAATTTATAGCCTCCTGTTTCAGAAGAAGTTGTACACTATCTCTTAAAAACGTAGAAAACGAGAGAAAGAACTGTACATATATAAATCCCCACTTCTGTTACAATAAAGTTTGTTATAGTCCTTGCGGTTTGGTGAACTAGAATGGACTGGGTTTGTTTCCGCACAGTGTTTCCGCCCGTGTTTTCCTTCTGACTTTGGTCCTGCCGGGTTTCCGTAGCCCGTCCTGCTGGTCAGTTTTGGGTCAGACGATCTAACATTATCATGCAACACGGCTAGTGAAGGCATTTCTCACTTTTTGGACAGGAATTTCATCTTGTGTCCTAAGAGAAAGAAAGAAAGGCACCCAAACACAACCAGTAATCATTATTCACATCACGAAAAGAGGCCCATTAGATTAAGGCTGTGTTCAGAATGGAAAGGTTTCCTTTTATAATGTGCCGAATCTACACTGCGGTCACATGACTGTGTAAAATAAAGCTATTTTGTACTTTTAAAGCTTTTTAAAGTCAAATTCAAAAGGTTGCATTGTGGGATACAGTATGCGTGCTCTATGCAAAATATAATATCTATAAAATTAAATATACAAGTAATAAAATATGAACAATTAATTATATTATTAATATAAAATTATATAACATTTTATGATTGTAAAATAAAACAGTTTCACATATGTATATATATATATATATATATATATATATATATATATATACACGCTTTTATGTTCATTTCAGTGCTATTTAAACAGTGTGTATATATACAAGTTACATAATTTTGTTGGAATACATGGTATTAAAACACATTTATATATTTTTTTATATCATTTATTTTTAAAAACTACGGAGGCGTATTGCATTCACTTGAAGAAAAAAAATCTACTTTGTTTTTCTGAATTAATGAGTTAATTTTTCATTAAAACAAATTTTTTTTGCTCTTTTTTACTGAATTAACGAGATAATTTTTCATGGATTTTTTTTGCTCTGTTTTTCTGAATTAACGAGTTAATTTTTCATGGAATTTTTTTTTGCTCTGTTTTTCTGAATCAACTCGTTAATTCAAAAAAAACAGAGCAAATTTTTTTCTCATGAAAAATTAACTCATTAATTCAGAAAAACAGAGCAAAATTTTTTCTCATGAAAAATTAAATCATTAATTCAGAAAAACAGAGCAAAATTTTTTCTCATGAAAAATTAACTCATTAATTCAGAAAAACAGCAAAAAAAAATTCTCATGAAAAATTGACTCATTAATTAAGAAAAACAGAGCAAAAAAAAAATTTCTCATGAAAAATTAACTCATTAATTCAGAAAAAAAGAGCAAAAAATGTTTTTCTCACGAAACATTAACTCATTAATTCAGAAAAACAGAGCAAAATTTTTATCTTATGAAAAATTAAATCATTAATTCAGAAAAACAGCAAAAAAAATTCTCATGAAAAATTGACTCATTAATTCAGAAAAACAGAGCAATTTTTTTTCTCATGAAAAATTAAATCTTTAATTCAGAAAAACAGCAAAAAAAAATTCTCATGAAAAATTAAATCATTAATTCAGAAAAAACAGCAAAAAAAATTCTCATGAAAAATTGACTCATTAATTCAGAAAAACAGAGTCGATTTTTTTTTCTTCAAGTGAATGCAATACGCCTCCGTACAAAACTATATCCTGAATGTGAAAAATATTTTTTTTTGTTGCTCAAATCTTTTCTCATCTCAGTACATTTACAAAAGAGACGGGTCCATTAAATTACTCTATTCATCAGGTTATTCCATGTATAGAAAAGATCTAAATATTTTGCTTTTTACAAAATGCAGAAACAGTATGTCCCTTCAAACATGCCCTTCTTTGATTTCTTTGATAGTTTTTGGTAAGATTTGAAAGTGAGACGTTACCTAAACCTTTGAGGAACTTGTTGACGCCTCTGTTCTCACTGCCTGGCAGAGAATCAAGGTAATCCTGAGCCCTCATCTCAAACAAACCTGTTAAAAACAGAATATGGCCACTTTACTTTAGAGACAAAACCGTTATAATCATATAGAAATTGCATTCTCCCAAGATTTACAGTTCAAACCTTTCATGCCCTGCCTCCGTAACTCCCTTTCCTGCACGAACCCCGCAAACATCTGCGTCTCCATGAAGACCTCCAGGAATCTCCGCAGGCTCTTGGAGGACACGGCCTTGCGGAAAGCCTCGCGCTGGAAGGACGAAGGAGTTGGAGAGGAGGAGGACGAGGCGGAGGATTCTTCATCTCGGTCGCTGCCACCCATGAAGAGCGAGTAATGACCCACGATCTCCACGAAGAACCGCACAAACGCCTCAGACACGACGCTGCTCAGAGAACTGGGCTCTACCGGCCGAGAGGAATCAGAACAATGAGTCAGGATGGATGGCTAGGTGTCCATAGTCCGTTAAAATGAAGACTGAAAAATAAATCTAAATTCTTTCACATTATCTTTCTAAACCCTGAATATAACAGATCTATGGAAGCTTGTGGAATAGACATAATAAAGGCAATTGTGACTTTTTAACCACACGAATCTGACTTTTTATCAGAAGAAAACTCAGACTTGTTACGAGATATAAAGTCAAAATTGCGAGTTAGTTATAAAGTCAGAATTGATTGATATAAAGTCAGAATTGTGAGATATAAAAGTCAGAATTGCGAGTTAGTTACAGTATAAAGTCAGAATTGCGAGATATAAAGTCAGAATTGTGAGTAAGTTATTAAGTCAGAATTGATTGATATAAAATCAGAATTGCGAGTTATAAAGTCAAAATTGTGAGTTAGTTATAAAGTCAGAATTGCGAGTTACAAAGTCAGAATTGCAAGTTATAAAGTCAAAATTGCGAGTTAGTTATAAAGTCAGAATTGCGATATAAAGTCAGATTTGCGAGTTATAAAGTCAAAATTGCGAGATATAAAGTAAAAATTGCGAGTTAGTTATAAAGTCAAAATTGCGATATAAAGTCAGAATTGCGAGTTATAAAGTCAGAATTGCGAGTTATAAATTCAGAATTGCGAGTTATAAACTCAATAAGTCTGAAAAAGTCTTATAAGATATAAACTCAGAATTGAGAAAAGCCAAAACTGCAAAAAGATCTGAATTGAGAGACAAACTCAGACCTGTGAGAAAACGGCCTGAAGTGTGAGATATAAATGCAGAATTGCGAGATATAACTCAAAATTGCAAGAAAAAAGTCAGAATTATGAGAAAAAAAGTCAGAATTGCGAGATATAGTCAGAAATATAAGAAAAATGCAGAATTTTAAAGAAAAATCGCAGAATTGTGAGGAAAAAAATCAGAATAGCGAGATAAAAAGTCAGAAATGTGAAAAAAAAGTCGGAATCGGGAGTTACAAAAAAAAAAAAAAAAAAAAAAATCGGAATTTCGAAAATTGTATTTTAATTGTGATGTAAGATGTAAACTCAAAATAAAAATAAAAAGATTTGAATTCAGACTTAAAAAATAAAAATTTGAATTGTGAGATATAAAGTCTGAATTACCAGAAAAAAGTCTGAGTTGTGACTGAGATATAAACCCAGAATTGCAAGTTAACATCTCGTAAACTCGTAAAAGCAAGAAAAAAGTCTGAATAGTGAGACATAAACAGAATTGCGAGAGATAAGTCAGATTTGTGAGTCTCAATGACGTTTTTAAAATTTCTTTTAGTGTAAACAAGACCGTAACCCACCGCTTGGATTATCTGCCACGTCACAGGCCAGCTCTTTCCTCCGCTCTAGAACGTGTTCTAGAGCAGCCTGGAGTTTATGAGGAAGAATTGAATCCTCATCGTCCATCTGAAACAGGAAGCACAGACATAGATTTGATTGTTTGATAACTGGGCCAAATAAAAGATCCACTCAGTGGAGTACCGTACCTGTCGCAGGAAACGACTGTTGCCAAGGTCGACCACCAGGACCTGAAAGAGAGCAGAGGACACAGTGATGTCATTTTTCCCCCCATTACAGCTATTGTGAAGAGGTCAGAGGTCAAGGACCGCCCACCTGAACAGGAAGTGCTCAGAGAGAAATATTCGAAATGTGTCCGGCCTCTGATCTTCCCTCTAAAAGAGCCCAGTCCTGTTCTTTTGTTCATTCGCAGTGTATATATAGAATATTCACACTACATCCTAAACTTTATTGGCCTCATTTCCTTCCCACATTAGTCAGAATGAGGTGTAACATTGAAGAGGTCAAAGGTCAAACAACTGAAAATAGCTTTGGAGATATATCTCCAAAGTATACTGTCTCTGTATCCCACAATGCAATGCTTGACAATTGCTGAAATAAAAAAAATATTGAAAAAAAAAAAAACATCGCCATGACTCAAACTAACTAAACTAAACTATTTATACAATATGTGTCTCATATATTCAGTATGATTCATTCATTCGGACAGTTCACTCTCGCACTGAATCGTTCACAGCGTTTTATTTGATATTTAAATGATTATTATTTATCAAAATAATAACGATACACTGAAGATCATAATTCTCCATTTTCAATGTATCACTTAACATTAAAACTAAACCTAAATCAAAAACTGTACTGTACCAACAAAACTAAACTAAACCGGTGAGAGAAAAATAGAAAATGAAATGGAAATAAAAACTAAAATAAATTAATTACATATTGTTGCACTATTATTAAAGAATTAGTTCACTTTTGAAAAAAAATATTACTGATAATTTATTTTTTTAAATTATTATTTATATATTATTTATATTATATTTTATTATTTATATATGATATTATTAATAATTATTGTTATAATTTAATTTTTTAAAATTAAGCTTTTTGATGAAAACATTCCAGGATTTTCACAGTACATCCTAGTCCATATAATATATGTATATATATATATATATATATATATATATATATATATATATATAATGATAGTCCTTATATATAGTCATTATATATATATATATATATATATATATATATATATATATAAATAATGATAGTAGATATATAATGAAGTCCATTACATATATATATATAACATATTTAAATATATATATATAAATAATGGACTTCAATGGGGTCCAAACGGTTCAAGGTCCAAAAGACACTTTCAGTGCAAACTGCAAACTGTTCAAATGGCTTTAAACGACACCAGACGATGAAAAGGGTCTTATCAAGCGAAACGATCAATCATTTAATAAATAAATTAAAAAGTTTAAGTTTTATAAGCTCAAATGCTCGCCTTGCTCTGTTCTGTACTGATATTACATCCAGAAAATGTGCCGTTTTCTTACAGCAGAAACAGTAGTATGGTTGTCTCACCTCCTCTAGCGGGAGCTCTTTGAGTCGGGCCAGAGAGCCGGACAGAAGCCCGACGATGAAGGGAGTCGGCGTGCAGACGATGTCCATCATGGACGGTGGCAGGACTGGGATGTACGTGTGCTGCCAGGTGAACGGGTACAGCAGAGCCACTACGGCATGGCAGCATTTAGAGAGGGTGCTGACGAGAAAGAGATTTATTCACAATGTTAGAAACCCTATCATGATAGAGTCACCAGAAGAGGGCAGCAAAGACCAATCGATCAGTGCTGGTCACTGAAGCAAGCCTTGTGTGACTTTTGCTCAGTTTTTGAATATTTTTTTTTTAAATAGTGCATGAATTAAGAAATATAAGTAATCTTTAATTATACTTTGTATAAAAAAGAAGCTATTTTTGGATTTTGCATTGTGACATTTTATCACGCACATTTTCCCTGCCAAATCCCCATTACCATAATGCAAAAATTAATACAAATAATGATAATTACTATGAGCTTATCATTATAATAAATTATTTATAAATTATTTCTTTAAATTATTTCATAGTAGAATTTGCTAAATACTACAATAATTAGTAAGAAAATATAATTTTTGATTTTGGGATGAAATATGACCTGGACTTGGATGATTTTAGTGGGCGATTTACCCATTAGGATTATTTTTTTTAAATTATATATATATATATATATATATATATATATATATAATTTTATAATTATATATATATATATATATAAATAATTTTTTAAATTATATATATATATATATATATATATATATAATTTTAATAGGCGATTCACCCATGAGCATTATTTTTTTTTATAAAAATTATATATATATATTTATACATACATACATACACACACACACACACACACATATATATATATATATATAAAACAATATTTTGTATTTTGCATTTAGGAATGTTGTTAGTTTGTACATATTATGCATTTTCTATATTTTCTTTTTTTGCTTATATTTGTTTAAGAAAGATAATACATGGTTTATATTGAATTATAAGAGTTCTAGTCTGACCCTTGGATGACCATATTTGTTGCACCCATATTCACCTATAAAATAACAGCCCATTTAACAGTGCATTGTGGGACAGTCCGGGCCTCAGACACATGTGCGTCCACTTAGCTTTATGGACGCGTTTACAGTTCTGGGGTCAGTTGCCCAGTTTTCACTGAATGTTATATCTTATTTTCTGACAGTCATTTCTAGCTTTTGTGTCATCAGCCCGTCATTAAAAACTAAATTTTACTGGTTTTGATATCTCAAAAATATCAAAATGGGCTTTTTAGGGAAGATGGTGCTTTGACACAAGTCTCGTCACAGGGCCAGCACTTCCAGTGAGGACTAGTCTCGCGGCTTTTTCCGTACAAAACAACATCGGGGTTGACTTTTGTTCCCAAGGCGGCTATATTACACAACAGCATTTTTCCATATCTGTCTCGAGCTGTGAAAAACGCTTCCACGAGCTGCATTTTCCCCCTTGACATATCTTTCCATTCGTCCCTTGTCGTCTTTTGGGTTCATGCACAAACACACATGTGCAGATCTTCAGGAAAGAAGCTTTTGATGCCAACAAACCTCAGATCGATCCATTGGATTATCATGTGAATCATTATCCTATGTTTATTTGAACTTTTGAATGCTGATACATATTTACACAAACGGACATCCGCCTAGTCACCTGTCAATCAACAATTGTGCTAATTGTTAATTCCAGATGAAAGCGTATCAGACGTATAAAAGCGTCGTACCTGAGTTTATCTGCCGTGAAGATGACCCTTCGTTCCAGAAGAAGAGAAGCAAACACCCGCAGAAGCAGACGCAAGCTCAGAGAGGAAAACAAACACTCGAAGTCCACATGTTCCAGACGGGAATCTGAAGGCCGACATAACTCTATCACCTAGACGGAGAGAGAGAGAGAGAGAGATGGTATTGGCTTTGAGACTTGAAGGCCACTGTAAAAAGAAACCTTGTTCATATTCCCGGCTTTAAGCTGACCTCTGTTCCTGAACCCGGAAGAAAGTTCTTGATGCTGATGGTTCTTCCCGGCGCTGGGAACGGAGCCTCCATGATTCCTCTCATGAAAGGCTGGACCAGCGCAGGAGAGATTGCTCGTCTCTTTTCCACCTCATCCAGGATCTACAGCAGATGGAAATCAACAAACATGCCATGAGGGATCTGGTTTACACCAGCTTTTCCTAAATCCACTTTTTTCTTTCTTTGTTTTTTCGCCCATCACCCATACATAATTCAAAATAAATAACTAAATAAATTAATATTATAATAAAACCTTTTTTTGCCCATCACCCATACATTTTACAAAATAAATAACTAAATAAATTAATATTATAATAAAACATTTTTTTGCCCATCACCCATACATTATTCAAAATAAATAACTAAATAAATTATTATAATAAAACATTTTTTTGCCCATCGCCCATACATTATTCAACACAGTTCTTAATAAATAAATTAACAATGGCAAATATTTTTATTAGTTTTTGCCCACCCCTCAAATATTATACATCACTGACACTCAAAAAATAACAATACCATTAAGAAAAACAAACAATATTATCAGTTTATCATTGTAACTAAACGTAATTTATTATTTTTTTGCCCACTGCCCAAATATTATTCAAAATCATTCAAAATAAATAATAATAATAAAACCAATAAAGATTAAAAAATAAAGATTATTAGAGGTTTATCATTGTAATTAAACATTTCTTTTTGTGTACCTCCCATAGATTATTCAATAGCTCTAAATAAACAAAGAATACAAATTTGTTTGTTTTTGCCTACTGCCCCCTAATATTATTCAACATCATAATAATAATACCACCAATAAGAACAACAAACATTATCAGCTTATTATTGTAATAATAAATAAAATAAAATGGAAAATAACAAAAATCTAATGAAAATAAAAATCAACATAACATTAAAAAAGTAAATGTAAATAATAATATAATATAATAATATAATTATATAAATATAATTTATAATAAATAATAAAATAAAAATAATGAAATACAAAATCATACAAATAATAAAATAAAAATAATGAAATACAAAATCATACAAATAATAAAATAAAAATAATGAAATACAAAATCATACAAATAATAAAATAAAAAGAGAATGCCAACTGAGATTTCTGAAATACCTTAGAGAACAGATCAAAACAGCCCAATCTGCTCACGATGCAGTAGACTTCAGGTAAACGCCTCCCTTTACCGCTGGGCTAAAACACACACACACACACACAAATATTTAATAACATTTACATCTAACTGTTACATCTAGCTAATGTAACCTAATGAGGTCATGTGACAATAATGTAAAATGCTACAGTTTGAAACATTGTTGCATTTTGAAACATTCTACATTCTAAAAACAAAGGTTCCAAAAGAGGGTTTCCACAATGATGTCAGAGAAGAACCATTTTTGCTTCCCCAAAGAACCTTTAAGTGAACATTTCTCTTAGTGTTAAAAACCTTTTCCACTCTTCAATTTGAACATACTGTAGTCTGATGGTTCTTCATACATGTCTAGCCTGCAGTCAGTGTACTCTGAAGAAATATTTTCTGCAAAGTGACAAAATAAAGAGAGCGGCTCACCAATAAGCGCCGACAGTAGCCAAATCTCCGGCTGCCGTCTTCCCCGGTTAACACGAACGAGAAAGTCTCACTAAAAAACAGATTTGATTCAAAATTGTGTAACAGGCACAGATAATGATTTATTTCATAAAATAGCATCAAATGTGCTGCTGTAAAGCATGTGGATACCTGGGGAAACAGTCCACCGGAGCCCAGTCTTTAGCGTCAGGGAAACAGAACTGAGGAATGACTTTCAGCTGGTCTTCAGCTTCCCGCATAAACTTAAAGCTTCGCTCCAACTGGGGAGGGAAACAGATGCACGTTTACTGACGTGAACATCTCCAAGTCCAGGTTGTTTTGGGGAGAGAAATGTTAGTACCTTTAGAGGGAACTGCTGTGTGACTTCTGGTAAATACGGCACGCCGGCTTTGGTCTTATGAAGAGCCACAACCAGGAAGTACTCAAACAACTTCCTCTCCTGCAAGTCCATCAAGTCTCGCTCCAAAGTGCGATATCGACCGGTTTGCCTCAACATAGACTGGACGGACACTAATCTCTGACTGTGAGCTAATATAGATGAGGAGGAAGGATAAACAGACAAATATTAACCCTTTCTCCCATTGAAGTTCATTATGTGACGTACTCTCAGTGACTGTGAGGCCTCTTACCCTTTAGTTTCTCCTCTGTGTCACTTTCAGACTCGCTGTTGTCGTCCGTCACTGTGCCGGAGAAGAGAGAGAGGTCAAAGGTCATTCACTAAGACATTTCATGCTTGGGTGCACATGTGTATCCTATAACGTAACATAATTCTATCATCCCAGGAAAAATGGGTCAAACGCAACTGACCCCAGAACTGTAAACGTGTCCATAAAGCTAAGTGGACGCACATGTGTCTGAGGCCCGGACTGTCCCACAATGCACTGTTAAATGGGCTGTTACTTTATAGGTGAATATGGGTGCAACAAATATGGTCATCCAAGGGTCAGACTAGAACTCTTATAATTCAATATAAACCATGTATTATCTTTCTGAAAAAAAATATAAGCAAAAAAAGAAAATATAGAAAATGTATAATATGTACAGACTAACCAACACAAACACACATATAAAAAGTAATTAAGTAAAAATAAATGTATTTTTTAATTTATTATTAGGGCTGGGAAATTGATACTGTATATATATATATATATTAGGGCTGTGCAAAGATTAATTGCAATTAATTGCATCCAAAATTAAAAGCTTGTCTTTACATAACATATTTGTGTCTGCTGTATATAATTATTTTGTAAATATAAATACACACACATGAATGTATATATTTAAGAAAATGTGTTATTCATGTATAAAACATTTATATTTATATATAAAATAGATTATGTATTTATATATATCTACACAGTATTTACATGCAAATAATTCTTAAAAATATACAAGCATGTGTGTGTATTTATATTTACAAAATAATTATACACAGCACACACATATATTATGTAAACACAAACTTTTATTTTGGATGCGGTTAATCACAATTAATCTTATACAGCCCTAATATATATACATATATATATATATATATATAAAATAAAGTAAAATAAACTAAGAATATATGGTATGTGGTGTGCATAAAAAATATTATATATAATATTTTTATATATAAATATAGTTTTATTATATAAAAATATATTTATAAATATTAATATATAATATTTTAAAAAATATTTTTATTATATATATATATATATATATATATATATATATATATATATACATATATAATAAATAAATATAAATATATATATATATATATATATATATAAATAAATTAAAAACTAAAAATGATATTTATACTGCACTTCATGAGCAAATTGAATGTACTCCTTCAAGCATGTCTTTAACAGGGAAAGGTAGATCTAAATTTAGCTAACACACACACACACACCTCGTCCTGAACTGGCCTCGGTCGACTGCGAGACCCTCTTCATCCTCTTCTTCCCCCGGCGGGCCTCAAAGATGCCGTTGATTTTCTGCACCATCTGTTGAAAAGGAAAACAGTCACGGCTCTCTCTTTATCAGACGCAGCTCTTCCAAAGGAGTTTTGAAGGAAATGACTTTTTCCTCCATTTTTCAGGCGTCTCATCTGCCCGTCACATTTGTATTAGCAGTGGAAGCGTCCCGGCGGGCCAGTGTCTCAGTCAGAGCCATGAATCACTGATAAGACTGTACCTTTGGTATTTTCCTCCGCCGCCGGTTGTACGGGTCCCCCGACAGGCACGGGGTGTCGTCCGGGCTGCTGGGTGTTGATGGGGGGCTGACTCGCGACGGGGACGCGACGCCACCGTCTCTGCCGGTCTTACGCAGTTCTAATAGCTTGAAACTGCGTCGCTCTGAATTCTGCCTGAAGAAACCAGGCTTGGAGGACAGCTGTCATTGAGAAATTATAATTCAGAGTCAGTTGCTAATTTGATTTGATCAGGTTACCTTAAAGTGTCACCGGCGGGCCCAAATCCATTAATTCCAAGATCCAAGGATCCAAAATCCAAGGATTTTGAAGGCCGATACGATACAAATATTTTTGGGTTTTAAAATCCGATATATCTGCCGATATTTTCTTTATTTATTAAATATTGTTGGATTTCACACACGTGTAAAAGAAAAGCTAACTTTTCTGCACAAGATACGTTTGATACTTTTCCTCTATGTCTAAATGTTCACTCCTCGCCAGTATAACTTACATTTTACAATGCAGGGACTGTAACTAGAGATATGCTAGTTATAAATACAGTAATCATTACTTTATTTAGGCGGAAAAAGTTCATTGTGGTTTCCAAGCTCATTAATGTTAACGTTAGCGGTCTTCCACTGATGATAGTGGCGTTAGCTAGCTTTGTGGTTAGCTAGTCTATGATGAGCCATAATTTAGAAATACTGCAAAACATACATTTTCAATATAACAGGCCAAGGAGAGATGATTAAAGCGCGTTTCGTCCGTTTTTATTTTATTTTTTAAATATTCATTTATCGGCCATTATAACTGCCGATACCGATAGTTTGGAAAATGCCTAATATTGGCCGATAATATCGGTCTGGCTCTATATTATCCTATACTAAACCTAAACTAATCTTGACATACTATATATCATTTGAAAGCTTACAATCTCTAGTTTCCATATTAGGTGATTGATCTTCAAAATAAATGACAGAGGAGCCATAATGTATCAAATTGCAACAATAACATTTTCATTTATTTTGAAATAGTGATGAGCATGAAAAATCATGAAACCTCAGTTTGTTTTCATGCCATGAGTTCAAAAGATAGCATCCATTCATTTATTTTAGAATAAAGTTCGAAATTTTTGGGATATATAAAGAAAAAGATATAGATTCACCATTTGAGATGTGGCAGGAAGATATAACGCACATATGTGTTTTAGAGGTTGATATCAAAATCTGCCAAACTTCTCACATTACTTCTGAATAGGATGTCTACTTTATAAATTGTATGAAAATTGTGGACATAATGGTTCAGATCACTCAAAACACGAATGGAAATGGAGGCGCCCTTATATGGGCAGTGATGGAGTCTGGTTGTGCCCTAGTGGAAGCGTTCGGTACTGCGCAATAAACAAAATCTCACTGAAATCTCTCTTCTTTTTTTTTTAGATATCAACCTAAAATTTGAAACACAACTTGTTCAGATTTTTGGCTTTGATTTTTTTTTTTTTTTTCAGTTTTACAGTCGCCTATATTTTAAATAAAATATGAATAATTAATTTTTTTCAACTTAAACTTCAATAACTTTTTTTCTCTTTCTCTTTCTTAATTTATTTCACTTCTACATTCCACATTCATTCTTGAATTACAACCATTTAAGTTCGAAATGTGCATTTTTATGTATATTCAAAAAAAGGGGGGGATGACATTTAAGGGTTTAAAAAAAAAAAAATCAAACTCCGAATCTTCAATAGGACAAAATGTAGATGTTTTGTGACATGTACAAGCTGCTCTTTTTTGTATCCTTTATTTTTATTTCCAACAACAAAAAGATACAAATAAAAGAACAGCTAAAAATACAAACATACCGAAAGACAATATCTATAAAGTATTATAACAATAATTACAAAATGTTTGGAAAGAAGCGGGATTAAGCAGAAGCTCTTCTCTTTATTTGGCATCTAAATGTACAAGTACATTAATTTTTTTAATTTTTTGGGAATAAACTATAATGTGAATTCACATCACTCATCTAGATGTTAGTATTGAATGCTGATGGATATAAAGTACTCGCTCTAGAGTGGGAATGCTGTATGAATACCTTGGATGGGGTGTCGGGAACGGGAGAGGAAGGGGAAGAAAGGACGGGATATTTGCTCCCAAGACAGCGGCTTTCCAACTCGATGTCTTCATACGGGTTCTCCTTCGATGGAGGGTCTAAGAAACAAAATGTACACCAAGATTATTATTAGCAATGCTTGCTTGGCCATTTTTCAAAAGCATAATGCTGTATAGATATTGATAAGCATTTTACACTGCATAAAAAAGTATTTTTGACTTAAATATTCTTAAATTAAGATTAAGGGCTGTCAAAACGATTAATTGCAATTAATCGAATCCAAAATAAAAGTTTTTGTCTACATAATATATGTGGGGGCACTGTGTATAATTATTTTAGATATATAAACACACACACATGCTTTTATATATTTAAGAAATATTTTCATGTATATTCTGTATATAGATTTATATATAATTTAAATTATATATAAATATAAATATTTTATATATAAATAATATATTTTTTTCTTAAATATACATGCATGTGTGTTTTTATATATATATATATAATAATTATACACAGTGCACCCACATATATTATGTAAACACAAACTTTTATTTTGGATGCGATTAATCGTGATTAATCGTTTTGACAGCCCTAATTAAGATGCATTTTCTTGAGAAGTGAAATGATTAAAATGATTAAAATTAAGTGAATTTATCCTTAAAACAAGAACAAATATCATAAGAAAAATGGATGTATTATTGTATAAGTTTATACAATATGTATTAAGTTTATAATGTTTACAATTTTTCTGACCCCATTGGCAGATATTTTTATACTTTTCTTTCTTGTTTAAGTATGAACTCAGACATTATTTTTTAGAATTTTTTGATTCATTTTGCATCTCAAGTAAATGTATCTTGATTTAACCATGTTTCGATATACTGGAAAACAAGTCAAAAACACTGAGTAGGAATAAAGCGTATGTGTCTTGATAAGGACAGATGATATAAACCTGTAGACAAAACATTAAATACGAGATTTACATTTAAGAAGAACCATATTTACACTCTAACCAGGTCATTTCAAAAATGTAACAAAACTAGAAAAGCGACACATTTCCTACCAAACAAAACAAGTTCGATTTTCAATTAAAAACAAATTTAAATGCTTTCATAACGACAAGTAAGTGGTGCTAGCTATTGTGGGCATTTCTCGCTAATTTCCCCTTGTCAACACAGCCTGCTTTGGATCCGCCTTTCAGGAAACTGACGTCATGTGTTTGGTTGCTTTCCAGATGTTTGGAGAGCGCACAGACCTCATTAGCTGCGTGTGGCATCACCAAAGGCACAAACAAGAAGATAAACACCTAGCAAAGTCTTTGAATGAGCCAGAGAGAAAGAGAGAGAGGGTGAGTGGAAGAAAGGTGTGTTTTTTTCTGATGCAGAAAGCCTCTGTCACGTCGATTCATCCACCAGATGTGCCTGGTGGGAAGAGTTCATGATGTTGGGACATCCAGTTCTAGAACACAAGAGAACGTACGCTATGCTCCACGCTCAAAACCATTAAAAGGACTGCTAGTTGCCAGAGCAGAGAGAAACGCTACATCACTGGTAAAAATGTCATAATATAATTAGACACAACATTAAACACGGATGTAGGAGGATTGTGCAAACAAATTTAGCTTGATTTGCCTAGAAGTCAGATTTATCAGGATCACATGCTAATATGTACATTTTAGGTGCTAATATGTACATTTTAGGTGTTAATATGTACATTTTAGGTGCTAATATGTACATTTTAGGTGTTGATATGTACATTTTAGGTGCTAATATGTACATTTTAGGTGTTGATATGTACATTTTAGGTGCTAATATGTACATTTTAGGTGCTAATATGTACATTTTAGGTGCTAATAAGTACATTTTAGGTGTTGATATGTACATTTTAGGTGCTAATATGTACATTTTAGGTGCTAATATGTACATTTTAGGTGTTGATATGTACATTTTAGGTGCTAATATGTACATTTTAGGTGCTAATATGTACATTTTAGGTGCTAATAAGTACATTTTAGGTGTTGATATGTACATTTTAGGTGCTAATATGTACATTTTAAGTGTTAATATGTACATTTCAGGAGCTATTATGTCCATTTTAGGTGCTAATATGTTCATTTAAGGTGCTAATAAGTACATTTTAGGTGTTAATATGTACATTTTAGTGGCTAATAGTACATTTTAAGTGATAATATGTACATTTCAGGAGCTAATATGTCCATTTTAGGTGCTCATTTGTAAATTTAAGGTGCTATGAAGTACACTTTAGGTGTTAATATGTACATTTTAGGGGCTAATATGTATATTTAAGGTGCTAATACGTACATTTTAGGTGTTAATATGTACATTTTAGGGGCTAATAGTACATTTTAAGTGTTAATGTGTACATTTCAGGAGCTAATATGTCAATTTAAGGTGCTAATATGTATATTTTAGGTGCTAATAAGTACATTTTAGGTGTTAATATGTACATTTTAGGTGTTAATATGTACATTTTAAGTTAATATGTACATTTTAGGTGCTAGTTTAGGTACTAATATGTACATTGTAGGTGTTAATATGTATATTTTAGGTGCTAATAAGTACATTTTAGGTGTTAATATGTACATTTTAAGTTAATATGTACATTTTAGGTGCTAGTTTGGGTACTAATATGTACATTTTAGGTGTTAATATGTACCACTAAGGTACCAATATGCAGCCTTTGGGTACAAAAGTGTACCAGCCCCAGTGACAGCTTTTGTACCTTCTTTTTTCTGAGAGTGCATAATAAAATGCTACTAAGCTAACAAAGTGGCTTATCAATATTTAAAAGTCAGGAAAACGGCCTCCTGTATATTTTATTGTTGACCTATTGAACTATTTTTTCCAAGACCATCATGTCGAGAAGACTGATGTGGGGTAACACAAACATAGAGGACCACGGGTGAGGTTGAGCAAAGAAACACCAATGTTTGTGATGGCCTTGTCTTAATTTGGTACTTATTAAGTGCCTTATTAAGTTTCAAGCTCCTGGGCTTCTGGGAAATTGCTCCGTCAGGTGCACAGTCAGCCAAGTTCAGTAGCATTGTAGTGCAGTGCACGGTCATACCTAGGATATCCTCGTAGACGTTCTCCTCCGATAAAGTGCGCGTGAGTCCTAGCTTAGATAGATCGTAGAGATCTGCTCGACAGCCTTCTGCGGACGACTGGAGAATATCTTCAAACTCGTAAGACTTCCTGCAGGTTCAACAAATACAAATAAAACTCGTCATTACAATAAAGATCAAGAAGAGCCCAATTAAGTCCACAGGAAATTGGAGAACTTGTACGTCCTCACAAGATTCAATTAAAAACAGACCCCATTTCCACAGATTAAGATTGCACCACAATATCTAAAGTTAAAACGTATTTCATAGATGGGCTAGACTGATAAATGCTACCATTAAAACTGCATCTCCATAAAGACTGAGGAAGGAAATCCTTTAGGGGAGTCTCGGTTTCAAAAGATTTATTTTCACATTAGTGTGACGTAAAAATCAGATGGTAGGCTACTACATTTGCAAGGTTCCTTCAGTCCACGTGCCGTTTCTCCAGTATGGATGGCAAGCACCACTGAGAGCAATATGAGATTACGGGTTTTTAAATCCTGACAAATTCACTGTATGGATGTATTCAGTTTTCAATGTCATACATCAAGCCACCTTTATTTATACAGAGCGTTTTACAATACAGAGCGTTTCAAAGCAGCTCCACAGAAAATCGAGTCACAGTCCAGCTTAAGGCGAGACACGGCAGGCAAAAACATAGTTTTTTTTTCACTGGTCAATTTTGAGATTTTGGGATATATGTCTTGAATAACATGTCTTCTTTCAGACTTGTGGTGAAAAAAAGTCTGAACTACACATTTAGGTCATTATTTTACTACACTTTGTCTGTTTGCGTCTGTAGATTTCTCCTAAATTCTTCAAAAGTTGGCATTTTAAATCCTCCCGCTGCTCAGCGATCGCGATCTGCACCCTGTCATCACACACACCGTTAGAAAGCTCGGATCCAAATATGGTCATTTCCTTTTTACCAGCAGCCAATCGTGAAAGTAAAAGGAGGGACTTAACTCTAAATGCGCAATCTCATTGGCTGATGCTAAATCTTTAAAGCCCGTTTTCTCAAAATGACTTTTCTCTCCAAGTCCGAAATCTCCACTTCAGTAGCACCTATATACACCAAACTTTCCAGTTTTGTTCCTAGTTATATTATGAAGACATTTACCGAGGGATTTGTAAATATATTATTCCTAGCCTGATTTATATAAAATTTTATTCCAAAAAACATGGCGAAAATCATTTTTTCATGGCTATTGGCAGTATTTTCTGATTTACAGGATCACAAAAGTAGATATCCATAAATCCCTCTGTAATTTTTTCCCCATCTAATATGTGAACACAATGAAATAATAATTTTGAACCTGGTTTTATCCAATACTCAGATTTCGTTTTTTAAAATATATGCAAATTAGGGCATATTTCATTAGATAATGCCTAATTTGCATATTTAAACATTAAATTACAGAAAACTTGTAATATGTTTTTTTCACATCTTAATGTATGTAATCAACTGGGAAAGTTTCATGGTGATATCTGCTAGTTAAAAAAATAACCCTATTCACCTGTAGTGTCTCGCCTTAAGGAAGTTCAGTGATGTTTCTTTTTTGTTTTAAAAAAGTTATTTATTTAGTTTGATATAAATAATATAATAATATTTAATATAACAATATTTTAATATATTATTTATTTAGTTTGATGTATGTATATATATGAAGAGTTCAGATGCAAAAGCCTCTAAGTGCCATTTGAAATTTTCTTCTAAAATGACCATTTTTATCAAGCTTGTATATTTAAGTGCAGTAATTTCACTTAAATGGCAATGAAGATTACCTATTAATTGTCATTTAAGTGAAATTACTGAACTTAAATATACAAGTTTGATAAAAATGGTCATTTTAGAAGAAAATTTCCAATGGCACTTAGAGGCTTTTGCATCTGAACTCTTCATATCAGTCTTCTCACCTGTTATTGGTGTTTCGAGCTCGTCCGGACGGTCTTCTGCAGACCCCTGCTGGTGGAGGACAGGAGGGAAGGGGTGGCGGAGGTATGGAAGGTAAAGGGGGAAGGTTTCTTTTACCCTTGACAAACCCGTGGTTGTCCGCATGGTTGTTTGTCTGCGTGTGGTGCTGAAAGGTTCTTTGGGGTTTTGGTAAAGGGTTTATTGAAGGGACTCCAGGTTCGCTGTAGACGTTCTCGGGGTCCCGACTCCGACGGCTGCCGGATCTCACCACATCTAGAGTCCCGAAGATCGGCTCGGCGGCTCTTCTCTCGGCCTCTTCCTGCTCCTCTTTGGAAGCTGGGCAGAAATAATTGCCTGGCATGGACAGGGATGATTTGGAAGGAGTCTCCTTCATGGCTTGCTCGAGTTTTTTAATGTGCGTGAGCACTGACTTTTTGTCCTGACGAGTTTCTGTCATTTTTGGGTCCAAAATCCATTGTTTTTCTCCAGACTTGCTACCATTCTCTTTACCACAGTTCTGTCTCTCCCAGTTGAAAAGTCTCTTGCTGTCTTTCCTTTGTACTTCCGTCTGCGCCGCCTTCTTCCCACCTTCGGTTTCTTTCTGGGGGATTGCCCCGGTGGTCTCCGTTTTGCCTTCCCATTGGGAGATCTTGTCCCGAATGCTGGCGGTGCTTTTGAGTCCTGAGGACTTGCTGCAAACGCCCAAGCCGTTCTCAATGGGCCGAGGATTGGAAGGACTCTTGTGGGCAAGCATGACGTTGTCTCCCGGGCTTCGGTTGAGGTTGCTCAGAGATGAGAGACCGTCCCCGACCCCACACAGGTCAGGCCGCTGAAGCGCCACAGATTGGGCCTGGTCAAGCTTCAATCCGCAGCAGTGGAGCCTGAAGAGACCAAAAGTCATCAAGAGTGACGGTAATTATAGAGTCGGTGCATTTCAAGGTCAACACACTCAAAACAAGGTCAAAATTACCAATATCTCACAACCACAAAATTACAAACAAAGCAGTCTACTAGATAGCATTCAGCTGTACACCAAAATGTTCAGCGTTTCCCCTTTGGTATTGGTATTAAAGGTGTAGTTCACTTTAAGAAATACTTTTGCTGATAATTTACTCACGCCCATGTCATCCAAGATGTCCACGTCTTTCTTTCTTCAGTCGAACAGAAATTAAGGATTCCAGGATTTTCTCCATATAATGGACTTCAATGGGGTCCAAATGGTTCAAGGTCCAAATGAGAGTTTCAGTGCAAACTGTTCAAAGGGCTTTAAACGATTCCAGACGATGAATAAGGGTCTTATCAAGCGAAACGATCGCTCATTTAAATAAATAGCAAAGTTTTCACTTTTATAAGCGTTCATCAAAGCGTTCATATTACTTGTTCATCAAAATGAACGAATCTTTTCCCAAGTCAACTCGTTCATTTCGCTCGTTGAATTAACCAAATGACATGAAAAAAGATTCGTTCATTTTGATGAACGAGTTCGAACAGGAGAGTCACGAACAGAGCAAGGCGAGCATTTGAGCTTATAAAACTTGAACTTTAAAAACTTGAGTTTTTAAAAGTTATTAAAGTTTTAAAAGTTATTAAAGTTTTAAAAGTTAAAGTTTTTAAAGTTATTTTTTTTAAATGAGCGATCGTTTCGCTTGATAAGACCCTTATTCATCGTCTGGTGTCGTTTAAAGCTGCACTGAAACTGTCTTTTGGATCTTGAATCGTTTGGACCCCATTGAAGTCCATTATATGGAGAAAATCCCGGAATGTTTTCATCAAAAACCTTAATTTCTTTTCGACTGAAGAAAGAAAGACATGGACATCTCGGATGACATGGGGGTGAGACTTTTTAAATGTACAAGTTCAAATGAGATGCAGATGGGCATGTCTTATTTCCTCTGAGGACATAAAATACAACAAAACAGCATCAGTGCCTCTAATTGAAGGTTATGAACTCCTCTGTGAACGTTTGACCTGATGAGCTTGCACCAACGGGCCAAAGTTCATGGGACAGACGTGCATCGTTCTCTTTCTTTAATTGGCTCAGTCAATAAACACAAACAAACAGAGGAAATGTGAACCTAGAAACTTTTTTGTCATCATTTTACAGGAGAATATCTTCACCAATATGCCTCCAAAATACCGATATCTCTTTTTCAAATACAAACTGTTGGCTCTCAGAAAATTCAAATAAACTTTCAGCAACTTTCTTTTGGCATGTTGGGTTTTTTTTTCCTCTCTTTCTGGCTAATGTATCTCATTTCATGAAGCTCAAGGCAGCCAAGAGGAAAAACTAGGTCAAGCTCCAAAACCCCAAGGAAGAGAGGGAGATAGGGAACGAGGCAGAGACGGGGGGTGAGAGGAAAATGAGGATTGTGTAGGACAAAATATGTGAAGAATAGGCCTGCTCAAACTCTCGCATGGCACATCACCCATCATCCGCCTGCCCAGGATGTAAACAAGTTAACTGGATTGGGAACATTGTACAGTGAGCTGATGAAATAGCATTTGAAGTACAATTCTCTCGTTAAAGATACACACTACGCAAAAGGCTTCAGTAAAGTGAGCTCACTCATTTCGTCCATTCTTCTGCAGGTTTTAAATCTTTTACTAACACACTATGGCATGCCAAACCACCATGGGTTGGCACTACCAAAGGAGTTTAATTAGATTTCGGTAAAAATAACTTTCACAGTTAGGCTTGTCCCAAAATTACCCTCAATATCCCACCTGCATATGTTTATGAAGTCTATCAGTGTTTACCTTACTGGACATGTTTAGTTTTAATAGATCGATGTGGCACAGTCTGTTTGCTGGGAAACTTAAGCATGGACTGAACGTCATTTAAGGTTTTATACAGTAAAAGGCACCAAAATTACCGTCCCAAAAAGAACAAGCTAGCTTAGCTACACCTATAGTAGTACTTGGTTTTATTAGCTATGTTAGACAATAAAGCTGAAGTCTCATTGTTTTATTAAAGGTGCACCGAGTCATTTTTGGTCCTGAACTGTATACTGACTCTTATTGAATTGGATAAAACATGATTGGGTAAAGCATGGATAACCCCTGGACACTGCTACTGTTTGTGTGTCGGTCGAAAATTACTGAATTTTTATCTTTATTTCAATAAAAATAGTTGTACTATATTTTACAGTAGTTCAATGTTTTTGTGACTTTTTTAGTGACCAGTGGCACCAAACGGAACAATAAAAATAACTATACAATATTTAATGCTTATTTTATTTGATTAAATAAATAGTTTAATAGTCAAATTCACAATTACAGGAGTAGTTCACTTTAAAAAAAAAAAAACTTTTGCTGATAATTTACTCACCCCCATGTCATCCAAGATGTCCATGTCTTTCTTTCTTCAGTCGAAAAGAAATTAAGTTTTTTGATGAAAACATTCCAGGATTTTCTCCATATAATGGACTTCAATGGGGACCAAACGGTTCAAGGTCCAAAAGAGAGTTTCAGTGCAGCTTCAAAGGGCTTTAAACGACACCAGACGATGAATAAGGGTCTTATCAAGCGAAACGATCGCTCATTTAAATAAATAAATAAAAAACTTTAAGTTTTATAAGCACAAATGCTCGCCTTGCTCTGTTCTGTGATGCGCGTGTGAGAACTCATCAAAATCAAAATGAACGAATCTTTTTGAGTCATTTCGTTCGTTGAACATCTTGGATGACATGCGGGTGAGTAAATTATCAGCAAAAGTTTTTTTTAAAAAGTGAACTACTCCTTTAATTCAATCAGTACGGAAGGCTGGAAAGCTGCAGCTTTAACAACATTATCCAGGAAATTAAAGGACTTAGCTGTACATACCCGTTTGCTGATTGGTAGATGCAGTCCTCCGTGTTTGTACAGAGCAGAAGTGCTCTCCCGCCAGTCATGGTGCTAGCAGATGGCATCCTACACACACACACACAAACAGAAATTAAGTATTTTTGGACAATTAACATGGAAATATCGTAGTTTCATGGTCATAGTAGGACCACTATAGTCAAATATGATTGACCATAAGCTTATATAGTTTCATGCACATCCATGCAGCCTAGCATAAATAAGAGCAGCAATAACCCTCCTTAGGGTAAACACAACAGAACAGATCCAACGAGAATGTATTGCAGATATCATTAATGTCAATATTTTAAAGTAGAGAATCCCCCAATCCCCCCCCCCCCCCCCCAAAAAAAAAAACAACGACCCTCCGCCCTCAATATGCTGACGAAATCCAGTCATTAAAAAGGATTTTACTGTATATTTTCGAGGAATAAATCGCGGTTCAGTACACTTGAAGTAAAAATCGCGATATAGACTAGTATTTGTGAATATTAAAACACAAATAATATTTATATACGAATCCCGTTCGTATGAATCGTATGTTCCGTGTGAATGAATAGTGCAGCCCAGAGCCGTTGAAAAACATATTTAACGGCTCTGGTGCTGCCGACGCGGAGTTTTATTTACCTCACACACATACACTAATGAAAAACGACGCTTGCGCTGTTTTTTGCCTATATGAAGACAGAAATGATTGAAAAGGCTCTAGATCCACTCTGAAAGTCACTTCGTGATCATTTAACCACTTAATTTGTTAAACTAGTAATCAAACTATCATCATGACGATCATGACCACACAGAAACTCCATAGGGCTTCAAGGCAACCCGTCAAAATAAAAGTTCGGTTTAACTTGACTGAAATATATTACTGTTGTACAGTAGAAATGGGAAATATCCAGATGTAATAATACATTAACACTAATACGAATAAATTATGAATTTTTTAAACAAAACTGAATTTAAGGAATAATCCATGTTTTAATTTTAACAGTAAAGCTCATTGTGCAGCACATTATTTGACAAAAAGTTTGATAAAATTAGTGTTTCATGGCTTAATTTTATTACCAGCAAAAACACAGAATTAGTGTAAGAATTTTTTCATATATCTATAGACCATTTCAAAAGATGTAAACAACACTGGCCCAGAAGCACTTCCTGTTTCAGTTTTTTAACACTTCATGAAAGCTGGGATAAAATACAACCAACAGTACATTGAAAACTGAATCAAAAAGTTAAACAAACATCTTTAAGAAGTTTTTTTTACATGTGACATAAAGAAAACAGTTACAAACTGAAACAGGAAGTGCTTCTGGACCAGTGTTGTTTACATCTTTTGAAATGGTCTATATGTTTAAAAAAAAAACGAATAATACATGATTTGAATTATTATACATTCTTTTTGATGTCTAATAATTAAAAAAATATATATGCCCGATCCGCTACAGTAGCAGGTAATGTAGTGTACTTAAAAAAAAAAAAAAAACACACCAAAAAAAATCCTAGGGGAAACACTGACTACATACCATAGTAAATATCAAAACAGCAGGGTATCACAATCTAAAACCATCACTGTGTGCACACGTTAGAGGAAACAGGGGTTGGGGGGTTCCCTAAGGATAGCCAGTACTTTTGGACATTTACAGCCTTCCATTTATCCTCATGACACAGGAGTGGACTCAGTCCTGGAGGCCGGATGACTCACAACACAAACACAAAAGACTATAGACAGAGAGTTTACAACATCCCAGTTTTGCTTCATTTGGGAAATCATAAAAGTGAGGGTTAGTGATTTGAACAATTGTCAAACAGAGAAATGTCTACGCGGAATACTCAAAAAAGGAGACCAAACTCGACGTGACCTGCGACCTCGAGCTTCTCTCTGCTCTGTGTTTTAAAGGAGCCAGTAATTATCATCAACCAGCCAATAAAAAAACGTGCTAAGCAGTCGGGTCTGTTTTGGAGTGATCGGGACCCTCGCCACACAGGTGTTACCACTTAACCAAGGATTGTCGAGTGTGTACGTGTGCGTCTGTTCTTTTTGTTCTGCCAAACGGAAGTATGACAATGTCCATGGGACACAAGCGGGGGTGCAATATAAACGAACCCCATCTGTTTCCACGGCCATTCCAGATGTGCAAGAGCTCAACCATTACCCACATTCCCAGCATTCTGCCACCACTGGAGCCGGCCGTAAAAACCTTCCTCTCCGGCTCAGATGACGTAACCGTTACCAAACTGTGCGCTTTGGAGTCTCGAGTCGGTGATCAGGCCTCTGGTGTGGTACTCAGTGTGTTGATCTATCTGTGGGCGAGTATCCATTGTTTTTCTGAGCAATATTGAGATTCTGGTGTGTGGTGAGCCCTCTTATTTTGATGTAAACCATTCAAAGATTATGGTACTAAACGGCAGAAGAACTGAAAAATAAAATAAATATAAAGAGTTCAGATGCAAAAGCCTCTAAATGCCATTTGAAATTTTCTTCTAAAATGACCATTTTTATCAAGCTTGTATATTTAAGTTCAGTAATTTCACTTAAATGGCAATGAAGATTACCTATTAATTGCCATTTAAGTGAAATTACTGAACTTAAATATACAAGTTTGATAAAAATGGTCATTTTAGAAGAAAATTTCAAATGGCATTTAGAGGCTTTTGCATCTGAACTCTTCATATAGTACACTCTAAAAATGCTGGGTTGTTTTAACCCAACTTTGGGTCAAATATGGACAAACCCAAAAGTTGGGTTAAAAATGTAATGAAAAAATTTAACCCAGTCGCTGGGTTTGTCCATATTTGACCCAAAGTTGGGTTAAAACAACTCAGCATTTTTAGAGTTTATTTTTTTTTCAATAAAATAATAAAATAAAACATAATATAAAATGCAAAAAATTAAGTGAGATGTAAAATTGATAATTATTTAAATATTCAAAACAAACCATTATTTAATCATGCAAAAATCATTTAAATTAAATTCTATTTAATATTAATACATTTATTATTTAAATAATTTATCAAATTAATCAACAACCATACTCTAGGATTGATAGTCTACCTCGGTGACTTGTATTGCCACTGAACGTCAACATTTGCCACAGACGATATCATTTAATTAAATTGTAAATTACAGTTAATCATTAAAATAAGATACAAAACCCAAAAAGAAATTATTCATTATTTTAAATTATCATCATTAAATATATATTGTCGATCTACTGTATCTTTAGTTTGCGGTCTTTATCTTCTTTCTATCTTCTCTCTTTCTCTCGGGCGACCTACAGCCTTAAATCATTTTCAGCTGTGTGCGAGTGTGTGTGTGTGTGTGTGTGTGTGTGTGGAGTCACATGTTTGCGGAGCAACATCAGCCCCCCCACCCCCCTTCCTTCTTCTACTGAAAATGCAAAGGGAGAGAGAGAGAAATGAAAAAGTGAAGAGCCAAAGTTTGAGCCGAGCTGCAATGCAACAATCTACTCGCTTAAGTATAAAATATATCATTTGTAAATTTAGTATAATCTAATATGCATGCATGCTTGCAAAACAAGAATTTAAAGAATCATTCATGTCTGTAACACAACCTGAACAAGTTATACTAAAGATCAGTACTTTGTTTGTTACTTGAGTGTTCAAGTTAGTCCTCATCCTGATAGCCACAAACAGTAAACCTGACATCAGCTGTATTTACAACCTTCATTGTCCTCTTCACGATTGTTAAATGTGACCCCTGCGAGATAAGGCGACTTCCACAAAGATGAGGAGAAAGTGAGCCATCTGTTCCAGCCAATAAAAACCTCTATATGACCCGAGGGACATTTAATGGCCCCGCCCC
This sequence comes from Cyprinella venusta, assembly GCA_038021265.1. Taxonomy (NCBI): domain Eukaryota; kingdom Metazoa; phylum Chordata; class Actinopteri; order Cypriniformes; family Leuciscidae; genus Cyprinella; species Cyprinella venusta. The sequence goes on from CM075886.1 coordinate 22,967,492, forward strand.
CTGACCCAATTCCCATCAGCTGATTGGATGACAGGGCGATCATTGTTCTGAACAGAAAGAGGATTGGAGAAAACTGTGTTGACAAACGCAGACCGAGAGTAATGCTCATTTTTACTGCTCTTTCATAGTTCAGGGGATTTAATGGAGCTTCCCGTAATGTTTCTACTCTATTTCATAAAAATATTTGCTAATAAATGCGTTTAGCGCAACTTTAAATCGCATGTAGGGTGATAGAGTAATTCCAGGTCAACTCAACCAGAGGGATGTTGTAAACAATTACATTATATATGAATCGCACTGCTGTAACTGTAAAGGAGAAATTCTCGCACGTTAAAAAATAATCACGTTTACCAAACACGTTCGCCTCCGAAACTTTGTGCACTGTGAAAAGCACTAAATTTGACTTTGCTATAAAATGAACGTGGATAGCAATGAGCAATTGTTTTGAGATCTCTTTTGAAACCCTATAGACCATTTTGCAAGATGTAAACAAAACTGCTCCAGAAGCACTTCCTGTTTCAGTTTTTTAACACTACATAAAAGCTGGGATAAAAATACAACCAACAAAACATATAAAACTGAATCAAAAAGTTAAACAAACATCTTTAAGATTTTTTCTTTACACGTGAAATAAAGAAAACAGTTATAAACTGAAACAGGAAGTGCTTCTGGACCAGTGTTGTTTACATATTGCAAAATGGTCTATAGGAGACCATAGACTGTAAAAAAAATATGCCCTGCGTCCCAATTCGCTTACTTATACTACGCCCTAAAAGTATGTACTCTTTTTGTGAAGAAAAAGTACATACTTTTGAGTATGTAGCAAAAAAGTAGGCAAGCTTTGGGACATACTATCACGTCATCTTTAACGGACGGCTCTGTCGCGTGCTGCGTCCTAAACTGCCCTGTCAATCATCTCGTCACAGTTAAAATCCTCCATTCAATCTAGTTTGATTTCCTACCGTCTCTGGGTTAATCTGCCAGTCATGGGTCTTTCATGTGTTACTTTCCTCGTGTTTTGCAATTTGAATATAATGATGCATTTAAAAAGTAATGGCTAAACATATCCTTACAAAAGTTGCTGCAGATGCAATATAATGTGGAGAACATTGAACAAATTAATTTCGTTAAGTCAGATAGTGTTAATTAATCACTCAAAGCTCTTTATCTAAACCTCTCAACATAACCGAGGGACTCGCGCGTCCAACACTTTTTACTCGTGTTTGTAGTTCTAACCGAATCCTCGTTCAACGCGCAAAGGGTTATGGGCAATATCAGCCGTTATTGCCAGTGTGCATCGATCTACACTTCGGATTCTGACCGGAAAAAGTAGACCATCCGGGTATCTTTGAAATACTCATTTCAACATACTACGGTTTGGGATGCACTAATTTTATTTTCGAATACTATTTAGGACGGATAGTATGCGAATTGGGACGCAGCAATGGACAAAGCGTCTGTGACGTCACCCCATAGACTCTCTGAAGAACGCGTTTGAGGCTGTTTATGGGCGGCGCCATACTGGAAAATCTTGGGAAATACAAAATACAAAAGTTTGAGAAAGGATACAGAGTTGGTATGATGTGTTGTGTCAGATCATGGCCGAGACGTCAAATTCACTCGGCGCAGCCCGTTATCAGCTGTCAATCAAAGTTAACCGCCCTTATTTGTCATACGTTTTATATCTAAATATGATCTAAACTAACGAGTTAGAAAAAAATTCACTCCCCTCACAGTTGTAAGGCACGCGGAACATATTGAAGACTACAATAAAAGTCCATGGGACCAAACTGTAAACATAGGAATTTGTGAAAACGGAGATTTTAACCATAGACTGTAACATGACGTCTATGGATTTGCTCCGTTTTGGGACCGGCGCCCTCTAGCGGATTTGAGATGTATTGCAGTTTATCCCACTTCCGGGTAGGTTTAATGTTGCCGATTGTTGGAGTCACATTACTCGATTCTCTTTTGAGACATCAAAAAGGGCCACTTTTGACTTTTCAGGGCCTTGCCGTTCTGTCAGACTCTTAAAAATCATTAGATTAGAGTACAAATCACATGATCACATGAGTGAGGGTCATCAGAAGCCCTCGGTAATGTTACGCAAGCGATCTTTATCATTCACAGAGCAGATACAGAGGGAAGAGACACGGCATGCTTATTAAGTCAGAAAACGTTTTTTTCCCGGCAGACAAGAAAAGCTTTTAGTGTGTGATAACGGCTGCAGAGTAAACATGTCGGTTACAGACGGCTTGTGTGCGTGTTTTGTTCAACTTATGAACTTTTAAACCAACTAAGATTTATGAATACACAAATAATGTCCTGACTTAAATCTCTAAATGTGTAATTTATGTGTATTGTAATTTTCAGATTTGTAGCACAAAAACGTTTCTTTTTTGTGTGCATTATTATTATTATTCCAAAATGTGGATAAAATAAGGCAAACCATATAAAATTAAATACATGTTTGTTTGTTTTTTTATACAAACAGAAGCTATTTGGTGGTCTAAGTGTCACAAGTTCTTGTGTGAAGCAGTTATTTAACTTGGCAAATGTCCTCGGATTCAGTAAAAGAATGTAGATTCATCACATTTAGTGTGTAACAGCATTATATGTGTAAAAATGTGAGTGTGTCAGGCGATGTGAGGAGGAGACCTAATGGAAATGGAAGACCATCTGCGTTTAGCTATAAATCTTTTCATTTTTTTTCTCTCTCGGTCGGATCAAGCCTAGCTTAGCCAAACTCTTCTGCGGAGCTGGATTGTAGGAGAGTTCCTTAAGGGACATTCATGAACACACACATGCAAACAAAGGGTCAGATTCACAAAAGCCAGGTCAAATCCGCATGACATCATACAGACCATGTTCATTCACAGACACTACAGAAATTCCAGTACTTTGACTTTAAGCACTACTTTTTTCATTCTCAAGGACTACAATCAGAGATCGCACTTATCAAACAATATCTTTAGTATTTTTTTTAAGGATTTTTAAAACTCAAATGACAGATTTAAGGTATTTGAAATACAACTATTTAATCACACATTAAATACAAAGTATATAATGGCTACACTCTAAAAATGCTGGGTTATTTCAACCCAAATTTGGATCAAATATTTGAGTTAACTTTTTTTTAACTCAACATTTGGGTTTGTCTATATTTGACCCAAATTTGGGTTAAAATAACCCAGCATTTTTTTAGAGTGCATTATTGTTCAATCAATTATATTTTATATTATAATGTTGTGTCGAGAAAAAGGTCTGATGGGGGTTTAGACGGTCTGCAGTGTTCAATCTGCGTTAAAAGATTGCATTTGTGTGTGTTTTTTATTAGATAGAGTACACTCTAAAAAAATGCTGGGTTGTTTCAACCCAAATTTGGGTCAAATATGGACAAACCAAATGTTGGGTTAAAAATGCAATTAAAAAATGTAAAGTTAAAAGTGAAAGTTGACATTTTTAACCCAACATTTGGGTTTGTCCATATTTGACCCCAAATTTGGGTTAAAAACAACCCAGCATTGTTTAGAGTGTCGTAATCAACATTTAAAGTGGATCAAAACCTTTCATCAAAGTTTTTTTGATCCACTTGAAACGTGTGCTACTGTATATTGTATTTAAATAAGTCAAACACTTTTCAAGTACCTCTTCATAAATAATTGCTGTTTTCAAGGGTTTTCCAGGGCTTACATTTCAAAAAGTGTTTACGCAGCTTGTGTGAACCCTGACTGTGACTTACTGCAATGTTTATGACAGATTGTCTTAGTAATGTCAAGTTTTCATGACAAAGACACTGACAGGTTATGATGTATCGGTTTATGTCAAGTTGTCATAACAAAGACATCTCAAACAATGTCATATTTGCATTCAAAATGTCATTATTGAGCAAAAGACACTTAATGACAGTTGTCACAAACATGCATAAAACTTGTCATGTAATGATTATGAAGGTGTCATGCACACCCCTTCAAGTAAAGTGTTACTGGTAATTTTATTCGCATCTGCATACATTGCATTTCGTACTTCCTTTTCCGGGTCAGAACGTCTATGTTCTGGTTTTGGAACGTCTATTTGGTGGTTTCAGCAGTGTATATGCAAAAATCGGAGACGGGTCACTTTTAAAAGATGATGTATGGGTCGTCAAAAAAATTGGATATAGTCAGAAAATCGGTAAAGTAAATGCAGCCTCAGTCATTCTCATGTTTTCATGTTTGCTTCCATCATGAAAAGCTGAATGTTCAAGAGTGGCTAAGAAATGACCAATACATGCAATGCATTTGACCTGCATGCACAAGTATAATGCATAATGCCATAATGCCAGTGCATTATTAAAATGCATGCACGCAATTTGGAAGAACATGAGGGTGAATGCATGATTGGTTTAATGTTTTGAATGCAGCGCAGTGATGAAATCTCTGTTGTGTCACGTATCTGAACAAGTGACCGAGAAGTCGAGGAGAGCCAGCTTTAACTGTTCCTCCTCCTCCTCCTCCTCACAGCTGGTTCTCATAAAGCCTTCACTCGGCTGTGGCCCTGAGGGCCCTCGAACCGATGACATCATGCTCTCTGCACTTCTCCAAAACAGAGAGATAGATGTGTGATTTCACCAGAGAGAGGACAGCTTGACTGATCTCCAGAGCCAAATCGCAATCACGTTTACGGTCCGTTCTCTGTCTTTCCTGTTTGTAGGTTTAGATTCTGCTGACACAAACCTCAGTGAATCCGACAAATAACTCGGATACTCGCTCACCGAGGATGCAAGAAAGGGGGAAAACAACACATTTAGGAAGAATCGGCCGACTTTTCCCACATTTTCTGCATTGATTTTCGGGGGGCTGAACATGCAAGTTTTGTGGTTTTAAAAGAAAAAGTTCCACTTAAACTTAAAACCTCTTAAAGATGCATAAAAACATCAGCAGATAAGCTAAATATTTACAATCCAGAAATATATAATGGAACGTTTCAATTCTGCAGAATACACACACACACACACACATGCATGCTACATTTACTGCTCTGCCATTGTTATCCTGTAGTGGCGAGGACAAGCTTTATACGGGAACACTTCTAGGTCAGGAAGTGGAGAGGATACGCCAAACAATTCACGTATGCAACACAAAATTTTCCAAATTTAACATATGAATACATTAAACTTGGACTTCAAATGGAGAATAGAAAACTTTTGAGTTTGGAGTGAATAATCTGATTTTAATGGCCAAATATTTCATACATAAATGTCGATTCCTAAAAACATCCCCTGTTTTTAATGCCTTTCTAAATGATATAATTCTGTATAAACACTCCCTGAAATGTTGCAAAACAAAAAAAAAGCCCTAAATTTTCATGAATACTTATGCAAACTTACTCCCTAGTGTCTACTGCTGAGTCTCTTGGTTTCCTTTTTATTTATTTTTAGGGCTGTGCAGAAATTAATTGCGATTAATCACATCCAAAATAAAAGTCTGTGTTTACATAATATATTTGTGTGTGCTGTATATAATTATTTTGTATAAATAAATACAAACACATGCATGTATATATTTAAGAAAATGTGTTATTCATATATAAAATATTTATATAATATAGATTATGTATTTATATACATATACAGAATTTAAGCGCAAATAATTCTTAAATTTAAACATGCATGCATAGGTATTTATATATACTAAATAATTATATACAGCACACACAATTATATTATGTAAACACAGACTTTTATTTTGGATGCGATTAATCGCAATTAATTTTTGCACAGCCCTATTTATTTTGTTTTATTATTAGTAGTATTTTTATTTATTTGCTTGTTTTGTTTTCTATTTATTTATTTTTATTTTTACAATGTTGTACTCCATGTTCAATTCATGTTATAAGATTTGACTGAATATGATTGTGTTATACCTTTATGTATGTTTGATATACGATTCAATAATAAAAATTAAAAAAAAAAAACAATTCACGTATGCGTGTTCGTCAGTGCCTTCTAAATATAATCTCACTGTGAACTGTTGTGCATCTGAATCAGCTATGTCCCCTGTAGTTGCGGCGTCTGGATCGTAAAACATTAACAACAACGTTCAAATAACTTATTGTTAATGATACTCTTCCGGGACACGGAGGAGGATGATAACCGTTTAGTGTTTACATTTGCTCGGGTCAAACGAGCGCAGTGAAACCGTGGAAGTTGCAATTATGGTTTTAAGACAGAACCACATGAGCAACCGCGCGACACTTTAGGCCTCGAGGGGAGAAAACGGCATGACAAACTCTTATTTTCTTGTTGGCTAGGGGCGACATCACGGACAGTCGGTCACACAGGAAGAGAGATAACAGGATGTGGAATTACAAGACCCCAGTAATCTCTCAGGAGTCTCCTCTGGGGGTTTGAAGGAGATCTCAACTGTGTTTCACAATGTGCTCAAAACTTTATTATTATTATTATTACAGACTCAAAGTCCAATTTAAAAAGAAAGAAAGAGAACAAACAAACAAACAACCAAAAAAAAAACTAAAAACAAACACCATTACAACCATACAATTTAGATATTATTATCTGCAATCAAATGTTAATCTAATTTAGGAGATCCGTTTTTGATCATGTTCCCCAAAGGAAAGAAAACATCTCTTTAATGTCTCGGTTGTTTCTCATTGACAGCAAAACGCCAATGGAGTCTCTGCTGAAAAAATAAGAGATTCAAGAGAGATCTCAACGTCTCAAACTACACTATAAAAATGCTGGGTTGTTTTAACCCAATTTTGGGTTAAATATGGACTAGAGCCCGACTGATAAAGGATGAAGGCCGATACCGATACAAATATTTTGGGTTTTAAAATCCGATATTTCGGCCGATATTTTATTATTATTTTTTATTATTTTGAACGGTGTAGAGCGCCCTCTGGTGGACAAACTATACAACTCCAACACTCATGACATGGTTCAAGCGTGTTTCGTCCGTTTTTATTTTATTTTTGAAATATTCATTTATTGGCCATTATAACCGCCGATACCGATAGTTTGGAAAATGCCTAATATCGGCCGATAATATCAGTCTGCTGATATATCGGTCTGGCTCTAATATGGACAAACCCAGCCATTGTCCATATTTGACCCAAAATTGGGTTAAAACAACAGTATTTTTTTAGAGTGTATAGTCAGGTTTTCCAAGAAGTCTGCAATCCAATGCCAAAGATCTCAGTATGAACACACACACGTCTTAAACTCTTTTGAGTTATACTATGTTTCAGTGTTAAAGTTACAGATTTAGGTATCTTGGCAAATCTGAGACTCTAAAAACCAGTCAAGGCAAAAATCAGAGCAAAAGTTGTTGGATCTTTAAGTGAAGGTCGTGAAAACTACCTTCACGGACTAGAGCCCGACCGATAAAGGATTTTGAAGGCCGATAACGATACAAATATTTTTGGGTTTTAAAATCCGATATATCGGCCGATATTTTATTTATTTATTTAAACTGGACATGATAGTCACAAATTTTGTCATGCTTATTTGAGTTTAGAGAACTGATGGGGATGCTCTTTTAATTGTCATTCAAGCAATTGGCAAATCAGAGACTCTAAAAACCAGTCAAGGCAAAAATCAGAGCAAAAGTTGTTGGATCTCCAAAAATACTTAATAAAGTCACAAATCATGACGGAGCCCATCTGATTTTGATCCGAATGTACGCTATTCCAAGGTCGTGAAAAGTTTCAGGCGGTTTGGTTTACATTTACTCTGGAAATGTTGATTTTGAGAGTGAGCTGAGGGCAAAAAACAGAGAAAGGAGAGGAGGAGAGAGAAACAAGAGGTTCAGTTGCTTGGTGGATGGTTGACTCCGGAAGAGGACTTTCCCAAGCTCTCGCCACGCAGGGCTCCGATGGGAATAGCGCAGGGAATTGTAGGAATCCGTCTGCGCTGAGGCGCATAGGGCCGGTGGGAATGGCCAGGCGGAACCACAGAAGCGTGAGGAAAAACAGGAAGTGTAACTGGAGATCTGGCTTCGAGTCAAGCCAAGAGCGGAGAAGAAGTTGCGGTATGCGAGTATAGGGGCCACCGTGAGTTGCGCATTAGCATTGTAGCTCCTACATGAGATCGAGACATCGCCAGAAAGGGACACGGCCACCAAAAAACGCTCAGGATGCTTCACGGCTCTGGGAGAGATTCCCATCAGATTAAAAATGATTGGTTTTATCTTGACATGTTGACCTCTCATCACCCCATCCCAGTTTAAGGATACAAACCGGGACAAAAACAGAAGCTCAGCCACATGACTCCCGGAAAGCAATAGTCTTTGGAAATTCAGTGGTTTTCCCTTGTAACTCCAGAAGATCCATAAACGGGGAAACTTGTTCCTCTGCAAACATCACCGGGTGTTAGAGCACAGATATTTCCATGAGTTTCAGGGTCGGATTGTGACCTGGCATGGAAAACATGCGTTTATATAATACAGGGTTCCTACAGGGTCTTAAAAAGCCTTAAAAGCATTGAATTTATGAATTTGGAAATAATACCTTAAAACGTCTTTAAAAAGTCTTGCATTTTGATATCTGGGTCTTAAAAATTGTGTTAATTTCATTGACGAAAATAATGATAAACTTTTCTTCAACGACATTTTTTCACTGACGAAAACGAGTTTTGAATGACAAAAACTATGACTAATCTATTGACATTTTCGTCAACGGAAAAAAAAACTAGATGAAAATGTTAGATAGTGTCGATCTGGGAAGTGATCCAGTCAGAACTGATGTCCTGTGTGTGTTTAGCTAATGTTAAAACACAACTTAACATTGTTCGGGAAACTTTCTTGTGGCCTACTGAAATGTTTTTATTTTACCTGCTTGACTCATCATCTTTTACCTATTTCACATTTGAAAAATAAATCAACACAAGTTGAAGGATTCTGTTTTTCTTTGCTGGTAGTGATGGGAAATTGGTATTAATTTTTTATATAAATGGTCTTAAAAAGACTTGAATTTAACTTGAAGAAACCTTGAGGAACCCTGTATTAAAAAAGTGCTTGTGCACGTTTTATAGAATAATCTTTGAGGTTAGTTTTTGATCAGTTTGCCAATTTCATCCCGCAACTTTGCCTCCAGTTACAATTTGCTAATGTTTCGCCGCAGCCTTCCCAACACAAACATCTTATCCTCTTCAAGGCCCTGAAGGTCCTTATCCTCAAGGAGCTAATGTTTATGGCTATTAAATTGGTAGCCATCTTGAATGCACTGTTTAAACATCTACATCACCGTTTGAACGATTGACACGATGAGCATTTGACAAAAACAGCGGCCATCTTGAAAAAATGGCCGCCATGTTGAATTTTTGGGTGGCCAACGCCTTTTCCCCATAGACAGTATAAGAAATGGACAGAGCGATCTCATTGGAACTCCATTGAAAAAAAAAGTACAAAAGCTGTCACTATGGCGGTACCTTTTCAAAAAGTACACTTTTGTACCTAAAGGGTGCATATTGGTACCTTAATGTACATATTAACACCAGCACCTGAAATTTAAATTTTAGCACCTAAAATGCACATATTAGCATCAAAACTTACATATTAGCACCTAAAATGTACATATCAGTACCTAAAATTCACATATTAGCACCTAAAATGCACATATTAGCACCGAAATGTCCATATCAGCACCTAAAATACATAATAGCACCAACAATGCACATATTAGCACCTAAATGTACATATCACCAACTAAAATGCACATATTAACACCTAAATGTCCATATTAGCACCTAAAATGGACAAACGTGTACCTTTTGAAAAGTTACAGCCCCAGTGACAGCTTTTGTACCTTTTTTTCTGAGAGTGTAGGGGAGTGGTAAAATGAGCCTATTTGACAAAAACAGCGGCCATCTTGAAAAAATGGCCGCCATGTTGAATTTTTGGGTGGCCAACGCCTTTTCCCCATAGACAGTATAATAAATAGACGGAGCGATCTCATTGGAACTCCATTGAGACGATTGAATTCAACCCGTAAACCACATTTTTATTGTATTTTATTGTACTTTCTTCACGGTTTTCTAGAATGAAGGCATGTTGCACGACACAACCTGTCTAATTTGACTATTCCACCAAATAATTAACAAATTAGCACCAAGCTACTGTAGAGTGGCTAGATTGGACACCACTGGCTTTTATTCGTCAACAACAACAACAACTTTTTCCTTCCTTTAAAAACTTAATAAGCAAAAAGGGTGAAAAGTTGAAAGTCTTGAGTGTTGCATGACAGTGCCTGACCAGTAAAAACTTGACTCTTCACTCCAAGAGTTCAATGAATTGGAGAATGTTGACACGAGTCATGTGAAAGGGCCCTTCTTAGATGGTTCGCCGTTTCCAAAAAGCTGTAATTGGTTGCAGATTGGAAATGTGCAGGCAGCAAAAGAGCGAGAGAAGGCAGTATTAAAGTGTTTTAGAAGGTAAAGAGGTATTTTAAACAACCCACGCTAGGAGAGGAAGAAGAAACATCCCACGTTCCAGATGGGGAAGAATGGATTGTTTTACTCCGCCTCACCCACATTCTCCTTTTTATTTTCTTCTTGTTCCTTCCTTCCTTCCTGTCGTCTTGAAACTCCATGACACTTCCACGTCACATCATGTCTTTGCACAAGTCCTAATCTGGCCTTGAAGATGAGCATCGCCGTTCATCCTATTCTCTGAAAGTACTTTGAGGACTGACAATTGATCTTTCTAATGATTGACTGATGCAATAAAGTCAATTTCATCTTTTTACCACCCATATAGTGTCCTATCACTCGCTGTCAGAGAGATTAGAGATCGCGTCTTCTTTTTAAAAGACTACAATTGAGAAATGTGCATTATATAAAATTCAACCCGCCAAAGTGGCCAGTAGGAGTGTCTGTGTTAAACAACACCACTACTGAAATGAAATACACAGAAATGAATATACAAATTTGCTTTAAAGGCAAATATATTTGGCGGGTGTTAAAGGAATACTCCACTTTTTTTGGGAAATAGGCTCATTTTACCACTCCCCCAGAGTTAAACAGTTGGGTTTTACCGTTTTCGAATGTATTCAGATGTTTTTTTTTTTTTGACATTTAGAAGAATATCAGTAACCAGACAGTTTCTGGTCCCATTGACTTCCATAGTAGGAAAAAAATATACTATGGAAGTCAATGAGACCAGAAACTGTCTGGTTACTGATATTCTTCTAAATATCAGAAAATCGACTGAATGGATTCAAAAACGGTAAAACTCACGCGTTTAACTCTACACTCTCAGAAAAAAAGGTACAAAAGCTGTCACTATGGCGGTACCTTTTCAAAAAGTACCTAAAGGGTGCATATTGGTACCTTAATGTACATATTAACACCTAAAATGTACATAATAGCACCTGAAATTAGAGATGTTCCGATACCCTTTTTCTCTTCCCGATACCGATTCCGATACCTGGACTCAGGGTATCGGCCGATACCGAGTACCGATCCGATACCTGTGTGTATAGATCTATTCAGCTGCAATTCATTCTAGCACTGTATGAATTGATAGAATTATTATGGTATGCTTCAAACTTATCCCTAAATTAAACATGAACAAATACATAGAGTGAACTCGAGTATTTTTATTATCTGAATTACAATTCATAGCTATATTTATCTTAAGTGAAAAAGAAGTTAAAATGCAGCTACTACACATCTAATACTGTAAACTAAAAAAGGTATTTTAGATTTACAAAATAACAATATATATAAAAAAGTGCAACAAATAAATCTAGGAATCTAAAAAGACTATATGAATAATATAAGAAAATAATCTCTTTATAACTGAAGATCAATAAACCATTTTGTTAAATAAAGGACATTTCAGTTTGGACTGCGGCTGATCATCCAGAATAATAAACTCAATAACTTTCACGTTGTTGGATATATTTATTGTTCGTTCGCTGTCTTTTGAAAACAATTCTCTTCGTTTGAGGCCCTGTTTACACGAGAGGTTGTATGCAGGCGCGTGGGCTTGGTGTTTTAGCATGCACTAGCCGCCTGGAGTGCACACTACATTGAATTTCACAGACTTTTGTGTCACCATCTGCAAGCGGATTTCACACCCAAACTGCTCGTCTAAACGCAGAATAAAAAGTGAAAACGCAACGCCACTTTTGCGTTTTCTCTTCAGAGTCGTTTCCGTGTAAACATAGCCTTAATGAAGCTTTTAGAGATTGTTGATTCTGACGCGGCTCATCCTCCGTCTGCCATCGTGTTCTACGGGTTGACGGGTCTTCAAATGCTTAAGTTACTCATGTTGAAGGTTCTAATACTTGTTCTACCCCTCGAAATTGCTGTATTGCATGAGACATGCAACACAGCAATTGTACTGGCTGGCATGGTCCAGTCCGAAATATAATACAGCCAAACTGCGGACATTATGCCAGGACGCACGCACGCGCGTTTTCTTCTTCGCTGGTCTAAACAGTGGTTGCACGACTTCCTGTGTTTACACTAGCGAGTTCATCTCCGTTTTGCAGCGGTTAGCAAAGCTAGCGTGTATAACTAGACATTGTTTAATAAAATGGTATAGGATCGGTGCGCGGATAGAAGTACTCGCCGATACCGATTCCAGAATTTTTATTGGTATCGGCGGCATTTCCGATACTAGTATCGGAATCGGAACAACTCTACCTGAAATGTACATTTAAGCACCTAAAATGCACATATTAGCATCAAAACTTACATATTAGCACCTAAAATTTACATATTAGTACCTAAAATGCACATATTAGCACCGAAATGTCCATATCAGCACCTAAAATACACAATAGCACCAAAAATGCACATATTAGCACCTAAATGTACATATTACCTACTAAAATGCACATATTAACACCTAAATGTCCATTTAAGCACCTAAAATGCACATATTAACACCTAAATGTTCATTTAAGCACCTAAAATGGACAAAAGTGTACCTTTTGAAAAGGTACAGCCCCAGTGACAGCTTTTGTACCTTTTTTTCTGAGAGTGCAGGGGAGTGGTAAAATGAGCCTATTTCCAAAAAAAAGTGGAGTATCCCTTTAATGTCAAGCCCTGTGTGAGCCAAATGGACAACTTTTGTCATTTTAGGAGCTGGGGTCACTGTAATATTCTTAAAAACATGGAAGGATGAGGACGAGTAAACTACGACACAATTGAACCTTGATGTTTGCTCTGTCTCTTCTTGAGTCCTACAAAAAGCACTGAACCTTGACTGAGACGGCATCGGAGGGACAGCTTGCAGGCACGGCGCCTTCAGGAGTGGGGGCTGGAAACTCAAAGAGTTATAAAAGGAGGAGGGTTACACAGGAGAAGAAGGAGGTGGAGGTCAGTAATCACAGCATCTGTGGTCCGTTCCCTTCCACTACAACACAAAGCCCCGGAGCTCACGGATTCCTGAGCAGCCAGAGTCCCGCACACACACTTCAGGGCAAATTCTACAGCTGTTGCCGTGGAGACAGCCGGAGCTCGGCTCAAGTCAGAACGGCAGTAAAGGCCATTGCACACTGAGTACGAAATTTTCGCGTTCGTCAGCCTAAAGATTCGTAACGCATAGAAACCTTGCACACCGAGTCCGATGCGTATTTACTAAACCTTTGCGGGAAAAAACGCAAATATACCAAATGGATTCGTCAAGCAGTGAGGATGATTTTGTTGCCCTCTCTCTTATTGAAAAGAGAAGAAAGAGAAAATATTACGTCCATCCATCCTGAAATTGCACCGGAAGGAAGGAGAGTTCCATATGGAAGCTTGTTTCCGCCACTGAATAAAAAAAATAATTGCGACTTTTTATCTCACAATTCTGACTTTTTTTCTCACAATTGCGAGTTATTAAGTCAGAATTGCGTGATATAAAGTCGCAATTGCGAGATAAAAAGTCAGAATTGCGAGATATAAAGTCAGAATTGCGAGATAAAGTCAGAATTGCGAGATATAAAGTCAGAATTGCGAGATAAAGTCAGAATTGCGAGATATAAAGTCAGAATTGCGAGATATAAAGTCAGAATTGCGAGATAAAGTCAGAATTGAGAGTTATAAAGTCAGAATTGCGAGATATAAAGTCAGAATTGCGAGATAAAAAGTCAGAATTGCGTGATATAAAGTCGCAATTGCAAGATAAAAAGTCGCAATTGCGAGAAAAAAAGTCAGAATTGCGAGATATAAAGTCAGAATTGAGAGTTATAAAGTCAGAATTGCGAGATATAAAGTCAGAATTGAGAGTTATAAAGTCAGAATTGCGAGATATAAAGTCAGAATTGCGAGATATAAAGTCAGAATTGTGAGATATAAACCAGTATTTTTTTCCCCTTAGAATTGGCCTGATAAGTCGCAATTGCGAGTTTATATCTCACAATTCTGAGAAAAGATGTCAGAATTTCGACATATAAACTCGCAATTATGTGTTATAAAGTCAGAATTGCGAGATGTAAACTCGCAATTGTGAAAAAAAAAAAGTCGCACTTCTGTCTTTTTTTCTCAGAATTGCGACTTTATATCTCGCAATTTTGACTTTATAACTCGCAATTCTGACTTTATATCACGCAATTCTGACTTTATATCTTTATATCATCATCTTTATATCAGAGTTGCGAATTTATCCTGAGCGATTCAAAATTTGCAGAATGTGACAGTTGGTCAGTGTGGTGTTTGTCCCGCCCCTCCTTCACTGTGATTGGACGACTGGGTGCAAAAACGCTTTGGTGGACACAGGGCCTAAGGAAACATTCCCAAATGTTGCACTGTAAACCACCAGGGTTTCGCTGACAGAAAAACATGAAGCATCTGGTCTGTCACAGGATGCATTTACATGTGTATGACGCTTCTGCAAACGCACTACAATAGACACAGATGTCTGTTCCCACATGTCGCAGGAATTCACACACACACGAAGTCAAGCATCATTTGCTCATTCATTACAGTTAGAGACATGAACATAAGTATTAAACTCATCTTGCAGAGTTTGTATTATAGACATGGATTAAAAAAACACTAAAAAGTGTGAAATAAGTGCTCAGACTTTATAGGGGGATAACAAAAAAACAGGTGAAAACGAAATTAATCATTGAATGAGGGAGTCAAGCCACATATCCAGACCAGAAGATCAGAGAGACTTGAAAGTGACCATTCATACAAAACAGAACACAGTACCAACCCCATACTAACACCCTAGCAACCAAATAGCAACTTCCCTAGCAATCACCTAGCAACACAGCTAAAAATCTATCAGACCAACTAGCAACATCCTGCCAATCACCTAACACACCCTGACATACACCTGGCAACAGGCTAGCAACCCCCAGAACACCCTAGCAACCACCTAGCAATCATTCAAACCACCTAGCAACACCCCTAATGATCAAAGACCACCTAGCAACATCCAGGCAAACACCTAGAACACCTAACACACCTGACATCCACCCAGAAACACATCAGCAACCCGCAGAACACCCTAGCAACCACCTAGCAACACCCCTAACGATCATAGACCACCTAGCAACATCCAAGCAATCACCTAGAACACCTAACACACCTGACATCCACCTAGAAACACATCAGCAGCCCACAGAACACCCTAGCAACCACCTAGCAACCATTCAGACCACCTAGCAACACCCCTAATGATCATAGACCACCTAGCAACATCCAAGCAATCACCTAGAACACCTAACACACCCTGACATCCACCTAGAAACACATCAGCAACCCCAGAACACCCTAGCAACCACCTAGCAACACCCCTAACAATCATTCAGACCACCTAGCAACATCCAAGCAAACACCTAGAGCACCTAACACACCCTGACATCCACCGAGAAACACATCAGCAACCCACAGAACACCCTAGCAACCACCTAGCAACACCCTTAACAATCATTCAGACCACCTAGCAACACCCCTAATGTTCATAGACCACCTAGCAACATCCAAGCAATCACCTAGAACACCTAACACACCTGACATCCACCTAGAAACACATCAGCAGCCCGCAGAACACCCTAGCAACCACCTAGCAACCATTCAGACCACCTAGCAACACCCCTAATGATCATAGACCACCTAGCAACATCCAAGCAATCACCTAGAGCACCTAACACACCCTGACATCCACCTAGAAACACATCAGCAACCCCAGAACACCCTAGCAACCACCTAGCAACACCCCTAACAATCATTCAGACCACCTAGCAACATCCAAGCAAACACCTACAACACTTCTAGAGGTAAGAACTACTAAAAATCTAGTTCCTGCATTCAGTTCCAAAGGTTTCCAATAAACAAACCAGATGGAAAAATGTCCCTCTGTTGGCTCACTCAATCCTGCTCTTTCTTCCTCAACTCATCCTTTGACCTCGTGACTCTTTATTAGAGTCATTTAGAGAGAGACATTAGTCACAGACCAGAGACAAACAACTCTGCAAATCAAACAGGCCTGCATTCAAGAAAGCCTCCTTACCAGAAACATTTGCCACACACACACACACACACACACTGCTTACTCCGAAATGATAGCTACGCTTAATTGATTTGCGAGACCGTTTTTTTTTTCTGTAAACGCACTGCGTCTACAGTATATTAATTAATCTGACACTTTATATTAAATATTTATCTATATTACTAGTACACTCAGAAGATTCAGTTTGTGCCTGTATTGATCACTCTGTCTTTGTACGACGACTGCCGTCTGAACAACCGGAGCAGAAGTTTGATGTGTCATATTGGAAAGACTGTGGGATTCTGGGTATTTCCTGTCCCTCGTTGCGAAAAACAAAAACATTTTAGTCCTAAATAGCAGTTACAAATAAAAGCACGAGGACGAGTCACTGCACTAGCCAACAGAAATATCCCACGCAGAATAGGCTGTTCTCTCTACTAACAAACACCAAAAATAGACATAAACGGATTCAAAAACTGATTCAGAGGTCCAACACTCTCGGTTCTTTTGATATTTACATCATTTATGAATTATGAAGTCATGCAAAGAGATGACACCAAAACTCTCACAACCATCAAACACATTTGGATTTACAAGATTGCTCACTACTGCACTATGTTGGTTTGTTTGTATGCATGTCTGACTGTTAAATAAAAACTATTTAAATAAATAAATAATAAATAAATAAATTTTAAAAAATAAAAAACACACATTTGGATTTGTCTTATAAAGCTTCACAGAAATGCTTTTATTTGCATCTCTCTCCAGAAAAGCAGAACTTTTGTTCTCCTATCTATCTATCTATCTATCTATCTATCTATCTATCTATCTATCTATCTATCTATCTATCTATCTATCTATCTATCTATCTATCCTCTCGCTTCTTCATAAAGGAATGCACCAGTTAACAGCCATTCCCTCTACTAGTTAACTTTGAACTTTCAGCCTTTGAACAACAAACCAGTTCAAACTACAACCACTAAACAAGCAAACTGAAACTGTTCTGAAAACACTAGTCGTTCTACTTTAAACTTCATACATTTAAACAATGCAAATACGTACACAAGTTTAGTTAGCTCTTTAAATGAGTGAGAACATACAACAGAAGTAAACACACACACACACACACAATCTCTCTCTCTCTCACACACAGATTCTCTCTCTGTCACACACAGAGCTCACGCACACACAGACTCTCTCAAACACACACACCTTGCTCTGTTGCTTGCGTCCTGCAGTCGTGCAGTGGTCTCTCATTTTGTGAAATCTGACCCCAGTAAAGACGGCATCCACTCTCATGATCAGATCAGTTCTTCCCTTCTTCTTCTTCTCCTCCTCTTCCTCAAGCACACGTTCAGCCGATTAAATCCTCTTTCTTCCTCAGCCGGTCCTCGTGTTTCCTGCAAACAGCAGAAGAAATGCAGCACGCTCGCTCTGACACACTCAAACTCTAACTTTATCTCTCTCTCTCTCTCTCCAGTGTTTCTGCCGTCCTCCTCTCTCTCATTATCTTTTCCCACCCCTCCTCTTTCCCATCGGAGTCTTTCTCCTCCTCCAAACCCCCCACTGCTGAACTAATCTGCAGCTGGACGAGTGATTGGACGCCTGGTTGCTATGGAGACCAAGAGTCCCGCTTTAAAACTCGACTTGAGCTCAAAAAAACAAAACAATAACAATTCCATCCATCCGCATGACCGGAAGCTCCTAAAAGTATTCGGATACTTCAGCCATTCCTAAAAGCAAAGAACAATCACAGATATACGGAGGCATACGGAAACTTCTCAGAAAATATAAAGTTAAAGGAGTAGTTCACTTTTAAAAAACTTTTGCTGATAATTTACTCGCCCCTATGTCATCCGAGATGTCCATGTCTTTCTTTCTTCAGTCGAAAAGAAATGAAGGTTTTTGATGAAAACATTCCAGGATTTTCTCCATATAATGGACTTCAATGGGGACCAAACGGTTCAAGGTCCAAATGAGAGTTTCAGTGCAGCTTCAAAGGGCTTTAAACGACACCAGACGATGAATAAGGGTCTTATCAAGAGAAATGATCGCTCATTTAAAAAATAAATAAAAAATTTAAGATTTATAAGCTCAAATGCTCACCTTGCTCTGTTCGAGTCATTTTGTTCGTTGAATGAACCAAATGACTCAAAAACAGATTCTTTCATTTTGATCAATGAGTTCGAACAGGAGAGTCATGAACTTAAACTTTATTTATTTATTAAATGAGCGATCATTTCTCTTGATAAGACCCTTATTCATCGTCTGGTGTCGTTTAAAGCCCTTTGAAGCTGCACTGAAACTCTCATTTGGACCTTGAACCGTTTGGACCCCATTGAAGTCCATTATATGGAGAAAATCCTGGAATGTTTTCATCAAAAACCTTCATTTCTTTTCGACTGAAGAAAGAAAGACATGGACATCTTGGATGACACGGGGGTGAGGAAATTATCAGCAATTTTTTTTTTTTTTAAAGTGAACTACTCCTTTAATGATGGGTTAAGAGTTAATGTGATATTCTAATTGTTTGTTAGCCAGCTAACACAATCTTATAATTTAGTGGTATCAAAAATGATCGAAATAGGATAAATCATGTCAAGGAACCATATATCACTTTCTTGAACAAATTTGAGTAACTGATGAACACGAATAAATCATTTAAATTCAATACACTTTTTTTTCAGTGTGGGAAAGTCCCATGCTTTGTTTTAACCAGCGGTGTCCCACAGGGCTTAGTAATGGGCCACAACTTACCTTTTATCCATCAACGATTTTTCACTGCGTAAAATCAGCATTGATCAGTCGTGGAAAACAATCAGCTACTATCATTTACAATAAATAATAATTACACATCCAATTTTTCCTGCAAAAAAAGCAAAAAAAAAAAAAAAAAAAAAAAAAAAATGCAAAAATGCGTAGCAAAATAAACAACAGTTAAATGTCTTTGAAACCAGCTGTTTACTTGTGACATCATCGTTACATAAAATAGGTTCATATTTCACATGGCATCAGCGATTCATTTCAAATCCAAAATATAAAAAGTGCAAATGACGGTTGACGGCACACCGGCCACACGACACGGTTCGGTGTCTTCTTCTTATTTTTTTTTTCTTTTTTAAATCTTCCCCCGTTATTGTAAACACAAACAACAACTTAATTCATAAGCAGACCTTGTTACATCGACAATTGACATTCATGACGTGAGAAACTGTACACGAGCAAGGCAGAGTTCGTCGCTGATGTTTTCTTCCGCTCATTCTTTGGGAGAAGGGGTCGGCTAAACGGCACGGTGAAAACACGACGCTGAATATTTCATAACTTACATGGAAAATGTGTCTTTTTTTCATATAAAAACCAACCAAAACATGAATATAGATATAAAAAATTGTCCTTTTTGAGAGTGTACAAAGTATTCATGTAAGCAAACATTTGCAGTTCATTGTATATCTATATATATATATATATATACCTCTCAAAGTACAAAAATCTGAGAGTCACTTGGCATTAAACTCCTTCATGATGAATCTCCTGAGGAAGAGGAGCGTACACGAGGAACGAGCGTCTCACGAGTTTCCGAAGCACCAAACATCACTGGATTCAGATTGAGCTGAGATGGTCATTCAGAGCATAACGAGAGAAGTGGAAAATGCAGACGCACATTCAGACGCATTCACGAGCAAACAAACATAACAAATTGCTGGATTCAATTCAAATGCAACAACTAAACATGGTGTTATAGACAATTGATGCAAGAATGCTTTTCTGATTACATTCATGTAAGAATGTGCAACAAACGAGCACGTTTAAATCATTAATGAACTCATTGTGTAAATTGTTGCACTGAATTGAAAGTGATCGGAATAGTTTTTATGCATCATTTTCATAGTTATTCTGCTTTCGACCTTAAAAAAATGCTAATATGACTGTATACACAACGAAAACACATAAACAGGCTAAAAATAGGGAATACGTAAATACAATCCACCTAAAAAAAAAATTAAAGTATGTTTTCTGTGCAGAATGGCTCATCCGAGTTGGTCGTTTTCGTCATGATAGATATCCATGCAGGACGGAGACGATGATGATGATGATGAAGAAGCGGAGATCCACGTTCAGTCGGTGATCATTCACATGTCCTGGTTGTTCCTGAGGACGAGGTTCAGCCGTGTGTGTCGAAGCGCTTCAGCCTGTGGTGATGGCGTTCAGATCCTTCATCAAACCCTCCAGGTGGGCCATTTCTTCCGAGAGCTCATCGGTCTCATACGTCTGAGAGAGAGAGAGCCATGCCAGACCAGCCATGTTAGAGTTAGGACTGAGGGATGGGAGAAAGAACAGGAAAACACACAGAAAGAGGAAGAGCGAGGGAGGGAAACGGGTTTGGAGCCGCAGAAGCGAGAGAATAAAGCTACAGCGCGACCTACGACAAAAACAAAACAAAATGCATGCATTTCAGAAGCGTAACGCAAATTAATAAGGAAAAGAAAAACATGCATTTTTTAAATTAGGCACACACAGAAAGAGAGAACGATTCAAGTTAATTCGGCCGGTGAGTAAGAAGATGAATGGGTAAAAAAAAAAAAGAGAGAAATAAATCAAATTAAACACAGATTCAACTTTCTTAATAATATGGTGTCAAGATCACACTTGGCTCTAAAATTAAAAATAGAAAATAAGAAGTAAAATTTTGCATAAAGAATATGCAGATATTTTATTTCAATTTTTATGAATGTTTTAACCCTCTGGGGTTGTTCGTTTTTTATAATATTTTTTCTTTTCTTTTTTGGTGTTTTGAAAAAAATTTAAAAATAAAAAAAAATTATAATTAGTATTCATGTAATAATTATGACAAAATTTGCCCCCATTGAACGTAAAAGAAAAAATGTAAAATTATATATATATATATATATATATATATTTTTTTTTTTTTAAAGCTGTATTTCATTTTAGAGTCAAGCCTAGGCCTCATAAAAGCAATTTTTGAAATGAGATGGATGCCATCTGGTGGACAAACTGAGCATTTTAAAAATGCAAAACACATGTATAATCTGAATTTTTTGGTGTGTTTGTGTATAAAAGTGTGTGTGTGTGTGTGTGTGTCCGTTTTGCACTCTTGATGTTTTATAGATTCACCCCTTCACTGTTGTGTGCTTTTTTTCAAGATCGTGGCTGATTTGTAGATTGTACGCTCAAAAAAACTCAGTATTTTCACATTTTTGCCAATTTCCCGTTCATTTTCCATGCGGGTTTCCGAACACCCCAAGTGTGACTATTTTTTTTTTTACAACCACTTCGACTATTCACATCCTGTCACCAATTTTTTTGGGAGTTCAAATACCAAATACCAACAAATTCACCAAATTTCGGACCATTCTGAGGAAGCTGTGATTTTTAAAAATATTTATTTAAATTCTTCGTGTCCATTTAGGCCGAACAACCCCAGAGGGTTAATATGAAGTAAATGAGCAAATACTTTAATGGACAACAAAAAAATCAATAATAAATAAGTTCAATAACCAGCAGTGTGCCACAGGGCTCTGTATTGGGCCGCTAAAAATAAAAATAAATATTAGGGACTATTAAATTTAAACTGTTTATTTGTCATGAAAATGATTTCACAATGTAAAAAAAAGAAATACTGGTCCTAAAAATAGGCTTTATTTATTTTTTTTTATTTCCGTCTTTTGATTTTGGGGTGAAATGTGAACGAGACATATTTGAGACAGTGTCTCCAGCACTCACCATGTCCAGCATCTTGCTGGTTTCTGATTGGTCAGGAGCATTCGGGACTGTTACTGGCATTGGAGCTCGGGCTCGATTTAGTGTCCCGATGGACGCAGTTTTCACGCCGGGTGCTGAAACACAGAGAACAGGACATGCTATGAAGTCTCGCACATGTAAAGCAACCATCCACCGTAGATTCTCTTAACCCTCAGGTGCCCTTCAGTCATTTCTGAACGAAAAATTTCCAGTTTTGAATTTCTAAAAATCACAGCTTCATGGGAATGTTACGAAACTTGGTGACTTTTATGGCATTATGTATGTGAACGCAAAAAAAAATTGAGGTCATGATCTGAGCATGCTAAGTGGTCAGAAAAAAATAGTCACACTTGTGGTCTTTGATCAAAAATGACCCCCATAGGAAATGAATGGGAAATTGACAAAAATACAAAATTTCACTTTTTTTTTTTTTAACATTTTTTAATTAAAAATTAGTTTTTGAGATTGTTTCAACTATATATTCAAATCCACCAAAAAAATGTGTTGATAAACATCTGGGGAATTCACATGCTTCTCCATAGAGAGCTGTACATGCCATCTAGTGGTTACACCATGATTCTACGCTTTTTCTCTATACTGTAACCAGATGGTGCAAATTTTCTTCAAAAATATTTTTTTTCTGAAGCCCTAGAATCTATATTAAACTAAAATACTGCATTAATAATTTTTTGAAAAAAAAAAAAATATATATAGAAAAATATCTATATTTTTCAATGGCAAAAATAGACCATAAATATTGCATAAATATTAATAAATTCAATCAAATTGTCTCAAAATACTAAATTACAAAGAATAAATTTTATAGAACAAAAATAAATTGCATTGGTTTTACTGGGATGGAGGAAATTTAATTTTTAGGTGTCCGGTCACTTTTGACCGGGAGGATAACAAGTGTGACTCCGAAACGAAGAGCACCTGAGGGTTAAAGGTACAATATCTAGCATCTTTTGGATGAACATTATAGTCGGAGCTACTTCTCTGATGGGTGCTGATGTTTCACGTGCGTTTGACCAATCAGTGAACACTAATAGTTCCAATAGTGCTGGTTTAGACTGACTAAATTAGTTCCTTCAAAAGATTTCCTAGAGGTAAAATCATTCCCAATTCCTAAAATCCAGGAAGTGCCACTAATAGTTCAAGTAACTATGAAAAGGTTCCTCCAGTGTGAAAGCCCCTATAGAGTAACCTTTAGGTTTTGAACATGTGAAAATGGCTGAAGCAGGGGCCGGACCTGGCTGAGCCAGCAGGGGGGTGCTGGGTAAGGCCGTCTCATAGGTGGGCGGGTTATGGGCTGAAACCGTGAGCGCTGGCACAGCGAAGCTCTTGAGGGGGTGTGTGGGCCGGATGTGGGCCGCTGGGGGGTTTATACTGGGCGGATCTTCCTCTTTGATCAACGCCTCAGTCTTCTGGAGCTCGGCTGAGGTGATGGGCTGACTGGGGGCAACCGGAGGTTCAGGTGCAGCCGGCTGGTTCCTCACAGACTCTACACACACACAAAGAGAGATAGTGATGAAGAAATAAATCAATTCAAATCAATTAATACAATTATTTCATATTTTAAAAATATGGAAAAAAATAATATACACTATACATCATTTTATTAGTAATTTCTTAGTAGTATTAATATTATAATTAATTTTAAAAATATTAATATTATAATTATAAATAAAAAATAATAATATTATAGTATTATATTATATTTAAAAAATATTGATAAAAATATTAATATTATAATTATAAATAAAAAATATTAATATTATAGTATTATATTATATTTAAAAAATATTAATACAAATATTAATTTTATAATTATAAATAAAAAATAATAATATTATAGTATTATATTATATTTAAAAAATATTAATACAAATATTAATAAAAATATTAATATTATAATTATAAATAACAAAATATTAGTAATTTTATGAGTGATATTAAAATATATATTTATAACAAATTATTATAGTTCAAGGAAATGTTTTGTATACATACATATATATATATATATATATATATATATATATATACACATACATAATACATACACACATATATACACACACACACACACACACACACACACACATATAATGTATATAAAAACTTTTTAAAAATATTTATATATATTATATGTATAATATATATATATATATATATATATATATATATATATATATATATATATATACACATACTTACATAAACACACACATTGCTCACACTAACAACAAAAGCACCAAAATAAATCATTACCATGTCCAAAGACCTGTGCAAGTGTGTGTTTGGGGTCAGACCTGTGCAAGTGTGTGTTTGGGGTGAGTCTCACCTGCAGACGGAGACTTGTGTAAGTGTGTGTTTGGGGAGGCGGGCGCTCTCAGGCTGATCTGGTGATGAAGGTAACCGCGCGGCGGGAGGTGATAGTGATGATGATGATGATGAAGATGATCAAGGGAATGAATGGGGTGAGCACTAATCACAGCTGAGAGAGGACACACACACACACACACACAGTGAGATCAACACAACACATCTACTTAGTGAGCTGATTAGTACTTTTATTAGTACTACTGATTAGTACTACTTAGTGAGTACCTACACAGCATCCCTAATAAGAAAGCATCCTAAATGAGACGCAACCTCACAAGTGACTGATATAAAGCACACTATTTTGCTGGTCATGTAAATAAATAGTTTAAATAAATTAGTTTACATTTTCTACACTGAAATTATAGTTTTGAAAATCAAAAATAAGATTAAAGAAAAAAATATGAATATATTTTATAAAGTAAAAATTAGGGCTGGGAAACGATTAATCTAATATATATGTGTGTGCTGTGTATAATTATTTTGTATATATAAATACACATATGCATGTATATATTTAAGAAAAATGTGTTATTAATATATCAAATATTTATATTTATGTATAATATTAATTTTGTATAAATATATATAAAGTATATACATGCAAATATTTCTTAAATGTTTACATGCATGTGTGTGTATTTATATATACAAAATAATTATACACACTACACACACATATATTATGTAAACACAAACTTTTATTTTGGATGAAATTAATCGCGATTAATCATTTCCCAGCCCTAGTAAAAATATATTAAAAAGAAAAATAAACTATTTAACTTTGTATTTATGTTAGGCTTTGTTTCAATTAGTTTTAATTTGAAAATGAATACTTTTTTATTTTAATTCTGATATTTATCAATAGAAAAAAAAGAAAAAAAAATCTCATACAAAAATAAATCTCATGAAAATAAAATAGTTTAAAAAAAAAGAATTAAATATTTTTTTAATAGTTATTTATTAATATACTTAATAAATAGAAAGCACACTATTTACTACAACTATACAGATCTGTTAGTGTTAGATTGAATGAATTAGACATTTATAATAATTTATTTTGAATCATCTGCCATTGTAAATGGATTTTTGAATGAATTACACATTAATACTAATTTATTTTGAATCATGTAAATGGATTTTTTTTGAGGTATTGCATTCTGTGGTTATTTTGATCAGGATGGATAACATGCAGAAGCTATCTTTGAGTCTTTGAGCTAATATGACACAAGACGACATGACAGAACAGCACATGAACACTGCGTTCTCATGGCGTGACGAGCACAGCACAGGTTGATGATGTCATGGGACAGTGACGCTCTGTGAACTTACGCTGGGGAGGCTGAGAGTCGAAGGGCATCATGATTTTGGGTCTGACTCCCCTGCGAGTGGACACGCTCTCCTCCAGCTCCTGAATCTGATGGCTGGGCTCCACCGGGTCCTGGGCGGCGCGAGGGATGGGCGTCTCCGTCATGACCGGGTTGGGATCGGGGGATTTGTCGATGGGTTTGAGCTCCAGACGCTCGTGATGGATCCAGAGATCGGGAGGCTTCAGGTCTTTAGACGAGCTTTTGTACTTGTGTGAGCCGGTGTTGGACTTACAGGCGGCACGTTTCCTGAAAACACAAAGACAGATGAACCACTCTAAACGCATTTAACTGGAATATATAATATACACACACACATACATATATACAAAAAATAATCGATTTAACAGTATATATATTTTGTTTATTGTATAGTTTCGATGGTGCATAAATACATTTTAATAGTAGTTAGTTAAATACATTTTAATAGTACTTCAAACAGAGAAAAGTTTATTTAAGCAAATTTAAGTTAGATTTTACCTCATAAATTGTTTTTGGTTTCTTACAAAATGATTAAATATTTTATTATTTTCATAAATAAATTATGAAAACATATTTATATGTTTTTAAAATATATTTGTAAAATATATTTATATATATAAATTTATTTTATATATATATATATATATATATATAAAATATATTTATATATTATAAATATACATATATTATTTTCATAAATAAATTATGAAAATATATTTATATATTTTTACAATATATATATATATATATATATTATAAATATACATATATTATTTTCAGACATAAATTCAAGTTAGATTTTCCCTCATAGATTGTTATTGGTTTCTTACAAAATGATTAAATATTTTATTATTTTCATAAATAAATTATGAAAATATATTTATATATTTTATATATATATATATATATATATATATATATATATATATATATATAATAAATATACATATATTATTTTCATAAATAAATTATGAAAATATATTGATATATTTTTACAATATATATATATATATATATTATTTTCAGAAATAAATTATGAAAATATATTGATATATTTTTACTATATATATATATATATATATATATATATATATATATATATATATATATTAAAATATATTATATTTATATATTATAAATATACATATATTATTTTCAGAAATAAATTAAAGTTAGATTTTCCCGCATAAATTGTTTTTGGTTTCTAACAAAATGATTAAATATTTTATTATTTTCGTATATTAACACAGAATTTATTATTACATTTAAATGTGTTAAATACTTATGAATTGCATATTTAAAAATATTATATACATTTACAATAATTACAGTCCCATATTTCAATAACAAGGATTTTAATTTTATTATATAATAAAACAACTAATAATAATTATTTACTATCTTAACAACATTTTTTGAGGGTTCGTTGTGACTGAAAAAAAACAATCACACAATAATCAATCGTTTTGACAGACGAATGTCCCATCATGCAGCAGCACTGACTGTAAAGTCAAAGTCAGGCCAAAGAAAACTCTTTATCCCAAGAGAAAATGTCTCATTGCTTCTTGTTTTTACACACAGATGTTGTAAAAGATGTCAGAGGAGTGAAAAACACACTTTTTCTGATGGGAGTTGGAGCGGCGCGTGCACAGGACGGCTCCCACGACCACAGCGATGATGGTGAACGCTCCCACAGACACGATGACCACGATCACCAGGATATGATTCTCTCGGCTGCCCGTGATGCCTGGCTTATCTGACATATGACAGAGCGAGTTACTAAATTGCACGTCTCATCGAGATCATGACGTCTTTAAAGCGTGTGTCTTACCCATATTGGATCCGATCCCGTGCTCCGGCAGGGTCGGGTGACCAGGTTTGACTTGCAGCCCTATGGATAACAAGACATCAGCCACATTCAGCTATCCCACAATGCATCTGACATAAATGACACATTTTTATTGCATTATTTATTTAATTACCTTGATCACTTGACATTTTGTCCGACGGTTCAGCTGAAAATAAAGACAAACAGAATAAACGAGTGAGCGCGAGTCGAGTGCAACAGACGGGAGCAAACGAAGAGCCGCTTTCACCTTTCGGGGTGCGGAAGTGCACCGCGTCCGACATGGGACCCATGCCTTTGGAGTTTCTAGCCTGGATCTTAAAGTAGTACGCAGTGTCCAGCGTGAGACCCTGAATCTGATGGGTCAGTCGGTTCCCCACCACAGGCTCCACGACCCAGTCGTGAACCTCAGCGTTCACATCGGTGCTGTAGTAGATGATGTACCCTGAGAGACGAGAGACGAGAGAGAGGAAAATCCTCCTTCTGAACTGACACTTTTCTCTTTGTGTGCATGTAATAATATGCAAACATCCAATAGTCTAGTTCCTGTGATTGGCAGCTGTAATTGTAAATCATGGGAATGTCTGATACGTGTCATGTGTTCGTCACACACCTGTGATTTTGCCGTTGGCTTCAGTTGGAGGCTGCCAGTTGATGTTGATCATTCGTGGATTTCCCTCTTTACTGATCACGGTCACATCTTTTGGAGCAGAAGCGGGAACTACAAAACACACCAAACACCATTAAAGGGATATAATACAAGTAGAGCCCGACCGATAAAGGATTTTGAAGGCCGATAACGATACAAATATTTTTGGGTTTTAAAATCCGATATATCGGCCGATATTTTATTTATTTATTTATTCTGTCATGCTTATTTGAGTTTAGAGAACTGATGGGGATGATCTTTTAATTGTTATTCAAGCAATGTATGTATCGTGACCAACTCAACGAGTGTTGCCAACAGGAACGGTGTAGAGTGCCCTCTGGTGGACAAACTATACAACTCCAACACTCATGACATGGTTCAAGCGTGTTTCGTACGTTTTTAGTTTATTTTTGAAATATTCATTTATCAGCCATTATAACTAAATGCCTAATATCGGCCGATAATATCGGTCTGGCTCTAGATACAAGTAAACATGGCTATTACTGAAACCTTTACCAAGTTATGATAGTATAATCGTCATAACAATTTGTCGCCAAATCATGTTGAAATGCAAATGAGACATTAATAAAATATGCACTCATTATTTTGCATGCATCCAGACACATTTTGTGCATACTTTTTTGACTTATAAATGTAAATAATATAAACTTATTATAGATAGAAAATAAGTCAACAACAAATAGTGTCAACATCAACACACAAAATACATAGGATAATCATTTTTGAAGTACGTTTTATATAACAAAAGGCTCTATTCCGATAAGCACACATGCATAAACATGTGAAAAATTTGGTGCATGCATGTTAATGTGATATTTATACCTATATATAACTAATATGCACACACATGATTAATAACGTACACCTATATACACATACATACAGTATATATATATATATATATAGTCTAACATAATAGTCTGTATAATATATATATATATATATATATATATATATATATATATATATATTAGGGCTGTCAAACGATTAATCGCATCCAAAATAAAAGTTTGTGTTTACATAATATATGTGGGGGCACTGTGTATAATTATTTTATATGTATAAATACACACACACTTGTATATATTTGAGAAATATTTTCATGTATATAGATTTATATATAACTTATATTATATATAAATATAAATAATTTATATATAAATTATATTTTTTTCTTAAAAATACATGCATGTGTGTATTTATATATATATATATATATATACAAAATAATCATACACAGTACACAGACATATATTATGTAAACACAAACTTTTATTTTGGATGCGATTAATTGTTTGACAGCCCTAATATATATATATATATATATATATATATATATATATATATATATATAAATATTAGATATACAAATAATATACTGTACACACACACACACATATACATAAATAAACTTATGTTTGTGATTAATCACAAACTTAGATGTGATTAATAACATTCAGTCGATTTGACAGCACTAATACAGATATATAATGTATTTAGTTTATATAGTACAAACAAAATACAATATATAACCAAAATGCCCAATTTGTTGAAGTTCTGATCAATCAGTCTGAAAGAGAAAATGAACGGTCATTTATTCCTGTAGTGTTTAAACGCTCTTACGGGTCTCGGCGGTGGTCCCGTGGGCCGTCATACTCCACGTGCTGCTCCGCCGGCTCTTGGTCACCATCACGGAGAACTCGTACAGCGTGTTGGGTTTCAGAGCCGTCACCGTGTGGAACAGAGACGTGGTGTTTGCCGTCTGACAAAACGAGTAACAAACAAACATATTTATTTATCGCTGCATATTTTTTGGCATATAACTAATTAAAAAAACGTTATATACTCTAAGCAGGACACTAGCATTCACCTCGACACAGGTGTGTCCGCTGCAGTGTGAGAGAGAGCTCACTAGAGGGCGCTCAGAGCACAGAGGAGAAACCTGACACTCCTCAGAGCCAGAGCTATTTTAGGATCATTGAGATGCTTTATAGTTATACCATCCTTAAAGGAGTAGTTGACTTTTAAAAAACGTTAGCTGATAATTTACTCACCCCCATGTTATCTAAGATGTCCATGTCTTTCTTTCTTCAGTCGAAAAGAAATTAAGGTTTTTGATGAAAACATTCCAGGATTTTCTCCATATAATGGACTTCAATGGGGTCCAAACGGTTCAAGGTCTAAATGAGAGTTTCAGTGCAGCTTCAAAGGGCTTTAAACGACACCAGACGATGAATAAGGGTCTTATCAAGCGAAACGATCGCTCATTTAATAAATAAATAACAAAGTTTAAGTTTTATAAGCACAAATGCTCGCCTTGCTCTGTTCTGTGCGCGTTCGGGACTCTCCTGTTCGAACTCGTTCATCAAAATGAACGAATCTTTTTTCGAGTCATGACTCGAAGGGTCCTAGATTAGACCCTTATTCATCGTCTGGTGTCGTTTAAAGAAACTGAAACTCTCATTTGGACCTTGAACCGTTTGGACCCCATTGAAGTCCATTATATGGAGAAAATCCTGGAATGTTTTCATCAAAAACCTTCATTTCTTTTCGACTGAAGAAAGAAAGACGTGGACATCTTAGATGACACGGGGGTGAGTAAATTATCAGCAAAAGTTTTTTTTTTAAAGTGAACTACACCTTTAATCCGTTTTTTTTTCACTCACATGAGATCCACCAATAGCAAACCACAACCATCACATCACAAAATAAAGCCCCGCCCACATTTGTTCTTGTTTGAGAAGCCGCTTCACTCAGGTATACGTCACATTAGGACCATCACAACTTCTTTCTCTAAAATAACCGTTTTAAAAAGTGAAATGAAGCCGTTTCTAACAAAATAACTCTCCGTAAAGATGTCGGTACCTTATATTTGGTGTTGGCGGGGATGTTGGTCTTCCAGCGGATGGAGTAATATCTGGAATCGGTGATCTTCTGGTTCTTTGCGAGCGAGTTGTCGGCCCAGCTGACTTTGATGGTGTCGTGGCTGAGGACAGTGGCCTGAACGCCCACCGGGGGCAGCATGGGTGTGGGGTCGGGGGCTGGGGTGTATGGGTTATTGAACAGTTCATAAAAATCAATATCAGGGTCTATGGGGTCTGACAGCAGCGTCACACACACACACACACACACACACACACAGATGATGCAAGGCAAATCATAATGAATGGAGAACAAAATGGGTTTAAAAAATACGGAAGGATTGATCAGCGTTAGACAGGAATAAATGGATTGATGGTGAGCAAGTAAGAGGAAAAATGAATGAAAAAGAGAAAGAGAGATTATTAGAATTAAAAAAAATACATATTTAACAGTATAAAACAGTGCAAAAACATTAAATAATTAGACATGGTCTAATATAGTTAGATATAGTCATGGATTATCCTGCATTTATAGAAATACAGAAAAATACTGAGTGAAAATTAAAGAAATAATCCAAGTTCAAAATAATTTAAGCAATTTAAGGACAGTGTCTGTGACAATTATTACAGAAATTAATTTTAAAGATTGTAAAACAAACAATATTACATTGAACAGACTTATAAGGGAAGTGTAATTATTATTAATAATTTTTAAAAATAAAAAATATTTATTTATTTAAAAATAATATTATTATTTTTAATAAATAATAATAATATTAGGGCTGTCAAACGATTAATCGCATCCAAAATAAAAGTTTGTGTTTACATAATATATGTGGGCGTAGTGTGCATAATTTGTATATATAAATAGACACACATGCATGTATATATTTAAGAAAAATGTGCTGTTAATATATCAAATATTTATATTTATACATAATATTAATTATGTATAAATATATATAAAGTATATACATATATTATATTTATATAGTATATTTCCTGCATTTTTTTCTTGATAATAAAAAAATAAAAATAATTCAAAATAATAATTTTTACTTCATTATTATTGCGATTCAAAAATTAAACAAACCAATAAAGACATACATTCCTAAATCAATAATAAATAATATTTATAATACTTCAAATTAATTTCTTTGCATTTAAATTAGAGTTTTATTTCTAAAGAAGTGCGTATTTGAACGTTTATGGTGTTTTTTGGCTCATTTGGTGATCGATGGAGCTCTGAACGTTTGCTTAATTAAGACACACCTGGAATGACTATTGATTTCCTCTGTGTAAATATCCCCTTGTTTAATTGTCAACAACAACAAAAAGATGCATTCTCAGCAGAAAACGGCAGCTAATGATTGTCGCAAACATGCTAACGCTCATTCTAGGCGAACGCCTCATTTCTGGGTCACGAGCTCTGGAAGCTGGATCTGTCAGAGAAGTTTCCAGAGTCAGCCTGACGGGACGGCGGGGGGTCCGGAAACCTTTAACAGAGGCGTTCGCTGTCTGACACACACATCTGACGGCACGCGTCACACCTGTAGGCTTCAATACGCTAACGTGACACGCCGCGTATCCCAGAACTGAGGGGGGCAGATGCATGTGTGGCTCCTGTCATCTTCCATTTAAAACACACACTGTCTCCACTACAAAACCATCTTAGACTGACTTCTCTAAAGCAGTGTAGTGGATTCACATCATGTTTCAGTTTCAGCGCACAAACACAAACATGTCTGGTACACAGTCACACTTCAGTTATCTCAGTTTATTCACTATAGTTTAGAAAATGCTAATAATTAGGGCTGGGTAATAAATATCGATTCTCATTTTTACGAACCGATATCCGATATAATCGATTAGTCGTCCTGTTTCATTTGAATGAATGGATCATTGTATCGCGGCTGCGCGCATCCAAAAAAAAAAATCCCAATAATCTTTGTCCTTTGTTACTATTGATATGAAACAATGTCTCAATTTTCAAATTACGGCCATTTTCTTTAGAAATTCAAAAACATAAATGACGTTTTGGCGCTGTGGCGTGAGATCACTCTGGTGCTGATCTCACTTCCGGGTTAATAATACCAGTCACAGCGCCAAATAAACATGAATGAGCATCTGAAAGTGTGTTAAAGATAGAGGACAACTTATCCAAATCCGGATCATGACACATTGATTCACTCAATCAGCGTTTCAACAAGGGCTGGGTATTGAGACAAATTTCACAATTCGATTCGATTACGATTCGATTCAATATTGATTATTTTGGATATCAGTTACAATAAATGGCATTTTTTCTCAAGGAAATCTAATGCTGTAAACTATGGGAGTCTAGTTGTAGTCTATAGGCGTCATTAGCCTAATATGAAGGTAATAATGAACTGTTTTGTAGCTATACAAACACTTAAATTACACTTTTATAATAAGAAGATTATATGAAATATAAACATTTAAATGGTGGCTGTCATAAAAACTTGCCAGATTTATTCAAATATGCATTAAGAACATTAAGATTATAATGCATATGTAATATGGTGTTTATATTTATCAAAATGCTCCTCTCTAGAGTTATTTTTTTCTAGCTGACTAACGAGTTTATGTGGGTTTTCTGAGGTAAATATGACGATACATTGATTACAAGCTGTTTAACTGACGTCTTTCCACGGTTGAAACGCTGATTGAGTGAATCAATGTGACATGATCTGGATTTGGATCAGTTGTACTCTATCTTTAACACACTTTCAGATGCTCAATCATGTTTATTTGGCGCTGTGAGTGACTGGTATTATTAACCCGGAAGTGAGATCAGCGCTGCTGCTTCTCTTGAGCTGCTCCAGAGCAATCTCAAAACGCTATTTATGTTTTTGAATTTATAAAGAAAATGGACGTAATTTGAAAATTGAGACTTTGTTTCATATCAATAGTATCAAAGGACAAAGATAACTGCGATTTTTTGGATGTGCGCAACCGCGATACAATGTTGCATTCATTCAAATGAAACAGGATGACTAATCGATTCTTGAATCAATATCCGTTCGTAAAAATGAGAATCGATTAATATCGAGAAATCGATATTCATTACCCAGCCCTAGTTTCAACCGTGGACAGACGTCAGTTAAACAGCTTGTAATCAATATCGTCATATTTACCTCAGAAAACCCACATAAACTCGTTAGTCAGCTAGAAAAAATAACTCTAGAGAGAAGCATTTTGATAAATATATACACCATATTACATATACATTATAATCTTAATGTTCTTAATGCATATTTGAATAAATCTGGCAAGTTTTTATGACAGCCACCATTTAAATGTTTATATTTCATATAATCTTCTTATTATAAACGTGTAATTTAAGTGTTTGTATAGCTACAAAACAGTTCATTATGACCTTCATATTAGGCTAATGAAGCTACAACTAGACTCCTATAGTTTACAGCATTTGATTTCCTTGAGAAAATTTGCCATTTATTGTAACTGATATCCAAAATAATCAATAATCGGAATCGAATCGAATTGTGAAATTTGTGCCAATAGCCAGCCCGACTAATAATATGACACATTTGACTGGTTTAGTCCGTCCTTCTGTTGGACTCTCGCACGTGAATTATGTTGAATATCTGTTCAATCTAACTCCACAATTAGATAATACCAGTTTAGCTCAACCAATGCCTCATGTTGTTCAGTGTGTGTGTAAAAAGAGCATTAGCAATTACAGAAAACACACTTGATCAGCTCAAAGTGGAGGAAATGTTACCGTTTGTGTATAATATGTCACGTTTTACTTTATTTTGCTGTCCTCGCTCACATAAATGAACTATAGTGTCCTGATCACACTAGTAAAACAGCATGTCATGTCTGAATAACTTTAGGTTTGATCACTGCACATGTTGTTGTCATCTTGCCTGAATAGAGACGGGAAACGTCTTACCGGACTGAGGTCTAGTTGTGGCGCTGTTGTAGATGGGTACGCCTTCGCCCATGTTGTTGAACGCCTTGAGAGTGATGACGTAATGGGAACTGGGATCTGCAGAGGAAAACATTCATAAAACACACCCGACGTCAACAATACGGCTGAGTATCAAAGATTAAAGATGCTCACCGAGGTTATCGATGCTGTAGAAACGCTGCTTGTAATCCAGATTAACCGTGTGGGCGTGAGGGCTTCCGATCCCATATCCGATCTTATAACCTCGGACTAAAATATCCTGGTTTTCTGGAGGAGTCCAAGTCACCACGATTCGGTTCACGAGAGGACGGACATGAAGAGAACTGGGGACTCCTGGTACCTGAGACTCTGTAACACACACAATCAACAATCAAGATACAACCTGCTCATCTTTGACAATATATAGGGCTTTGACAGTGACTCAATATCATGATTTGTGATTATTATTTTGCTATATAAATAAGCTCATTGGGCTATTATTATATTTATAAGCATTAGTTCTGATACTTGAATCTGAGTGGACAACAGAGCCGGCCTGAGCATTTTGGGGGACCTCTGCTTGACACAAATATCACGCATTAATGACAAATTATAAATTAATACAGTGAGGTTATGTATGAATACAAAATAAATACTTCATAAAAAATAGATAATTTACTTAATTTTTTTTTTTTTAACTTTTACTAACTCTCTGAATGTCTCAAAACATATCAAATAAATGATTAAATAAAATAATGGTAACTGAGAAATCAAAAACATAATAAAAATAAAAAATAAATAAAAAATTTAAATAAAAACATAATAAAAAATAAATAATAAATAAAAATAATAATAAAAATAAAAAAGGTCAATACATTGATATATGATTTAATAAAATAATGATAACTGAGAAATAAAAAACATAATAAAAATAAAAAATAAAAATAAAAACATAATAAAAAAATAAATAATAAATAAAAATAATAATTAAAATAAAAAATAAAAAAGGTCAATACGTTGATATATGATTTAATAAAATAATGATAACTGAGAAATCAAAAACATAATAAAAATAAAAAATAAAAAACATAATAAAAAATAAATAATAAATAAAAATAATAATTAAAATAAAAAATAAAAAAGGTCAATACCTTGATATATGATTTAATAAAATAATGATAACTGAGAAATAAAAAACATAATAAAAATAAAAAATAAATAAGAAATAAAATAAAAACATAATAAAAAAACAAATAAAAATAATAATAAAAATAAAAAAGGTCAATACCTTGATATATGATTTAATAAAATAATGATAACTGAGAAATCGAAAACATAATAAAAATAAAAAATAAATAAAAATAAAAACATAATGAAAAAATAAATAATAAATAAAAATAATAATAAAAAATAAAAAAGGTCAATACCTTGATATATGATTTAATGAAATAATGATAACTGAGAAATAAAAAACATGATAAAAAAAAATTAAAAATAAATGAAAATAATAAAAATAAAAAATAAAAAAGGTTAGTACCTTTTTATTTTTATTATTTTTATTATAATAAGAGCAAGGGTTCAACAATGACAATTACTGTTGAAAACGGTAAAAATATTGTTATTCATGTCTCAGTACATTGTGAATGTCCACATAATCATTTTTTTATTATTATTCTTATTGTAATAGACTTTGTTGGATTGTACATGACAGAATCAAACAAAGTATGTTACTATAATACCGGTAACGATGTACTGGCACATAAAATGATGTGTGTGTGTGTATGCAATGTATTTTTCCCCTCTGGGTTTGCCGTAGATAGGAATGGTTAAATAATCATGCAAACATACTTTTATCTTGCTCTTTCTTCTCCATTGTCATGTTCTTGGTGCTATTTTCAACCCCAGAGGGACACAGCCTTTTTTGTGGCATAGCTTATCATCATTACAGCGAGTCCACGGCTCTGCGCAGAAACTGTCTATGCACACGCGAGGTGTCTAGATTAAACGCCGGCAGACACAGCAGCATTTGTAGGGAGGTATATCGATCATGAAATCAGAATTCATTTGTCTTTTAACAACTTCATCAGTGTATAGCTAACTACTTTAATTCATCCGTATTTGATTTGGCTGAGTTTAAAAGCAGAACTTGTGCACAAACGCATCCACGGACAGCATTATCTTAGGGGCCCGCGCTAATGCCCGTTCTGATTTATAAGGCAACGCTGCTAATTTCCGACAAATCCTTTTGGATTTAGAGTCATTAAATTGACTCATTATTTCAAACGCCGGCCTATTTGTGGGGCTAATTCAAGTCGGAGTGGATGAAGCGGAGGCATTAGCGCTTGAGAGAGATGCTTTGGTCTGGCTGTCACAGAGCTTTTCCCATTTTAGCAGATGGAAATGAGCCCAAAGAGGGTTTGAGCGAGCACACACACACTCCCATAGTGCTCGGGTCCCTCCATACGTCCAATTGCGAGTTATTAATCCAACTTAGCAATCTAAATCGGCTGAAATGCCTCCGTGTCTGCTTGTTCGCTTCATTTCAGAGCTCCCCGCTGCTCTTTGATGAGGACGGAGGCAAAGACACACTAAAAATGGTTCCTCTCGCATCAAGCAAACCGCTTCCTTCAGCGCAGAAATATGGCTTTCAATTACTGGAGGAAGTGTCAGGGCCCCGCACAAAATAAAGGATAAATTAGAAGTTGTACAACGAAAATGAAGTCAGACTATTCAGCATATTTTCCCCTTAAATTAAAAAAAAAAATAGTACATAAATGATAATATATACAAATAATAATAATAGTACTTTTTCCTATTAGAGGATATATGAGCTTAATTATTAGAAAAAGCCCTAAAATGGTCCTAAAAATAGACTTAAAGGAGTAGTTCACTTTAAAAAAAAAAAAAAAACTTTAGCTGATAATTCACTCACCCCCATGTCATCCAAGATGTCCATGTCTTTCTTTCTTCAGTCAAAAAGAAATTAAGGTTTCTAATATAATATCTCCATATAATGGACTTCAATGGGGTCCAAACGGTTCAAGATCCAAATGAGAGTTTCAGTGCAAACTTCAAAGTGTTCAAAGGGCTTTAAATGACACTAGACGATGAACGAATCTTTTTTCGAGTCAATTCGTTCATTTCGTTCGTTGAATGAACAAAAAGACTCGAATAAAGATTTGTTCATTTTGATAAACGTGAGTCACTCATCACAGAACAGAGCAAGGCGAGCATTTGAGCTTATAAAACTTAAACTTTTTTATTTATTTATTAAATGAGCGATCGTTTCGCCTGATAAGACGCTTACTCATCGTCTGGTGTCGTTTAAAGCCCTTTGAAGCTGCACTGAAACTCTCATTTGGACCTTGAACCGTTTGGACCCCATTGAAGTCCATTATATGGAGAAAATCCTGGAATCCTTAATTTCTTTTTGACTGAAGAAAGAAAGACGTGGACATCTCGGATGACATGGGGGTGAGTAAATTATCAGCAAAAGTTTTTTTTAAAAGTGAACTACTCCTTTAATGTGAGTTAAATGAATGTTCTTGCAAGTTTTCCTAAAACAGCCTGTAAATGAAAGTGTTGCATTTCCTGCGCTGAAACACAGATCTAACCCAACAGCTCAGACACGGTTATCCGAGCCCAATGTCACGAGTAATCACATCAGCGTTCTCCCGAGCCGGAAATCAATTGAATTTACTGTAACCAACTCAGCGGTGTAAAGTTTCCTTTTGTGCCGCGCTTCTTACGGCCTTCGGAAAGATAAACGGACATATTAATCCAAATAACTCAACGGCTTTTCATTCAACAACAGAAGTGCATTAAACAAACGCCATTTTCCCAGGATTCCCGTCTCAGGGTTTAACAGACGAGTGAATTATGCGGCGGTTCTTTCAGCATTGATGAACCCCGGCGTTTGATCGAGTTCCTCACATCACGTGTTAATGACTTTGTTTTATATTGTCTGCTTTATTATTTTCAAATGTTCAGAGTTTGTTTATTTTTATTTGTGTAATGGCATTGGTGAATGTCAAAGAATATACATTGAAATATATTTATATTGCGCATGTGCTCCAAACATTTCAATTCGGAACGAGACCCCGGTCAAAAGTTTTAGATCGGTAAGATTTTTTATGTTTTTAAAAGAAGTCTCTTTTGCTCACCAAGGCTGCAATTATTTGATAAAAAATACAAAAAAAAAAAACAGTAATACTGTTAAATATTATTAAACTTTAAAACAGCGGTTTTCTATGTGAATATATAGTGAAGTGTAATTTATTCCTGTGATCAAAGCTGAATTTACAGCATCATTACTCCAGTCTTCAGTGTCACATGATCCTACAGAAATTATTATAATATGATGCTCATCATTTATGATTATTATTATCCATGTCGAAAACAGTTTTTTACATTTTTATTTCAGGATTCTTTGATGAATATAAAGTTCAAAAGAACAGAATTGATCTGAAATGGAAAGCTTTTGTAACATTAATCACTACCATTCAAAAGTTTGGGGTCAATAAGAATTTATTTTATATTTTTTGGGGGAAAGAAATTAGAAAATACATTTATTCATCAAGGATGAGTTAAATTGATCAAAAGTTACAGTAAAGACATTTATAATGTTAGAAAAGATTATATTTTAAATAAATGCTGTTCTTTTAAACTTTCTATTCATCATTGGATTTTGGGGGGAAAATGGTACACGACTGTTTTCAACATTGAAAATAATCATTTATGTTTTTTGAGCATAAAATCATCATATTATAATAATTTCTGTAGGATCATGTGACACTGAAGACTGGAGTAATGATGCTGTAAATTCAGCTTTGATCAAAGGAATAAATTACACTTCAATATATATTCACATAGAAAACCGCTGTTTTAAATTGTAATAATATTTCACAATATTACTGTTTTTTTTTTTTTTTGTATTTTTAATCAAATAATTGCAGCCTTGGTGAGCAGAAGAGACTTCTTTTAAAAACATAAAAAATCTTACCGATTTAAAACTTTTCTATTGTTGTTTTGATTTGTTTTCTTTGCTATTTTGTGTGATATTGTATGTTTAAGTCATTAAGTTGATTTCTTTGTACTCTGTTTTGATGCGTTCATTCATTTTGGGGTTGTGTTTTCTCTTTTGTACAAGCTCTTACGGTGATTCTCAACGAGTCATGGTGGTAAGACGTGGTGGTGATCTTATCTGTGAATCATCAGTCAAAGAGTCTCTCTCCCGGACAAACACACCACTGGGCCGCAGGGATGCCTCCACCAATGGGAAGCAGCAGGGAAGAAAGTGAAGGATGTGTGTGTTTGCGTGATTCCTTACCGTCGAGGTCGTTCTCGAAGGTTTCCGCTGCGATCCACTCCGTCGTTGGTCCGCTTCCGTTCACAGTGGTGGCCGACACTCTCACTGTGTAAACCTTTCCTTTCTCCAGACCTTAAAGACCGCAGAAAAAAAGGCTTTTATATATATATATATATATATATATATATATATATATGTATGTATACATATATGTATGTATATATATATATATATATATATATATATATATATAAATATAAAATCATCTCATAATTTGGCAGCCAGTATAGAAAAAAAAGAAATCAAAACTTGTATTCAGCAAGGATGCATTAAATTGATACTGTAAAGACATTTATAATGTTACAAAAAATTATATTTCAAATAAATGAACAAGTTAAATAAAACAATTCTTGAAAAAAAAAATGTCCACAACTGTTTCATTTAAAAAAAAAGTAACGATTCATTTAAAAAAGTACAACATTTAAAAAAAAGTAACGATTCATTTAAAAAAGTACCGATTCATTAAAAAAAAAGTACAACATTTAAAAAAAAAGTACAACATTTTTAAAAAAAGTAACGATTCATTTAAAAAAGTACCGATTCATTTAAAAAAAGGTACAACATTTTAAAAAAAGTACCGATTCATTTAAAAAAGTACCGATTCATTAAAAAAAAGTACAACATTTAAAAAAAAAAGTACAACATTTTTAAAAAAAGTAACGATTCATTTAAAAAAGTACCGATTCATTTAAAAAAAGGTACAACATTTTAAAAAAAGTACCGATTCATTAAAAAAGTACAACATTTAAAAAAGTACCGATTCATTTAAAAAAGTACCGATTCATTTAAAAAAGTACCGATTCATTTAAAAAAGTACCGATTCATTTAAAAAAGTACCGATTCATTTAAAAAAAGGTACAACATTTTAAAAAAAGTACCGATTCATTAAAAAAGTACAACATTTAAAAAAGTACCGATTCATTTAAAAAAGTAACGATTCATTTAAAAAAGTACCGATTCATTTAAAAAAAGGTACAACATTTTAAAAAAAGTACCGATTCATTAAAAAAGTACAACATTTAAAAAAGTACCGATTCATTTAAAAAAGTACCGATTCATTTAAAAAAGTACCGATTCATTTAAAAAAAGTACCGATTCATTTAAAAAAAAAGTACAACATATAAAAAAGTACCGATTCATTTAAAAAAGTAC
Organism: Cyprinella venusta; assembly: GCA_038021265.1. Taxonomy (NCBI): domain Eukaryota; kingdom Metazoa; phylum Chordata; class Actinopteri; order Cypriniformes; family Leuciscidae; genus Cyprinella; species Cyprinella venusta. The sequence goes on from CM075886.1 coordinate 23,009,253, forward strand.
CGATTCATTTAAAAAAGTACCGATTCATTTAAAAAAAAGTACAACATTTAAAAAAGTACCGATTCATTTAAAAAAGTACCGATTCATTTAAAAAAAAGTACAACATTTAAAAAAGTACCGATTCATTTAAAAAAGTACCGATTCATTTAAAAAAGTACCGATTCATTTAAAAAAGTACCGATTCATTTAAAAAAAAGTACAACATTTAAAAAAGTACCGATTCATTTAAAAAAGTACCGATTCATTTAAAAAAAAGTACAACATTTAAAAAAGTACCGATTCATTTAAAAAAGTACCGATTCATTAAAAAAAAACAACATTTTAAAACAAATACCGATTCATTTAAAAAAGTACAACATATAAAAAAGTACCGATTCATTTAAAAAAGTACAACATTTTAAAAAAAGTACCGATTCATTTAAAAAAAAAAGTACCGATCCCAAACTTTTGAACGGCAGTGTGTATAAACAACAACACATGACAAAATGGCTAAAACCAAACTGAAAACTGAAACTATATATATAAAAAAATGCTAACTCAAAACATTAAAAAATATTGTGGTAACACTTTATAATAAAGTTAAATAGGCCTGTTAATGTATGAACTAACATGACCTATTCATGAGCAATACATCTGTCACTCTAGCTCACAGTGCATTCACTAATTTTAATAAAGTATTAGTAAATGTTGAAAATGAAATGTAATACCATCAATGAGCTGAAAGAGCTGCGAGGTGGAGATCTCGATGGCGTCGGCTCTCCTCAGTCCTTTCCGGTAGCGTAGTTTATATCCCGTCAGCTCTCCGTTCAGGGTACCAGGGGGGGGCGCCAGCCAGCGGACCATGATGCTCTGGGGCATGAAACACGGCACATGGTGAGCTTCCAACACGAGTAGAGTCAGTGCATTTTAATTGAGCAGGTAGGCTTCTGGGAGCGTGTTATATAAACGTCTAGAGGTGCACCTGAAAGGAGTGTGTGAGCCAGAGAGCTGTCAGAGCTAATGCTGTCATGTGTCACGAGTTCATTTCAGAAAGACAGCCGAGAGAAGCACAGCCTTCAGGCTACGCAATAATGAATGAAGAAAAAACCCAAGAATGCTTTATGAAACAGGAGATGATCCAGTCCTGACGGTGGGAAACATGTCAAGCTTCCTGCATCGGGACGGTTCTGATAAACATTAACTTCTATTTTTGGGTTTCGAGTCGACTAATGAATAATAATTTGTTTTAATGAGCTTAAAGTAACTTGGTAAAAGCACTTACAGAAATGTACAGGGGTAACTATGGAGTCTGCCAAAATGTCATAAAAGGATGAACCTCACAAGAACACGTCCAGGTCACATTTTACCGCAAAATTAAAAGAATCAAGATGATATATATATTGCATAAGGAAAAACGGGTTTATTGACTTGCATTCTGTCAAATTAAGGACAATTTCACTCAAATTCCATTTTGCATTAGGAAAAATTGGCCTATTTTTAAGGCCATTAAATGCTTTGTTCTATATATATAAAATAAAAATAATTAGGGCTGTGCAAAAATTAATTGCAATTAATCGCATCCGCTAAAATACCTCATTGTGCATTAAAGTTCTTACTACATTATTAAATGGTCACAAAGTTAGTTCTTCATCAAAGTGATTTTGAATGAGATTTTGAAATTTTGGAAAATTAGTGGCAAATTGGAAAAATGGGCAAGAGAATACACAGATATATTTATAATTCATCTAATATATATATAAAACACCTATTACTTAATATTTATTTAGTTTTTTATATATATATATATATATATATCTCCGAATATAACATAAATAATAATAAATAATTAAAATAATTAGAAAATATTAAAATACTATAAATATTATTTAAATATTTTTCTTTATATCAAATATACATTTTATATAAATGTTTAATATTAGTTTAATTAATATATTTTAATTTAAATTAAACACATTTTTAGATCAATTTTATTCTATTATGAGGAAAGGTCTGAGGAGTAATTTATCAAATTACATACACATACATGCATGTATATATTTTCTTATTATAAGAAAATGTGTTATTCATATATAAAATATTTATATTTATATAATATAGATTATGTATGTATATATATATATATATATATATATATATATATATATATATATACAGAATTTAAGCGCAAATAATTATTAAATATATACATGCATGCATAGGTATTAATGTACAAAATAATTATACACAGCACACACAAACATATTATGCAAACACAGACTTTTATTTTGGATGCGATTTATCGCAATTAATTTTTGCACAGCCCTAAAAATAATTAAAACTTTCTTTTAAAATGGAGATCACGATTCTCCCGCAATTATGAATAGACAACTAAACAAAATAACATGCAAGTTACTCAAGGTTTTGACAAAATTACTGCATTAAAAAAATATGAGAAAAAAAATGAATGAAAGATTTAAAGGAACACGCCCACTTTTTGGGACTTAAGCTTATTCACCGTATTCCCCTGAGTCAGATTAGTATGCTAGCTGTATCCATTTACATCCAGTCTCTGTGCTAAGCTAAGCTAAGCTAAGCTAGGCTAGCGGTGGGTGTGTCAGATGAAAATGGTACGTATGGACTTATCTAACTCTGGGGGATACGGTCAATAAGCTAAAGTCAGAGTATTCCTTTAATGACTCGCACAAAAACTTTTTGTTTATTACTGGATAAATCAGCGTGTCACATGTCGCCACCTACTGGTGTAATAACGTTATTGATCTCTAGTTGAAATGCTAAGTTACTTAAAATCCCAAATTGCAAAAATTAAAGTTTGTTTAAATCCCAAATATAAACTTCTGTGATAATTTGAAATAACTAACAGAGATAATTACGCAGTGTGGTTGAAAAGCCTGTTTTCATGTCTACACACGACACACCTCTCCTTCTCAGCAGCAGATCTGAACGTTTGCTGTGATTGCACCACTCAAAGGTTTAATAGACAGAGCTATCATCTAGGAATAAGATGGCGTGGGTGTTTGAATCGAGATGGCCATCCTTTAATGATTAATTGTAGTGTGGGAACATGGTAATTTTTCTGACCTGACGAGTCAATGATAAAAGCTGATTGTTTAATCAGTACAGCACTAAAGCATTGAGCAGCAGGACACTAGTCCATCTTACCGTTGAGTTCAGGACCTCCAGAGTAAGGTTCTGCGGAGGGGCGCTCGGCACTGAAACACAAATCACATTTATTATTGAGCGAAGAGCTGCGATGAAATAATTGGTTTATCCACACAGACGCACATTCAAAGAGTCTGAGACAGCTGTTTATTTCAGGATGCAGTCGTGGGTGTGTTTTTGCCACTTTATTCCACATCTCTTGTTCTATCTGATGAACACTGGCGGCAGAGACAGTAGCAGCCGTTGTTTGTGTGTGTTCGTGCTTGCCAGCGTTAACGGCTCACTTTAATAAAACACTTGGTTATATTATTTACACTTGCGTTACACTTCCTGTCACGTCCCAAATCGCTCCGTCGTGGAGTGAGCGCGAACGACTACAACACCACCTGTCACATGCCCACTGTCTTCCCGGAGGAGAGAGAGAGACAAAATCTGGCAATAGTCGTCTGCTAAGATGCCTCATTGTGCATTAAAGTTCTTACTGCATTTTTAAATGGTCACAAAGTTAGTTCTTCATCAAAGTGATTTTGAATGAGAGTTTGACATTTTGGACAATTAGTGGCAAATTGGAAAAATGGGCAAGAGAATGCACGGATATATTTTAGGGCTGTGCAATAATTAATCGCGATTAATCGCATCCAAAATAAAAGTCTGAGTTTACATAATATATTTGTGTGTGCTGTGTATAATTATTTTGTATATATAAATACACACACATGCATGCATATATTTAAGAAAATGTGTTATTCATATATAAATATATATATATATATATATATATATATATATATATATATATATATATATATATATATATATATATTAGGGCTGTGCAAAAATTGATTGCAATTAATCGCATCCAAAAAAAAAGTCTGTGTTTACATAATATATTTGTGTGTGCTGTATATAATTATTTTGTATATATAAATACGGACACATGCATGTATATATTTAAGAAAATGTGTTATTCAATATTATATATAAAATATTTAAAATAAATAATGTATAAAATAATGTGTTATTATATATAATATATATATATATATATATATATATACAGAATTTAAGCGCAAATAATTCTTTAATATATGCATGCATGCATAGGTATTTATTTATACAAAATAATTATATACAGCACACACAAATATATTATGTAAACACAGACTTTTATTTTGGATGCGATTAATCACAATTCATTTTTGCACAGCCCTAACATATTTCTAATTCATCTAATATATAAAACATCTATTACTTAATATTTATTAAATACTTTCAATATTTCAGTTTTTTATATATATATATGCGAGTATAACATAAATAATTATTTTAAAAATAATTAGAAAATATTAAAACGCTATAAAGATTCTTTAAATATTTTTCTTTATATAAAATATACATTTTATGTAAATGTTTAATATTGGTTTAATTAACATATTTAAATTTAAATTAAATACATTTTTTAGATTTTTAAAAAATAAATTAAATTTTAAAAATTTATTCTATTATGAGGAAAAGTCTGAAGAGTAATTTATCAAATTAATCTGAATCAGATTTAAGAAAATAAACATATTTTTTAATAAATGAATATAAAGAAACTCTATGTTCAGCCAGCAGATTGCTCATTGCAATTGAGCTTTACTCAAATAATCCAATAAATCTGGATCAGATTAACTGGAAAATCAATATTTTGCACATACAGAGACAGTTGTTTTCTGTCAAGTACGCCGTAAAACCAAACAGCTTCACTAAACCAATGGAAACATGCGCCTTCCTGAATGCTAATTGACTTGTTTCACGTTATAGAATCATGTTAGCGTGTCACTTACACGGCGCAGTCTTTTGACGAGTCTCGAGACGACGCTGACACAAAAACACGCTCATGAATACGGAGATCAAATCACTGACAAATCAGCGTGAATGTCAAATCTCCACCAGTAGTAAAGGCACTTTAACTGCTATTTGAAGTCCAAGTCAAGGCAGAGAGAGAAATCAAAGTCGTCGAGAGGTTCACAGTAACACGTTTAAACATCAGGCTTCATGAAGCTCACCGTCAGACAGCGTTCGGACCGTGACGTCGTCGGTGGAGACGCCAGGCCCGTGTTTGTTGTACGCCACCACCCTGAAACTGTACTCTGTGAACTTCTTGAGCCCCGTCATGGTGTAGGACAGACCCGTGACGTCCATGTCCTGCGGGACAAACACGCACAACATGAAGGACTAGATCTGCACTTTTGCATCGGTACTTTTTACTGTAGAATTTCTTTAAAACTATGTAATTAAACCCTGATATGGTCACCCTCCATCTTTACATGTGAAAACTGAAAATGATGTCTAAAAAGCGAGAAAAAAAAACAAAAAAACAAACAAACAAAACCAAAACATTACCATTAAAATTGGTATCATCAGAGTAAATGTGCAAAAATATATGTAAAAAAAATTATATCATCACAGTAAATGTGCAAATATATGTATATATAAAAAAAATTAGTATCATCAGAGTAAATGTGCAAAAATATATGTAAAAAAATTATATCATCACAGTAAATGTGCAAATATATGTATATATAAAAAAAATTAGTATCATCAGAGTAAATGTGCAAAAATATATGTAAAAAACTTGGTATTATCACAGTAAATGTGCAAAAAATATATGTAAAAAAAAATAGTATTATCAGAGCAAATGTGCAAAAATATATATGTAAAAAATGTGGTATCACAGTAAATGTGCAAAAATATATATGTAAAAAACTTGTTATCAAAAATAAAATGCAAAAATATATGTAAAAAACTTGGTATTATCACAGTAAATGTGCAAAAAATATATGTAAAAAAAAATAGTATTATCACAGTAAATGTGCAAAAATATATGTAAAAAACTTGTTATCAAAAATAAAATGCAAAAATATATGTAAAAAACTTGGTATTATCACAGTAAATGTGTAAAAATATGTATGTAAAAAAATTGGTATTATCAGAGCAAACGTGCAAAAATACATGTAAAAAAACTTGGTATTATCAAAAATAAAATGCAAAAATATATGTAAAAAACTTGGTATTATCACAGTAAATGTGCAAAAATATATGTAAAAAAAACTTGGTATTATCAAAAATAAAATGCAAAAATATAAGTAAAAAACTTGGTATTATCACAGTAAATGTGTAAAAATATGTATGTAAAAAAATTGGTATTATCACAGTAAATGTGCAAAAATATATGTAAAAAAACTTGGTATTATCAAAAATAAAATGCAAAAATATATGTAAAAAACTTGGTATTATCACAGTAAATGTGCAAAAATATATGTAAAAAACTTGGTATTATCAAAAATAAAATGCAAAAATATATGTAAAAAACTTGGTATTATCACAGTAAATGTGCAAAAATATATATGTAAAAAATGTGGTATTATCAAAAATAAAATGCAAAAAATATATGTAGAAATATTGGAATAACATAAAAAAAAAAAAATAAAAAAAAACGATGCGAAAAAAATCCCCTGTGGTATAACTATAAAAATACTATGATGATATCATGGTAATTCTTTGTTAGATAAAGGTCAAGTTGCTAAATGCTACATCTGCACTGATCTGTAAATGTGGGCAGTCACATGTTAATGAGCTAATGATGATGATGATGATGATGAGTTGTTCACCTGCTCCGAGTCTTGTCCCTTCTCACTGTAGAAGAGTTTGTATGTCTGAATGTCCCCGTTCCCATTAACCGGTCTCTCCCAGCTCAGAGCGACTGAAGCGGGTCCGACTGACACCACCTGCAGATTCGGGGCCGGACCCGGTACCTGAACTGAGAGATGAAGAAGAGAGGAAGATCAGCTACATCTAAAAAAAGAAACACCGGTACAAATCTGCACAAAACTAAAGTTATTCCAGTTTTTATAAAGTTTTAGGAACAGCAGAAGAAACGAGACGGCGTGTTTGTCTGTACTTCAGCTTTAAGTGCATGTGAAAACACAAAGGACCACTGAAGTAATTTCTTCACAGTCTTCCACTTCTACTTTTTTCTTTCAGTTGACACTTATTTTATTTTTTGCTTTAGCAAACTTCAACAGCGCGTCGTGACAAAAGACGACACGTTTCAACCCACCGCAGCTGGATACTTTAAATAATGACAGTGTCACATGGTAAAAGAAGAATATTCTGGCATCAAAATCCCACTGAGGATATTTCGACACTTCAAACGAGTGAAATGCATTGTGGTCCGCGTGTGGCATGCAAAGGAAACGGAGGAGTGCTAACCTAGAAAGATCTAGAAAGTGAAAATTGTGTCGCTTTAATTCGTTTGGTTCGTATAAGTCAAGCAGGAAGTGAAGGTAATCTACAGAATAACAAACTAGAACCTCATCGGTTGAGAATATAGTATAAAAAATATATTTTTCTTTATATATTATATATGTTATGTTATTAAGAGTAGCTGTTTTACAAGAAATAAAAATAAGATACGATGTTTTTGAAAGAAGTCTCTTCTGCTCACGATGCTACATTTATTTGATTGAAAATGCAGTAAAGACTGTGAAATACTATTTCAATTTATATGTGAATTTATTTTAAAATACTATTTATTCCTGTGATCAATCTATATTTATTACTCAGCCCTATGGGATATCGGCTTTCAAGCACAAAAAATTATCGGTTATCGGTCATCCCTACTATTTGATTCTGGATCTGGTTCTCACATACGACACGTCAGATATCATAAGCTGGGATGCGGTTCCTTTAGTTTAGCTCTTTTACCAAATATAAACTGTTTTCCTTTTATAAGAAGAGATCTGTCTTGTCACACTGCAAAATTATACATGCATGCGATGATATTCTCACTTCTATCATATTGCGTTTCATCATGGTCACAAGCATCCTCATCTAAACTAAAAACCAATTTTCTCCATCTACAAACAGACAATAAAGTAGTATACTACTAATACTTTCTGATTCTGATACTTGCTGGGTTTTTTTTAATTAAATTAAATTTTTTTATTTTATTTTTTTAAATTTTAATTAATTTTTTTCTATTTTTTTTTAATTAAATTTTATTTTTTTATTTTATTTTTTTAAATTTTAATTATTTTTTTTTCTATTTTTTATTTATTTTTTATTTTATTTTATTATTTAATTTTAATTATTTTTTTCTATTTTTTATTTATTTTTTTTATTATTGTTTTTTATTTTTTAATTATTATTTATTTTATTTTATTCCTTGTTACTGTATTTTATTTTATTTTTAAAAGCCTCCCATGGACAGGTGTTGAAAATTAGCATGCATGCTATAATCACTAAAACAAATGCATATGGCTCGTCCAATGTAATTGTATATTCATGTCAAATAAAGATATATAAAAAAAAATTAGTCTGTATCCGTGCTATACAGTTTTGGCTCGACCGTGGACACACACCAGGAGCGGCCGTCTCCTTTCATCCCGTGAGATCAGCTACCCTGACAGCTCTGGACTCATTAACACTGGTCCCTGTCTCCATGAAAAGCGTCCTGACAGATGCTGTACAGCGAGTCCCAGACCAACTCCTTCCTGTAAACAAGCGGGCGGCAGCTCTGGACACGCACAAACACGACTAGTGTGGGCGGGCGAGCGAGAGGTGTAGAGAGAGAAACCTCAGACCTGGCTAGTGGTCAAACCTCTGCTTGAAGTGTGTACATGTGTGTGTGTGTGTGTTGGTGTTTTACCCTCCAGCTGGGTGGCCACGGTAAGCGGGGCCGAACTCTCGCCCGGGCCGTTAGCGTTGGACGCGACCACCCGAAACGTGTACTTGGTGTCGGGGACGAGGTTCTGGATGGTGACCTGCATCTCTCCCGGTCCGCTGGTGTTCTCCACACGCTCCCTGTGAGGAAACCACAGTAATATGAGACGCGACCTGTGTTTTAAGGTGTGTGAGACACACATCTCACCAAATATTTAGATGAGTGGTCCTTGTGAATACAGCATAACTTGGCGTATATCTTCTTTGCCGATGCTCGGCAAGACCGTTTTGTGTTTGAGCTCCAAACACGTGAGCAAAAGCACCAATCTCAGTTTTTAATGCGGCACGTCAAACTAAAAAAATGTGTTTTACGCGTCGTTGTGCATTAAACGTTTCCTTTTTCTCGTTTCGTAAATCATGTTTAATTTGGACTTCTCTGTGCATGCTCTTTGAGGTGGTGACCATAGACCTCCATTATATGACTGACAGACAAAAACGGTTTGACCTAAAAATATCAAAATTGAAACTACTGCGGAAACAAAGACACCTACATCTTGGATGCCCTTGAGGTAAGATAAAACATACCAAAAATTTAATTTCAAAGCGAACTATCCCTTTAAATGTGAGGTTAAATCAGGACTTAATCTTATTTGTTCTCTGGATTTTGATTGTTTTTATATGTACTTTATATTCAGGGTTTCTGTAAGTTTCACAAAGTCAAATTTAAGACTTTTTAAGACCATTATGAATGAATTTTAAGACTTACATCACGACAAAAAAAAATAAATAAATAAATAAAACGTACAAAAAGAAACATGTTACGAGTCTCAAAATTATTCGCAAAGTAATTTAATTTATTCAAACTGAAAATCAGCACGAACTGGAAATGTTTCTGTTGTTATAAAATCCCTATTTCTTTTTAAGGCCTTAAATTGTGATTGTATAAATTTTAGACTTTTTTAGACTTTTTAAGACCCCGCGGAAACCCTGTTAATGTATGTATTTATATTTTCTATGCTGCATGTTTTCTTTTTTATATGTACATGTTTTATAGTACAGCACTTTTTGGTGAAACTCTGATGCTTTTAAATGTGCTAGATAGAGGCAGACCGATATTAGGCATTTTCCATAATATCGGTATCGGCAGTTATAATGGCCGATAAATGAATATTTCAACAATAAAATAAAAACGGACGAAACACGCTTCAATCATCTCTCCTTGGCCTGTTATATTGAACATGTATGTTTTACAATTTGCAGTATGATGTCATCTATTGCTAAATTATGGCTCATCATAGACTAGCTAACCACAAAGCTAGCTAACGCCACTATCATCAGTGGAAGACCGCTAACGTTAACATTAATGAGTTTGGAAACCACAATGAACTTTTTCTGCCTAAATAAAGTAATGATTACTGTATTTATAACGAGCATATCTCTAGTGACAGTCCCTGCATTGTAAAATGTAAGTTAGACTGGCGAGGAGTGAACATTTAGACATAGAGAAAAAGTATCAAACGTATCTTGTGCAGAAAAGTTAGCTCGTGTGTGAAATCCAACAATATTTAATAATAAAAAAAAATATCGGTTGATATATCGGATTTTAAAACCCAAAAGTATTTGTATCGGTGTCGGCCTTCAAAATCCTGTATCAGTCGGGCTCTAATGCTAGAAACACATTTGTCTTGACTTCACCTGTTAGTGCCGTCCAGGCTGTAGAACACAGAGTAGGTGATGTTGTCCCCGTGCGGTTCGGCGGGCTGACGCCAGGTCAGCTTGATGAATCGAGTGGACACCAGAGACGCCACCACGTCCCGCGGGGCAGAAGGAGCGGGGCCGCTGCGCTCGGCAGGACTGGACGCTACATGGTCAGTAGTGGCATCGGTCAATGAAGGGACAGTAGGAGGAAGGGCAACGTCTTGGAGGGCGATTGTGATGGGCGGGGCAACATGGGGGGTAAATCATAGATAAAGAGGAGGAGGGGGGGGGGGGGGGAGGGCGAGGAAAAAAAGAAAAAGAAAAGAACATAAAATAATTGACGTAAAAGAAAAGACAACTACAATGACTTGAAAATTAAAAGGAAACAGCAACTCCACTATGAAACAGAGCAGGAGATGGAGGCTCAACGTCAGGCTAAACATGCAGCCACACACACACACACACACACACACCGAGGGGAAGGCAGAGCATTCACATTCATATCAGTAAGCACAAGCTAATTACTCCTTCACATCTGTCCCTGCAATTAAAACACACTGATGACAACATCTCAACTAGATAAAAATAGAACATTTGATAAAAGTGTCGGAGACGCAAATTAGAGGAAACTGGAGCTGATGTGCTGGAATTACTGACTGCAGAACAATACTGTTTATCACTACTAACACATCCATCTGTCTATCTATCCATCTATCTATCCATCCATCCATCCATCCATCCATCCATCCATCCATCTATCTATCTATCCATCCATCTATCTATCTATCCATCCATCCATCCATCCATCCATCCATCTATCTATCTATCTATCTATCTATCTATCTATCTATCTATCTATCTATCTATCTATCTATCTATCTGTATGTCTGTTATGTCTGTCTGTCTGTCTATCTATCTATCTATCTATCTATCTATCTATCTATCCATCCATCCATCCATCCATCCATCCATCCATCCATCCATCCATCCATCCATCCATCCATCCATCCATCCATCCATCCATCCATCTATCTATCTATCTATCTATCTATCTGTATGTCTGTTATGTCTGTCTGTCTGTCTATCTATCTATCTATCTATCTATCTATCTATCTATCTATCTATCTATCTATCTATCTATCTATCTATCTATCTGTATGTCTGTTATGTCTGTCTGTCTGTCTATCTATCTATCTATCTATCTATCTATCTATCTATCTATCTATCTATCTATCTATCTATCTATCTATCTATCCATCCATCCATCCATCCATCCATCCATCCATCCATCCATCCATCCATCCATCCATCTATCCATCTATCTATCTGTATGGATGTTATGTCTGTCTGTCTGTCTATCTATCTATCTATCTATCTATCTATCTATCTATCTATCTATCTATCTATCTATCTATCTATCTATCTATCTATCTATCTATCTATCTATCTATCTATCTATCTATCTATCTATCTATCTATCTATCTATCCATCCATCCATCCGTATGTCTGTCTGTCTGTCTGTCTGTCTATCTATCTATCTATCTATCTATCTATCTATCTATCTATCTATCTATCTATCTATCTATCTATCTATCTATCTATCTATCTATCTATCTATCTATCTATCTATCTATCTATCTATCTATCTATCTATCCATCCATCCATCCATCCATCCATCCATCCATCCATCTATCTATCTATCTATCTATCTGTATGTCTGTTATGTCTGTCTGTCTATCTATCTATCTATCTATCTATCTATCTATCTATCTATCTATCTATCTATCTATCTATCTATCTATCTATCTATCTATCTATCCATCTATATATCCTTTTGTCTATCTGTCTATCTATCTGTCTGTCTGTCCGTCTGTCTATCCATCCATCTATCTATCCCTTTTCTGTCTGTCTGTCTGTCTATCTATCTATCTATCTATCTATCTATCTATCTATCTATCTATCTATCTATCTATCTATCTATCTATCTATCTATCTATCTATCTATCTATCTATCTATCTATCTTTTTGTCTGTCTGTCTATCTATTCTTTTGTCTGTATGTCTGTCTGTCTATCTATCCATCCATATATAATTTTGTCTATCTCTCTGTCTGTCTATCTATCTATCTCTCTCTGTGTGTAAACAAAAAAATCTATTATATATAGCTATAGTTATACAGTCAATAAAAATACATACAAATATTACATAATATGAAAATATAAAACAACTAATATAAATTGTAATGAAAAAAAAGAATGGAATATAATTAATAAAAAATGCAAAATAAGAGCAGTTTTTCTATTGGTTTCAGAATTTTGGACAAAATAATTAGAAATCATACTATAAATATATACACATTAATATGCACGCACACACACACAAATGTTACTACTATTAATATAACTCTATCATAACGTATGTAAATTATTTTTTTGATTATTAGTAATAAAATGAAATATGAATTTCTACTATTCATTATCTTTAAATATTCTTTGAAAAATGTAAATCCTGGGGATGAGTCTTGCTTCAGGGAAAACTATTGTCCAACTTCTAACGCAAAGACATCAGCAAGGCCGTGTAACACTGAATCCTGTGTGATCGGAAAACGAATCCATGTGAAACTGAAAACAAAAGCCATCTATTCATTTCTACTTGTTTGCAGAAACCAGCCCAGAGCACCAATGAGGAGAAACCTCCAAGAAAAACAATAACTCTTGCTGTAAATATGAGCACAATGAAAGTTCGTCCCCCTCACAGCTTGTGTCCGGGCTTCACTCTCAGGTGTGAGCGACACGTGTGAATACACCAGTGTGTGTGTGTGTGTGTGGGCGAGGTGTGTGTGAGTCTGCGGTGTCTGGCACAGAATGGGCATCAGAGACCAGCTGGAGACGTGACGAAATTCCCCATCATATCCTGCTATATACTGTAGATGAACATAAAACATCACGAATGACCCCTGATGATGAAAACAACGGCAGCATGGGATATGATGAAAATGACTTTATCCTGCTACATTAATATCTTTATTTGCATTAATAACACCCTAATCTCTTCACGGCTGGGGGAAACGCTTCAAAGGGAAGATCTTAAGCCAGGAAATGACATCAAGCACAGGAGGAACCTTGGGATATTATTATTATTATTATTATTAGATATGCACCAAAAATACACTCCGAAATAAAACAGAAATGGAAATCGGAGGCAGACCCGAGGGTGCGGATTCAATCGAAGTGGGATGCTGGGAAACTTTTGGGTTTGAAGTTCTGTACCTCTCGTTCAGTATGCATGGCCCAGCGCTAAACATTACATCTCTATATCTCCAGCCGTTTGATGATGTGTAATACAGAGCTTGCTGTTTATGCATCTGCTCTGAAAAGACTTAAAAGAAGCCAAAATAGATTTATGATGTTTAATTAAAAGAACTAAAACTGTAAAATTCTAGCTTGCATTTTTTGTTGATATTTTCATTTACTGTATATCCACTGATATAAAACCATAAAACAGCAATATTAACTTGCATGCATGTATGTGTGTATATACCTATATATATATATATGTATGTATTGCAAGATTGCAACCCTAAAATTCAATATGTGAGTATGTACGAGCTTTTGTCTCATATTTATATTATATATGCCAATGTGATATTGATTTTATACAGCAGTTCAATAAATAAGTTAATATTGTGTTATATTTTAGACACACTATTGTCTGCTCTTGCTTAATTTTGCCAACAAAAATATTACCTATAAAGCTAGAGCAGAACTGACGTGTGTGTCCGAGTAACACACAACGGTGTTTAGTTTCCGAATGAATCCACGTTTTGAGCGAATCAATCGGGTGAACCAATGATTATAAGTGACTTACTCATTTAGACATTTACCACCACCTACTGGCAGTTTCATATTTAGCGTATCATAAGAAATAATTACATTTTTCCATATTAATAAGTTATTAATAAGCCCATTAAAAGTAAAATTCTCCCCAAAATGAAAATTCTGTCTTCATTTACAACAAGCCTAAATGTTTATGTCTAATAAATTATGCTGAATCACAAAAAAAATATAGATAAATAAATAAATAAATAAATAATATATATATATATATATATTTTTTTTTTCTTTCTCTAAAGCTATTTATTTATTTACAAAAAGCCGAAATGTTTATGTCTAATAAAATATGTTGAATAAAAAAATATATATATATAAATAAATAAAAAAATTATATATATATATATATATATAATATATATAAAATATATAAAATATATATTTTTCTCTAAAGCTATTTATTTATTTACAACAAGCCTAAATGTTTATGTCTAATAAATTATGTTGAATAAAAAAATATATAAATAAATAAATAAATAAATTATATATATATATATATATATATATTATATAAAATATATATAATATATTTTTTTTTCTCTAAAGCTATTTATTTATTTACAACAAGCCTAAATGTTTATGTCTAATAAATTTTATGTTGATTTAAAAAAGCAGCTTTATAGAAAATAAATAAATAAATATTTTATATATTTTATATATATGTATATATATATATATATATATATATATATTGACTTTTTTCTCTATTTTTTTTCTCTAAAGCTTCTAGTAATGTCTATTTTATTATTTAACACAATAATGACTTTTGGGGGCAATTTAACTAATTGAGTGGAGATTAAATATACTGAGTAATTGCCACATTGTGTAATTAATTAAAAACATTATCACCATATGACAGCTCTAATATATATAATATATATATATATATATAAAACATACAGATAAATATTGAATCATTAGAGCACAAAAAAATCAATGAAAAGAAATCTTTATTACAACATATATAATATTGATATAAACACACAGATAAATATGTATGTTGTAATAAAGACATCATGTTAAACCTAAACCCCCAAATACACAGTGTCAGGACCACAGTACATCATTCCTGAAACCGTTGAAAAGAAAGGCTAATAAATGAGCGAGGCGAGGGAGATAAAAGAGCAGTGATGTAAGAGCTGAAGTTGATATGATGCGTCATGTTGATCTGAAAATGGCATTAAAGCGTTTCCTCTGAAGATGAGACGGCGTCGTGCACAAAGAGGCTGGCACTACAAAGGTTACAAACCCGACACACTCGTCTCACTTCCAGAGGAAAACTCCCCGAGCCTTGATCGACTCGAGATGAAACATCGGGATCATTTCACCAGAACGCTTTCAGTCACGAGCTCCTGCCACAACCAAAGTTACTGAGACGATTCATTAGTGGTGTTTACCCAGTCAAGCATCACTATTATTCATGTCTACACTTATACTGGAGTCTAAAAACCTGCAGGAAATCAGTTTTTGTCTTTTACCAAGAGACATAAAAACAAGTCTCTGGGTGTCTTTTATTGTTCTTGTGGTTCTTCAAGCACTTTATACCTCTATAAAACTCTTGATGGCTATGTAAAACACTCTGTGAACAACTTGGGTGTTATTTATTGATTCTGCTCTTAAATTTGATAAACGCTGAGTTTGAGAGAGCGATCCTTTCGCTATTGTAATTCTCTTTATATTGGAATGGGTCAATCCGATATTAGCTGTCTTCAGACGGTGAGTTGCACAGGCAGACTTTTGATATTATAATCTCATATTTCCCCAATACTGCATTCGTTTGTTACAGAATTGACTTTAAAATTCAGCTTTTTGTTTTTAAAGCCATGAATGGATTATATCTCTCTAAATCTTTTGAAATTAAATAACTCAAGATCATTAAGGTCATCTCAACAAAGACTAGACTCAATCTGAGGGGTGAACGTGCTTTTTCTATTGTTGGACACTATATCCAGTCTGTTTAAAAACCGACCTCTTCTTACAGGCTTAAAGGAGTAGTTCACTTTTAAAAACACTTTTGCTGATAATTTACTCACCCCCATGTCATCCGAGATGTCCATGTCTTTCTTTCTTCAGTCAAAAAGAAATGAAGGTTTTTGATGGATTTTCTCCATATAATGGACTTCAATGGGGTCCAAACGGTTCAAGGTCCAAATGAGAGTTTCAGTGCAGCTTCAAAGGGCTTTAAACGACACCAGACGATGAATAAGGGTCTTATCAAGCGAAACAATCGCTCATTTAAATAAATAAATAACAAAGTTTAAGTTATATGAGCAAAAATGCTCGCCTTGCTCTGTTCTGTGATGCGCGTTCGTGACTCTCCTGTTCATCAAAATGAACGAATCTTTTTGAGTCAATCCGTTCATTCAACGAACGAGATTCGTTTCAACTGAAGAAAGAAAGACATGGACATCTTGGATGACATGGGGGTGAGTAAATTATCTGCAAAGTTTTTTTTTTTCAATTTTTCTAATTGATGTTTTTGTGTTTTTGATGTAAACTCCATTTATCATTTGTTTTGCGGCCTTTCTTGATTTTTTTAAAGATATTTTTCCAGTTGTACAGCACAATGGCCAACTACTATAACTTTTACTGTGCTATATATATATATATATGAAGAGTTCAGATGCAAAAGCCTCTAAGTGCCATTTGAAATTTTCTTCTAAAATGATCATTTTTATCAAGCTTGTATATTTAAGTTCAGTAATTTCACTTAAATGACAATTAATAGGTAATCTTCATTGCCATTTAAGTGAAATTACTGAACTTAAATATACAAGCTTGATAAAAATTATCATTTTAGAAGAAAATATCAAATGGCACTTAGAGGCTTTTGCATCTGAACTCTTCATATATATATATATATATATATATATATATATATATATATATATATATACATATACATATATTAGGGCCGGGACTCGATCTAATTAATTAATCTAAAAAAAATTAATCTAATTAATTAGAGGCTTTGTAATAAATTAATTGAAATTAATCGCATTTTAATTGCATAAATATTTGAACTGAAAAAAGTGAGAAATTTTTTTTTCACATGGATTTTTAGTATACCATTAAATAATGACTGAATACATAAGCTTAAGCAACAAAATATTGTTTATTTTTGTTCAACCAAGTCCAGCACACCAGTGCAATTGTATTTTTATTAGGGCTGTCAAACGATTAATCGCATCCAAAATAAAAGTTTGTTTTTACATAATATATGTGGGTGCACTGTGTATAATTATTTTGTATATATATAAATACACACACAGGCATGTATATTACAGAAAAAATATTATTTATATATATAAATAAATAATTATATAATAAATAATTAAATAATACTTATATATAAATCTATATACAGTATATACATGAAAATATTTCTTAAATATATACAAGCATCTGTGTGTATTTATATATCTAAAATAATTATAAACAGTGCACCCACATATTTTATGTAAACACAAACTTTTATTTTGGATGTGATTAATCGCGATTAATTGTTTGACAGCCCTAATTTATATATATATAAAGTTGATTGTAACTGGATCACACCTGACTGGTCTGTTTGCGTAACCTCGATCCCACAGGAAGATTGCGTACGGCACGCCGCTCAGGAAAAGGGAACGATTCACACCTTTACTTATATCTGTCCTGTTATTAATAGAGTCATGTTTTCATTAGATGGGTGGAGGGCGAAACGCGCGTGGCTCTTTCCCGTCGAGGCCCAAAGGGCCTATAAGCACACAGAGAGAGCTTCCTGAACGGAGGCGTTTAGGATCGTACAAATCGCACCGCAGGGGTAAAAAAAAACATTTTCCTTCCACTAGCTCACATTCTCTCTTCATCCACCCTTCGTTTGCCGCCAGGAAAACCCGAGCGCCTGACAGGAACCCCGGCCAGCTCATCAATAGCCATTCAATAACATCTGATTGCTCATCAATTGAGTTTAAAGCTCAGCAGAACCTGCAGAGGGCCGACGCTGCAGAAATCACATCCCAATCAGGAGGCTTGTCGGATGAGGGCTTCACCGCGCTCTAATCACCAACAACAGCTCTTTAAACGGTACATGATGACGAGCTTCAGGGCCCAAATATCTCTTCATTCACTTCGTGTGTGTCGGGAGAAATGCGTCACAGAGTATTTTGCGGGGGTGCTTTGACACATTCACATGGCTATTGCTGAAATAAAAAAGAAAATGAGTTTGTAGCTGCTGTGTTTTAGACCCTTGCCAGAGTTTCAAACGGTGGACGCAGAATAATAAATGCAAATTTAAAGCTAAACTGTGTGATTTTTACCCCCATCTAGTGGTGAAAAGGTGTATGACCATCCAGTGAATATTAGTGTCTGTTCCTCTCAATTCCGATTTCGTTTTAACTCCTACGGTAGCCAATGTAGTCCAAGATTAACACGGCTTCCAGTTCGACCTCGTCCGTGAGTGTTAACCGAAACGTAAACGCGAAAGGCGAAACTTGAATTAACGGATATGTCCCTCTTTAGCTAATGTAGTTTGGCTAATGGGAACCCCTTACCCGTACGTATTTTCAATGGCATATTATACATGCCATTGAATAAGTATTATGAATAATATTATAAGTATTCTCACGAGATTACTTGAACGAAGTAAAAATACATTAATGAGCACATATATTATTGAAAGAACTAAGTGTATTTAGCTGAGAATAAACTAAAAGAGTTACAAAGTGTGGCTTTAAGGAACTGTATTGATTTATTTCAATTAATCATAATTTTTTTCCTGATATGTCACTAGACATTAAGAAATCACGTTCATTTCCAATACTTATATCAGCGAGTCACTAGTCCGGCCAGGATATTGTCGTTTAAAAAGTGAAGTTGCAGCTTCACAATAATAATAAATAAATAAATAAATAAATAATTAAAAAGAAAGGGTTGAATTATTTAAATGTTATAATTAAAAAATAAATAAATAAATAAAATAATACTGACTCATGAACGTGATAATAAAAACTAAAAGTTACTATAAAATTAATTAAATAAATGAAAAATATATATTTTTTTTTTTTAAGTTTTTGTAACAGTTGCATTTAGAGACTCGCTCAGGTATTGCATATTTATCATTTAAATGCAAGCGTTTGCATTCAAATTTCTAAAATATAAAAATACATCAGGTTCCATGATTGAATAAATAAAATGCCTTTCATTGATGGAAATCATCCAAAAAATAAGCATTACTACATGGTTTTCAATGCAAAACATAAATTAAAAGAATGCAAAATTGGATTTTCGGCAAAAATGAATATATCTTGTGATACTGAGAGCATTTTGGTCATGCCGCCCACCCCTACCATCACACTCATTCATGTTTAACAGAATGTAATCCACAGTATGCCAGCAGATCTCATTACACACACACACACAAACGTACAGCTGGAACGAGAGAGATCATGCACTGGCATTATGTGCTGTAATGGAGGAACGAGGATGAGGAAAAAAGGTGTTTCATCAGCGACGCTCGTGAGGCCAGTGTTCACACTCGCAGTGCGCGACATATCCGGAAATATCAAATTTATCAGATTAAAATTCATTATTCACTCAAAAATCATGAAACCTAAATTTAATTAATTGTATGTACAATTACATGTTTAGAGTAATAAAAAGTTTTTATTTTGCTATTATATAGTTAAAAACTATTATATAGTTTTTATAATATTATTATTATTAATAATTAATAATTATTATTATTGTTACACTAAAATTAAAATTAATAATTGTGACTATAAAAAAATCATGTTTGATTAGCGTAAAAAAGCAAAATAATAAATGCTACCTAAACGAGTCATTTTTGTGTACGATTTAGCACAATAATAACAACGCACATAATATGTACAATAATTCGTTTAGAATAATAAAAAGTTATTTTTATTGGTTAACATTTATTTTTATTAATTTATTTTAATATATTTTTAAGTAAATATAAAATAAATACAATTACACTAAAATTAAAATTAACAATTGTGACTATAAAAGAAAAAATCATGTTTGATTAGCGTAAAAAAGCAAAATAATAAATGCTACCTAAACGAGTCACTTTTGTGTACGATTTAGCACAACATTAACAACGCACATAGTATGTACAATAATTCGTTTAGAATAATAAAACGTTATTTTTATTGGTTAACATTTATTTTTAATAATTTATTTTACTATATTTTTAATTAAATATAAAATAAATAAAATTACACTAAAATTAAAATTAACAATTGTGACTATAAAAGAAAAAATCATGTTTGATTAGCGTAAAAAGCAAAATAATAAATGCTACCTAAACGAGTCACTTTTGTGTATGATTTAGCACAACATTAACAACGCACATAGTATGTACAATTATTCGTTTAGAATAATAAAAAGTTATTTTTATTGGTTAACATTTATTTTTATTAATTTATTTTAATATATTTTTAAGTAAATATAAAATAAATAAAATTACACTAAAATTAAAATTAACAATTGTGACTATAAAAGAAAAAATCATGCTTGATTAGCGTAAAAAAGCAAAATAATAAATGCTACCTAAACGAGTCACTTTTGTGTACGATTTAGCACAACATTAACAACGCACATAGTATGTACAATTATTCGTTTAGAATAATAAAAAGTTATTTTTATTGGTTAACATTTATTTTTAATAATTTATTTTACTATATTTTTAATTAAATATAAAATAAATAAAATTACACTAAAATTAAAATTAATAACTGTGACTATATAAAAAATCATGTTTTATTAGCGTAAAAAAGCAAAATAATAAATGCTACCTAGTCACTTTTGTGTACGATTTAGCACAACATTAACAACGCACATAATATGTACAATTATTCGTTTAGAATAATAAAAAGTTATTTTTATTGGTTAACATTTATTTTTAATAATTTATTTTAATATATTTTTAAGTAAATAAAATTACACTAAAATTAAAATTAACAATTGTGACTATAAAAGAAAAAATAATGTTTGATTAGCGTAAAAAGCAAAATAATAAATGCTACCTAAACGAGTCACTTTTGTGTACGATTTAGCACAACATTAACAACGCACATAATATGTACAATAATTCGTTTAGAATAATAAAAAGTTATTTTTATTGGTTAACATTTATTTTTAATAATTTATTTTAATATATTTTTAAGTAAATAAAACTACACTAAAATTAAAATTAACAATTGTGACTATAAAAGAAAAAATCATGTTTGATTAGCGTAAAAAAGCAAAATAATAAATGCTACCTAAACGAGTCACTTTTGTGTACGATTTAGCACAACATTAACAACGCACATTCATTAGACCAAAATCACGTCATAATTAAGACTCCTGAAATCGTAAAATCCACTTCCTCTACTGGAATCTGATCAGTGAATAACGACGTGTCACAATTGCAATTCATTTGGTGGTTTATCGGTGTCAGTTTGCAAACTAAAGAGGGAGAAACCGGCATTATTAAACGAGATTCACACACACACATACTGCAGGGCTAATGCAACATGAAAATGAAGAGCATGCAGACGTGTCTAATAAAGCGGCGCGGTTAATTAAACATTCAGCGGCGAGAGCTCTACACCCGTGCCCGGTGCCAAACTGATCTCACACCAGCAGCCGATCAATGCAGTGTCGTTTACGGCTCTGCCCGACGTGTGAGAACATGTGTTCAAGCCTTCATTCACTGCGTCCCAATGCAACGCCTGAGAGAAGCTGCCGAACACACTCAGATGGACTCCACTATGAGGAAAACATGCATTCCCGTCTCTCACATGTATCCCACACGGAAGTGACTTAAAGGGATACTCCACTTTTTTAGGAAATAGGCTCATTTTACCTCTCCCCCAGAGTTAAACAGTCGAGTTTTACCGTTTTCGAATCCATTCAGACGATTTTTTTTGATATTTAGAAGAATATCAGTAAGTTTCTGGTCTCATTGACTTCCACAGTATATTTTTTTCCTTCTATTTCCATTGAAAATGCAAAGTAAGGGATTACCCTTCATTTATCTGTAATTTAATTACAGTTACTTCTGATGTAATTGAGGCAAATACTATAATCCGATCTCACAGCGATTCGTATGCGTTTTATGAGGTGTCTAAATCGTACTTGTACAAATTCGTATGAATTATTGCAAAATAAAGTGTGAAATGTCATGAGATCAGACATAAAACAATAGTGGGTTTAACTGCACTATCAAAATGTATTGTCTGATGCTAAAAAGTATGTTTTTATAATGTAACCTTCTCCACCGTGGTCAGTTTAAGGATAATTCATACAATTTTATAGTATTTATTTGAAAGAATTAAAACAGATTCATGTCTATCCTTGTATTATTCAGCTGATTGAGATTGATATGGGATTTTGAAAGTAATTAGTACTTAAAAGTAGGGCTGTCAAAACGATTAAAGAAGATAACATAAAAGTTTGTGTTTACATAATATATGTGGGTGCACTGTGTATAATTAATTTGTATATATATAAAAAACACACATGCGTGTATATTTAAGAAAAAAATATTATTTATATATAAAATATTTATATTTATATATAATATAAATTATATATAAATATATTAGGGCTGTCAAAACGATTAATCGCATCCAAAATAAAAGTTTGTGTTTGCATAATATATGTGGGGGCACTGTGTATAATTATTTTAGATATATAAATACACACTCATGCATGTATATATTTTAGAAAAATCTGAAAGTATACACTTTATATATATTTATACATAATTAATATTATGTATAAATATAAATATTTGATATATTAAGAGCACATTTTTCTTAAATATATACAAGCATGTGTGTGTATTTATATATCTAAAATAATCATACACAGTACACCCACATATATTATGCAAACACAAACTTTTATTTTGAATGCGATTAATCGTTTCACAGCCCTAAAATATATATACAGAATATACATGAAAATATTTCTTAAATATATACAAGCATGTGTGTGTATTTATATATATATAATAATTATACACAGTGCACACACATATATTATGTAAACACAAACTTTTATTTTGGATGTGATTAATCGTGATTAATCGTTTTGACAGCCCTAATTAAAAGTAATTCAATACTTTTTAGAGAGAGTAATTAGTACAGTAGTCTAGTTACACTGTTGAAGAGGTAATTAGTAACTAGTAATTAATTACTTTTTTAGAGTAACTTACCCAACACTGCTCATGATTGACAGGTTCTCTGTGTGAAGTAGTCACTGAAGACTTTTCCTCATAATGTTGACTATGTGATTAGCAGTTGTATTTACCTTATTTTAACGAGGTTCAGCAATCAGCAGACATCAATGGAGAGGAACGGAGCTGTCTTTTTTTCACAGTCTATGGTTTGAACAGGCAAATGCACTTATGTTTTATCCAGATCATGTAAATATGTAGATGTCACGCTTATGACATGCTGTAAAACAATCATGATCAAATGAAAGCCACAAAAGCTTTTGGACTCATCCCCAGAAAGCATCACTGACGGACTGCTACGACCCACCCTGTGATAAAGATTTCTGTGTTTAATTCCTGTCAAAAGATCAATCGGTGAGTCTTGGCAAGTCTTCAGCCCAACGCTAGAATAAACACTCCAGATCTAAAGGGATTCGACTCTGAAGCTGGTCTGAGCTTTCAGGAACACACACACACACACATATGCAGTGTAAAGAGAGTTTACCTAAATCCAGTATGATGAGCTGAGCGCTGGCCTGGACGTTCCCGGCGTCGTTCTCCGCTAAACACTGATAGAAACCTTCGTCTGACTTCACTAAACCCAAAACCTGCAGGTTATGCTGCTTCTGTGGGGAAACAGACAACAAAACACACCGTTTGATGAGAGGGAACGACACGAACGTATTAAACACAACACACCGGCGTGATGATTAATGGTGTCTGGCGCTGGCTCTTTGCATGTACAAGGGTACAAACTGACGTGCCGTTAATGTACGGAACCAATCCATTTAGCGGCTCTTTATGTGCATCTTCTGTTTAATCATTATTTATTGCTAGACGATGACTAAACTCAGAATTTAAAACTGTATTCATGTAGTTAACACTAATAATACTACAAATAATATAAAAGCAGAAAACCTAAATAAAATCTTTAAAAAAAATGCACAAAAATAACAATTTAATAAAAAAAAACGACCTAAATAAATAAATAAAATTAGGATTTAAAACTATTCCTACAGCTAAATCTATCTATCTATCTATCTATCTATCTATCTATCTATCTGTCTGTCTGTCTGTCTGTCTGTCTGTCTGTCTGTCTGTCTGTCTGTCTGTCTGTCTGTCTGTCTGTCTGTCTGTCTGTCTGTCTATCTATCTATCTATCTATCTATCTATCTATCTATCTATCTACCTGTCTATCTACCTATCTACCTATCTATCTATCTATCTATCTATCTATCTATCTATCTATCTATCTATCTATCTATCTATCTATCTATCTATCTATCTATCTGTCTGTCTGTCTGTCTGTCTGTCTGTCTGTCTGTCTGTCTATCTATCTATCTATCTATCTATCTATCTATCTATCTACCTGTCTATCTACCTATCTATCTATCTATCTATCTATCTATCTATCTATCTGTCTGTCTGTCTGTCTGTCTGTCTGTCTGTCTGTCTGTCTGTCTGTCTGTCTGTCTGTCTGTCTGTCTGTCTGTCTGTCTATCTATCTATCTACCTGTCTGTCTGTCTGTCTGTCTGTCTGTCTGTCTGTCTGTCTGTCTGTCTGTCTGTCTGTCTGTCTGTCTGTCTGTCTGTCATCTATCTATCTATCTATCTATCTATCTATCTATCTATCTATCTATCTATCTATCTATCTATCTATCTATCTATCTATCTGTCTGTCTGTCTGTCTGTCTGTCTGTCTGTCTGTCTGTCTACCCTTTTGTCTGTCTATCTATCTATCTACCCTTTTGTCTATCTATCTATCTATCTATCTATCTATCTATCTATCTATCTATCTATCTATCTATCTATCTATCTATCTATCTATCTATCTATCCTTTTGTCTATCTATCCTTTTGTCTATCTATCCTTTTGTCTATCTATCTATCTATCTATCTATCTATCTATCTATCTATCTATCTATCTATCTATCTATCTATCTATCTATCTATCCTTTTGTCTATCTATCTATCTGTCTGTCCGTCCGTCCGTCCGTCCATCCATCCATCCTTTTGTCTATCTATCCTTTTGTCTATCTATCTATCTATCTATCTATCTATCTATCTATCTATCTATCTATCTATCTATCTATCTATCTATCTATCCGTCTATCCATCTATCTATTTATCCATCCATCCATCCTATCTAATATGAGTGTTTCTAACAGACAGGTGTGTAGTACGCAGCGAGGAGACGGTCTAACGCACCACTATCCTGAAATAGTCGCTGGGGATGACCGTGTCTCCGTCCTTCATCCATCTGACGGTGGGCGGCGGGGACCCGGTGATGTCACACTCAAAGATGATGTCCATGGACTCCTGGGCGTAAGTGTTGGAGGGTCTCGTCACGAACCGTGGAGGAACTGGAAGACATCCAATAAAGGCAGGCGTGAACTTGAGCGGAGGGACAAAAACAACAAAAGGGCAACAGGAACAGGTAAAGCGGCAGGTAAAGTGCGTTTCCTTTCATCTGCCTTTGTAGTTCCTATGGCAACCGCATCCGAGCTTATGTTTATATCTTGTGCAGGTAATGGAGGACGTTCAGATGAAGAATACAGAGACGCTAAAAATAACCCGAGTTTCTCAGAGGTAGTTTTCTTATCGCCGTCTGACAAAGGTGCGTCAGGGATGACTGATTCTGTGTTTTTTACGCCCAGCTTCACCTTAAAATCAACAAGAGACAAAGAAAATCAACAGCTCTCCATCTGCAGCTCGTGCTGTCAGCAGAGGAACACTCATTTCCTTGAACTCTGCTACGCTAACCAGCTCTGGCAGTGACTGTTTGTGCTGTGATCTCATTTCTCTAAAGCGCAGAATCACACTGTTCTTCCTCTCCAGCGTCAGCCTTGGTAAATTATGCTGTTTTTAAACTTGGTTTGGTTGTTTGGATGAACTTGAGAGCGATCTCGCTTCCCTCGACGAGTTGCACTTCGGCTGTGTTCTCAATGGAACGCTTGTTTACTGCGCAGTAAACACAGGCGTAATTTGCCGGGGTCGATATTGTACCCACCACTTTTGAAACATCTCACGTCTTCACTCAGACACGCGCTTTAATCCGACTCTATTCGTTACGGTGAAATCACAAAGGAAAAAGCACACAAACGTGTCCCTGCTTGATATCAGGGATGCAAACACATGTATGGTCAAAAAGGAGAGAGGTAATCGAAGCCCTCGCCCTGCGGAAAATATCCAGATACTTACATTGCTACTGACCCCTGCCATCCCCGGCCTACCCCTCGGCACATATGGTAAATATGTTTCAGCCTTTAACCCTCAGGTGCTCTTCGGTCATTCCTGACCAAACCATTTTCTGTTTTGAATTTCTAAAAATCACAGCTTCATCGGAATGAAACTTGGTGACTTTTATGGCATTATGTATGTGAACACAAAAAAAAATTAAGGTCATGATCCAAGCATGCTAAGTGGTCGTAAAAAAATAGTCACACTTGTGGTCTTTGGTCAAAAATGACCCCCATAGGAAATGAATGGGAAATTGACTAAAACACAAAAATTCACAAATTTTTATTTATTTATTTTACATTTTTTAAAAAAATAAAAAATCGTTTTTGAGATTGTTTCAACAAATCCACCAAAAAAAAAAAAGTGTTCATAAACATCTGGGGAATTCACATGCTTCTCCATAGAGAGCTGTACATGCCATCTAGTGGTTACACCATGACTCTACGCCTTTTCTCTATACTGTAACCAGATGGTGCTAATTTTCGTCAATTTTTTTTTTCTGAAGGCCTAGACTCTATATTAAACTAAAATACTGCATTAATATTTTTTTAAATAATATGTATATATATATAATATTTATATATATTTTTATAAAAAAAATTATATATATTTTTATATATAAAATTATTTATATATATAAAAATATAATATATTTTTATACTGTAACCAGATGGAGCTAATTTTCTTCAATTTTTTTTTTCTGAAGTCCTAGACTCTATTTTAAACTAAAATACTGCATTAATATTTTTTTTTAAATAATAACCAGATGGTGCTAATTTTCTTCAAAATTTTTTTTCCTGAAGGCCTAGACTCTATATTAAACTAAAATACTGCATTAATATATATTTTTTTAAATAATAATATATATATATATAATATTTTTTTTTCCATGGCAAAAATAGACAATAAATATTGCATAAATATTAATAAATTCAATCAAATTGTCTCAAAATACTAAATTACAAAGAATTAATATTTTAGAACAAAATTTATATATATATATATATATATATATATATATATATATATATATATATATATATATATTCCATGGCAAAAATAGACCATAAATATTGCATAAATATTAATAAATTCAATCAAATTGTCTCAAAATACTAAATTACAAAGAATTAATATTATAGCACAAAATTTATATATATATATATATATATATATATATATATTTTTTTTTCCATGGAAAAAATAGACCATAAATATTGCATAAACATTAATAAATTCAATCAAATTGTCTCAAAATACTAAATTACAAAGAATAAATATTATAGAACAAAAATAAATTGCATTGGTTTTACTGGGATGGAGGAAATTTAATTTTTAGGTGTCCGGTCACTTTTGAGCACCTGAGGGTTAAATCATTTTTCAAAAAAAAAAAAAAAAAAAAAAAAAAAAGGTTTTATAAAAAGACAAACCTCAAATATTTCAGCCATTAAATCATATTTTCCCGTGTCTCTCCACAACGACACAAGTTTTAGTAGCTAATAGATTTTCACCACCGAAAAACGCTTTCTGTAGCTCTGCTACAAGATTTATTTACGGATGAGAGAAAAAACAGGTAGTGTTTGGGCGCACCCCCATCCTTCATGTTCACTGAACTTCACGTATTAGATTTCATTAAACAACAAATTAAAAACAATGCACGATTTCAATTGATTGCTGGACATCGGTATGTTATTATACATGTGTGCATCTGATTTAAGATTTAGCATTGCATTAGCCCCAACCTTTCCTTATATGAGTAACTTTTAAAGTGTAACCCAAGCCTTATTAACGACGTTTTACACGGCTCTCTGCAATCCTGCTAATCTGAGAGGGAATCCGGGGAAAATCTCAGCATGTGAACCTCGGCTTTTAAAATAGCCGCGCCAAAAGAGTTATGAGTCACTTCACATGCAGATATTAAGAGATTAAAATGCCAGTATTTAATAACCCCAACACGAGGTTTCACAGCAGAGATGGGAAGAAACGTCACAAGCCTTGCGAAAGATTCAGTAGATGGATAACGACTCAAACACAAGAAATATCTCTAGGAAGAGGCAAGTATAAATTAATCGCATCAATGAAATTAGCACAGGCACACATGAAAGAAGGCTAAAAATATGAACCAAGCGAGTTAAAGCTACACTGTAGTTTATTCTTAGCTAAAAACACTTAGTTGTGCTCATTAATGTATGTTTACTTCGTTCAAGTAATAAAGTATTCTCGTGAGTGTATAATATGCCATTGAAAACACATACAGGTAAGGGTTTCTAACGTCGGTCGCTCCATCTTGAAAGTACATTAGCCAAAGAGGGACATACCCGTTAATTCAAGCTTCGCCTTTCGCGTTTACGTTTTAATTAACACTCACGGACGAGGTCGAACTGGAAGCCATGTTAATCTTGGACTACATTGGCCACCGTAGGAGTTAAAACGAAATCGGAATTGAGAGGAACAGAAACTAATATTCACTAGGGGTGGGGAAAAAAAAATCGATATTGCAATATATTGTTGTGCTCTCTGTTGCAATAAATAATCGATACACTAACGCCCAATATTGATATTTTATTACA
This sequence comes from Cyprinella venusta, assembly GCA_038021265.1. Classification (NCBI taxonomy): domain Eukaryota; kingdom Metazoa; phylum Chordata; class Actinopteri; order Cypriniformes; family Leuciscidae; genus Cyprinella; species Cyprinella venusta. The sequence continues at coordinate 23,038,727 of CM075886.1, forward strand.
ACACGAAATGATTAATTTAAATTTAAGGTCATTCCTAATTTATTTGTATTTTTTAATACATTTTAATCATTAACTTCAAAAAGCACACTCTTTTTATGACTAAAATAACAACCTAGAGTAAAAACAAAACCTAATTCCCAAAAATTAAAACTGAAAAAACAGAATTTGGGAAAAAATAAAACGGATTTCATAGGGCGCTAAGACATTCGGGTTTTACGAGACAGTCGACGGAAAGGCAAATGCATATTTCTTTGCACAATGTTGGAAATGTTGCATTAATAAATGCATAAAATTTCCTTATTTCCTTTTCCCTTCTTTTTCTTTTCTGTCACATATATCGTGATATATCGTTGATGAAATTTCTTCCAATATATTGAATATCGTAGATATCGCAAATTGTGATATTGTCATATCGAGGACCACATATCGCCACAGAATTGAATCGTGAGGTACCTGTATCGTCCCACCCCTAATATTCACTGTATGGTCATATACTTTTTCACCACTAGATGGGGGTTAAAATCACACAGTGTAGCTTTAAGATCTGTACACAGCATCTGGAAGTTCATTCACTTACCACCAATAACACTTTTTTAACCTAAAAAATCCTTTATGTGGTTGCACACGCATATAAATGTTCAAACATGCGCCTGCGTGAGTGTTTTTATAAACATGCAACTTCACACACCTAAACGCCCTCCTCCCGAGGTGTGTACAAAGCGTGTTATTTTTACCCATCAGAACCGAAATCAGATTTCATGACTTCCCACGGGAGATTAAACTTCCTGAGCTCAGTCACAACCCTTTCCATACGTGCGTCAATACCGGCGAATAAAGCTAATGGAAAACAGCAGAATGCGTCTGGATGGGCCGACCGCATTCGTTCCGGCTCGGATCAGCGGGAGGGAGTGAAAACAACAGCTCGGATCGGGGAGGTGAAGAGATCACCAACACACACCCCGCCGTCGGCTTTATCTTACATCACTCTTGAGGTTATACTGCATCTGTTGCATCAGCGGTGAAATAATAAAGCTCATTAGAAAAGCCAATTATGATATGGCTTAATTGGCAGAGTTAGATCAAAGATAGCCTCAGCTTCTGACCGTCTAATACACACACACACACACACACATGCACAACAATATTACCTCACTTCACTGGATACAGAGCATCCCATTGAATATAATGAGAGATTTACATTACAACAGGCTGTAACGATTTGTGTCATTTTTTTGTTAAATAGTGTGTAATGTGAGCAGTAACATGATTGAGACGAATGCTTTTTAAAGGGATACTCCACTTTTTTTTGGGAAATAGGCTCATTTTACAACTCAGAGTTAAACAGTCGAGTTTTAGCGTTTTCGAATCCATTCAGACGATTTTCTGATATTTAGAAGAAAATCAGTAACCAGACAGTTTCTGGTCTCATTGACTTCCATAGTAGGAAAAATAATATACTATGGAAGTCAATGAGACCAGAAACTGTCTGGTTACTGATATTCTTCCAAATAAAAAAAAAATAATAAAAAAAAAAATAAAAAATCGACTGAATGGATTTGAAAATGGTAAAACCCAACTGTTTAACTCTGAGGGAGTGGTAAAATGAGCCTATTTCCAAAAAAAAGTGGAGTATCCCTTTAATTTTTTTTTTTTTTTTTTTTTTTTTTTTTTGCAATTATGAGGCAGAACTAGTCGCTGGATTTGCCAAAGTCTGGGCATTATTTTTATTTATTTTTTTGAACAATTTAGAGTTTTAGAGTTTTCTCTGTAGAGGATTATACAAAGAATATTCTGTTTTACATATGTGCAATAACACCATGATCTAGGGTTTGTTTCTTAGGGATCAACTGTAACATTCAACAAATACACACACAACATAATGTCAAAGTGCACCTGTCTTGGCAAGTTTTCACGTAAACACAGCCAGTAATGTTTTAAGTAGGGCTGGGTATTGACACAAATTTCACAATTCAATTCGATTCCGATTCAATATTGATTATTTTGGATATCAGTTACAATAAATGGCAAATTTTCTCAACGGAATCAAATCTCTTAACTAATGCTGTAAACTATGGGAGTCTAGTTGAACTTTGTGATTGTGAAAATTGTGACGTCCTGTCAGAATTATGACAGTGAGAGAATATTGACTCTCCGAAAAATAAAACTGATGATCAGCCGAGAGATGAAAATACAAAAAAAAAACTAGGGCTGTGCAAAAATTAATTGCAATTAATCGCATCCAAAATAAAAGTCTGTGTTTACATAATATACTCGTGTGTGCTGTATATAATTATTTTGTATATATAAATACCTATGCATGCATGTATATATTTAAGAATTATTTGCGCTTAAATTCTGTATATATATTAGGGCTGTCAAACGATTAATCGCATCCAAAATAAAAGTTTGTGTTCACATAATATATGTGTATAATTATTTTGTATATATATAAATACACACACATGCATGTATATTTATGAAAAAAATATTATTTATATATAAAATATTTATATTTATATATAATATAAATTATGTACAAATCTATATACAGAATATAGTTGAAAATATTTCTTAAATATATAAAAGCATGTGTGTGTATTTATATATATAAAATAATTATACATAGTGCACCCATATATTTTATGTAAACACAAACTTTTATTTTGGATGCGATTAATCATTTGACAGCCTTAATATATATATATATTATATATGAATAACACATTTTCTTAAATGTATACATGCATGTGTGTGTATTTATATATACAAAATAATTATATACAACACACAAATATATTACGTAAACACAGACTTTTATTTTGGATGCGATTAATCGCGATTCATTTTTGCACAGCCCTAAAAAAACCATAAAAAACTTAAAAAATAAATAAATAAAAACAAAACAACGCTTTGAAGTTCCTTCTCCGCAGAGGAAAACGCTGTCCAGACACGCGAGCGCTTCAAAAGCCTCATAATTCCAGACGGGGATGTATAGTGCTGAATCATTCACAGTTCAGATGATTCTCAGCAGGTTTGGCGAATCAATTCCTCTAAGAGATTCAATGTGTTTGTGAAGACACGTACCGTGCACCGTCAGCTCTGCCTGGATCTCACTGGTCATGTTGCCGCTGTCCGCCTGGCAGACGTATATCCCAGCATCCTCCTCTGTCAGGTTGACGATCTGCAGGCTTCCCCCGCCAATCACAGTAAAACGCTCGTGACTGGAACGAAGAGATACAAGGAGGTGAGGACGTGTTGAGATGGCTTTCCTTTCAGGAAATGTATTAGTTCTCATGAATTTCAAGCCTGAAATTAAAAACAGGAAACAGTATGGATTTCATTTCCTGTGGCTTTTCCTTTATGGCTTGACTGCATTGAAAGCAACTTTCCTGTAGTGGGGTTTCTAGAGCAAAACAAACCAGTGTACAAACTTAAATGGTTGTAATTCAAGAATGCTTTGGAATATAGACCTAAGTTTGGTCTTGTTTTAAAGAAAACAATCAGCAGATTATTACTAAAGTGAAAGCATTTCAAAAAATTAAAGTATGAAAAAGTTATGGAAGTTATAATTTACAGTGAATCAAATGTACTTTATTAATATATTTTATTTAATATGAAATAAATATTTTACAAAATATGTTTTACTATAAAATTACTATAAAATGAAAGCTATATATCTAACCAAGTTGTGTTCCAAATTTGAAGTTGATATCACAAAAATTGAAGTTCCCATGAGATTTTGTTTAGGCGTAGTACCAAAAATAGCCACCGGGTGCCACTGAATTCCATTGAATTTAATTGTATGTATTTTGCCATTAAAAATTAATACATTTCTATCCAAATATCACTTCTGTCACTAAATATGGAACCTTGAGACTCAATTTGTTATATATATTATATATATATATATATATATATATATATATATATTAGGGCTGTGCAAAAGTTAATTGCGATTAATTGCATCCAAAATAAAAGTCTGTGTTTACATAATATATTTGTGTGTGCTGTATATAATTATTTTGTAAATATAAATACACACACATGCATGTATATATTTAAGAAAATGTGTTATTCATATACAAAATATTTACATTTATATAATATAGATTTTATATTTATATATACACACAAAATTTAAGCACAAATAATTCTTAAATACATACATGCATGCATAGGTATTTATATATACAAAATAATTATATATAGCACACACAAATATATTATGTAAACACAGACTTTTATTTTGGATGCGATTAATCGCAATTAACTTTTGCACAGCCCTAATATATATATATATATATATATATATATATATATATATATATATATATATATATAAAAAATATTAATATATAATAAATAATATTCCTTTAATATAAATTCAATCAAACTCTAAACCAGATCTCTTATGAAGACGGAGAGTAATCAAGCCCATGTTCACTCTCAATGGGGCTTTACCAGAGTAGAGATGTTGTCTGAGGCTTGATGGACTCTGTCTGCCCCTCTGAGGGACTGGGCATTGTGGGTAATATGACATTATTAGGATGTATCCAGCATCGGGAATACATTACATCGCCCGAAGACCATGAGAGAAGCAATTACGGCGTAAATAGAGTCTGTCAGCAATCATCAGTCCTGCACAGACAACCGGCAAAGAAACGCAATTAGACATTTAGCCGCTTTCAATCGACGTCGCAAACTGACACAGCACGCGAGCTGAAGGGGTGGTTAGCGCCTTAAACAGGTCATGATTAGTCTGCTCAATTCGCTGATACCATCAATTCAATCTTTATGGAAAGCATCGTATCAAATTACGGTGGGCGGGATCCATGCATTGCAACAGACAGCATCTGAATCTCAATGGAAACCCTATGAAGACTATGGCTGTGTTCCAAACACTAATCAGCCGCCTACGTAGACAGCATTTTAATGCACCGCTGCCACGCTCTTCATTAAAACCCTCCAGGCACCAAACGATCCCGTTACGTACATCCATACACTTTCATTCTCCCTCCCTGAATGTCTTTTCTCAAACCACTTCCAAAATAAAATGCATAAAAGAAAAACAAACATCATTAATTTTGCATGGGCCGCAGCGGGGATTGAGCTCCATCCCCAATCTTATTAGGGCAGCGACCGTCAGAAAAGAGGCCGAGCGTTTGTCATCCTCTGGCAAATCTAACGTGACCTTACATGCAATACCTCCGAAATACTCCAATCGGATTTAGGATCTGTCGAGGTCTGTGTTTTCTGCAGGGATAGGAACGTGAAAACTAGATTTGAAACCACTCCTGTGGCGGGTCACTGTCAGGGCATCAGTGTTATTATTCTCAATTAAAACTGATAATGTTTCCGTTCACTGAAAGTTGAAAACTATAGGATGATGAAAAACGTAATGGGATAACCTTTCACAGGAGAGAAAGAGTTGGTTTATTAACTCAATATTACAGGTTTTTAAACTATGGTCCTTTTTTATCATGCCTTTGCTTTTTGTATTGTAGCACGTAAGTTAATCGTAAGTATGGCTGCAGACACTGTTTACACCTGGTTTAAAGGAGTAGTTGACTTTTTAAAAAACTTTTGCTGATAATTTACTCAACTGCATGTCATCCAAGATGTCCATGTCTTTCTTTCTTGAGTCGAAAAGAAATGAAGGTTTTTGATGAAAACATTCTAGCATTTTCTCCATATAATGGACTTCAATGGGGACCAAACGGTTCAAGGTCCAAATGAGAGTTTCAGTGCAGCTTCAAAGGGCTTTAAACGACACCAGACGATGAATAAGGGTCTTATCAAGCGAAACGATCGCTCATTTAAAAAATAAATAAAAAAGTTTTAAGTTTTATAACCACAAATGCTCGCCTTGTTCTGTTCTGTGATGTGCGTTCGTGACTCTCCTGTTCGAACTCAAAATGAACTAATCTTTTTTTCGAGTCATGACTCGAAGGGTCCTCGATAAGACCCTTATTCATCGTCTGGTGTCGTTTAAAGCCCTTTGAAGCTGCACTGAAACTCTCATTTGGCCCTTGAACCGTTTGGACCCCATTGAAGTCCATTATATGGAGAAAATCCTGGAATGTTAATTTCTTTTCGACTGACGAAAGAAAGACATGGACATCTTGGATGACACGGGGGTGAGTAAATGATCAGCAAAAGTGTTTTTAAAAGTGAACTCTCAACTCTCAGTCAGCTTTTAATGTCGTTCTGCGTCAGATTGTCATTTATATCAATAGCACAAACGGCAAAGTTTAATATTTAGAGTTAAAGATTTGAAAAAACCCCAAAAATCCGTCAGCTCTGCTGTTGACCTCGAAAATCTTGTGCATTTGGATACAGGTTATCAGGATCTAGCATAGGACACGATAATCCGAGTGTAAGGGAGTAAAACACAGCGGGTTAACACAGGGTTCCTACAGGTTTCTTCAAGTTGAATTCAAGTCTTTTTAAGACCATTATCATTTATATAAAAAATTAATACCAATTTCCTGTCCCTACCAGCAAAGAAAAGCAAAATCCTTCATCTTGTGTTGATTTATTTTTCAAATGTGAAATAGGTAAAAGATGATAAGTCAAGCAGGTAAAATAAAAACATTTCAGTAGGACACAAGAAAGTTTCCCGAACAATGTTAAGTTGTGTTTTAACATTAGCTAAACACACACAGGACATCAGTTCTGACTGGATCGCTTCCCAGATCGACACTATCTAACATTTTCATCTAGATTTTTTTTCCGTTAACGAAAATGTCAATAGATTTGTCATTCAAAACCAGCGTCTCGTTTTCATCAGTGAAAAAATGTCGTTGAAGAAAAGTTTATCATTATTTTCGTCAATGAAATTAACACAATTTTTAAGACCCAGATATCAAAATTCAAGACTTTTTAAAGACTATTTGCATAAATGCATAAATTCAATGCTTTTAAGGCTTTTTAAGACCCTGTAGGAACCCTGTAAGAAATGAAAGTGGCGATACAAGCGTGTAATCGCGTTTGTCCAACAACGGCCACAATGCAAACATCACCAACCCCACCGCCGAAATCACATCAGCGTAAATATTCCAGCAATAATGAATGATAGAGCGCTGGACGCCTGACAGCCGATTTACACGCCGTGACAATTCAGTCCTTTCTACATTATTCATGTCAACCCGATGACAACAGCCCAAGCTATACCATTCAAAGCAATTTACAGCATGTAAAAAGCCGTGTTCCAGTTAAGAGCATCATCACTATGCCGAAATTATACAATGGCCACGTGGGAACGCCGCACGCCTCTACAATATCCATTCACACAGGCGTCGGTAATTACCTCTGGTGGATAATAAGGATATTTTACGCTCTTCGATCGATTGAGAGCGACCGAATGGATTGTTTATGTGTGCCGATCCGCAGCGGGTTTGCTTTAGTATGAGGAAGAGTGTGACGCTGGATCTGAGGAGGAGAGACTGCAGTGCTCTGAGACTGCATTTCTTACACACAAACCAAGGATTCAACAGGGAAATGAAAGATTCTCTGAGCCAACGTGACACACTTTCCATTTATTTTGCGTTTGTCAGTCTGATAGTGAAGGAGTGCGAGGATGATGATGCGCTTACCCTTCGTCAATGGAGCGGTCGTTGAACGTCCAGTGGATCACGGGAACCGGGTATCCCTTCATGACGCATGGCAACAGCACGCTCTCCCCGACAACCTTCGCCACGGAAACCGGGCCCTGGAGAGTCTCTAGTTTTTCTTCAACACCCGAATCTGCGGAGATACAAACACACACACACACAAACGGGATTTTGTACGAAAATTAGCCGTGGTTTTGTGATCTATTGACTCTCTGCACCTGGAAACAAGTTTACTAAGAGGTATTTCCTACTAAACAAATGCGGTTTTTGACACTGGTAAGCGTATGCAAAGCAGACTGGTGGGAGTGGCTATCGACGGTGATGGATTTTTGATAGAGCCAGACCGATATATTTCAGAAACACGCAACAAAATATTAACAGATTTCCCTAACATTAGTTATTTCTAGTTATTTATGAGTTTTAACTACAATAATATGATAATTAGAGCCAGACCGATATTATCGGCCGATATTAGGTATTTTCTAAAATATCGGTATCGGCAGTTATAATGGCCGATAAATGAATATTTCAACAATAAATATTATAAATACAAATAAATAAAATAAAAACAGACGAATCACGCTTCAGACCGATATCGGCAGACCGATATTATCGGCCGATATTAAGCGTTTTCCAAACTATCGGTATCGGCAGTTATAATGGCCGATAAATGAATATTTCAACAATAAAATAAAAACGGACGAAACACGCTTGAACCATGTCATGAGTGTTGGAGTTGTATAGTTTGTCCACCAGAGGGCGCTCTACACCGTTCCTGTTGGCAACACTCGTTGAGTTGGTCACGAGACATACATTGCTTGAATAACAATTAAAAGATCATCCCCATCAGTTCTCTGAACTCAAATAAGCATGACAAAATTTGTGACTATCATGTCCAGTATAAAAAAAAAAAAAAAAAAATATCGGCCGATATATCGGATTTTAAAACCCAAAAATATTTGTATCGGCCTTCAAAATCCTTTATCGGTCGGGCTCTAATGATAATTCATTTTAAAAAGAAACTTGTTTCTTTTATTGTCACAACCGAACAGAGGAACATCAAAATATATTAAAGTCTGATAAATAAAATAATAATTAGTCCCTACATTGCCTTATAAGCTACCTTATAATTACAATGTCAGCTTGCTTATCCCTTTACCTGCACTTTTTGACAACACTCATGACAGGGTTAAAGCATGATTCGTCTGTTTTTATTTTATTTATTTATAATATTTATTGTTGAAATATTCATTTATCCGCCATTATAACTGCCGATACCGATATTTTAGAAAATGCCTAATATCGGCCGATATATCGGTCTGGCTCTAATAATCATATTATTTTAGTTAAAACTCATAAATAACAACAAATAACTAATGTTAGGGGAGTCTGTTAATATTTTGTTGCGCGTTTCTGAAATAAAAATAATAATATCGGCCGATATATCGGATTTTAAAACCAACAAAAATATTTGTATCGGTATCGGCCTTCGAAATCCTTTAGCGGTCGGGCTCTACCATCCATTGATAATGTAACTGGAAAAACAAGAAAAATGAATGTCTGGTTTCCATTTTTCATTTTTGCGTTTGCATTGTACGGTCTGAAAACTGAATTTTTGCTGAGTTATACGTTTGAAGAACCAATCATATTATAGGAAAATGATGTATTGTGTCACGCTCTTATTCTATAAAAACGGTTGTATTCTTTTTTCTGGTGGGATTCTCTCTGAAATTGGTTACCATCACACCACTGTTTGGCGTCTGTACCTGCGGACACCTGTAGTTCGGCCTCCTCTGTGGTTTTAGGCGGCCCCAGAGCATCTATGGTGCAGCGGTAGAGTCCGGCGTCGGTCTGGGAGGCGTTGCTGATGACCAGAGCTCCACTGGGGAGCTGAATCACTCTGGCATCCAGTTCCACGGGCCGACCGTCCCTCTCCCAGCGCGTGAACGGGACGAGCTCCTCCGTCACCTCACAGCTCAGCATCTCAGAGCCGCCCGCGCGCACAGATACGCCCTCGGGCTGACTGAGGAACCGCGGAAGTCCTGCGAGAACACATGAGATGAACTACATTACTACAGTAAAGCTAATCTCATCTGTACTGTGATAGAATGAAAAAACTGAAGCAACGAACCCTGAGGAGCTACAGATGGAGATTAGATGCTTTGCTAACTCTGGAGAAATTAAGTAAATAACACTAATGGTCTTGTCATACCAATTAGCAAACAAACGTAGCAGCCATTAAGCATGTTTGAACAGCACAGCGTATCATATTCAACTCGTTTCACTAATACATCGATTAATGCGTCCTAATTAATTAAAGAGGAAAATTTCAATGAATTTGTATCCGAATTTCAAATCATCCGTTTAACCCACCAACTCGTTAATGTATTCAAACCTCTAAAATGAGGAGCTAACGAATAGTGTTAAAAGAAAAATTATATTCATTGACCCTCAAGGTTATTGGGTGAGGTCAAAACTGAAAGAAACCTGCTTTAATATTCATGACTGAAGGAAGGATTTGCAAATTAAAAGAAAACCGCTAATCAATCCGTCATAACACACAATGTTAAATAAAAAAATTAACATTTATGTATTCCAATATTTCAAAACCTACAAAGTACACAGACACATATACACATAAAGTTACACACAGACATTTTTTTTTTATAACAACAGACAAATAAACACTCAATGCTAAATATTGATTAAGTGATTTACATGTAAAAACAAAACAAAAACATACATATAAATACACACACGACTTTCAAATTGAGATTTTTGGGCTTTTTTCACTTTATCTTCTAGACGACAAGCGTTAGACATTTTTGGCAAACGAAAAAAAATCAAATAAAAAAAATCTAAAAAAAACCCCACAAAATACACACACACACACACACATACACACATTCACAAACATACACTCAGACAAAAAGTTTGAAAAAAAAAGTTTTTTAGAGAATAACAGACAAATAAACACTCAATAATAAATATTAATTGTGATGTTTTTTGCTTTTTTCACTTCATTTTCTAGACGACAAGCATTAGACATTTTTGGCAAACGAAAAAAAAAATCAACAAAAAACTACAAAATACACACATATTCACAAACATACACTCAGACAAAAAGTTTGCGACTTTTTTTTTTTTAGAGAATAACAGACAAATAAACACTCAATGCTAAATATTAAAATTGTGATATTTTTGGATTTTTGCACTTCATTTTCTAGATGACAAGCGTTAGACATTTTTGTCAAATGAAAAAAAATCAACAAAAATCTAAAAAACTACAAAATACACACATATTCACAAACATACACTCAGACAAAAAGTTTGAGACTTTTTTTTAGAGAATAACAGACAAATAAACACTCAATAATAAATATTAATTGTGATGTTTTTTGCTTTTTTCACTTCATTTTCTAGACGACAAGCGTTAGACATTTTTGGCAAACGAAAAAAAAAAATCAACAAAAATCTAAAAAAACTACAAAATACACACATATTCACAAACATACACTCAGACAAAAAGTTTGCGACTTTTTTTTTTAGAGAATAACAGACAAATAAACACTCAATGCTAAATATTAAAATTGTGATATTTTTGGCTTTTTGCACTTCATTTTCTAGATGACAAGCGTTAGACATTTTTGGCAAACGAAAAAAAAAAATCAACAAAAATCTAAAAAAAACTACAAATACACACATATTCACAAACATACACTCAGACAAAAAGTTTGCGACTTTTTTTTTTTTTAGAGAATAACAGACAAATAAACACTAAATGCTAAATATTAAAATTGTGATATTTTTGGCTTTTTGCACTTCATTTTCTAGACGACAAGCGTTAGAAATTTTTGTCAAACGAAAAAAAATCAACAAAAATCGAAAAAACTACAAAATACACACATATTCACAAACATACACTCAGACAAAAAGTTTGCGACTTTTTTTTTAAAGAATTACAGACAAATAAACACTCAATAATAAATATTAATTGTGATATTTTTTGCTTTTTTACTTCATTTTCTAGATGAGAAGCGTTAGAAATTTTTAGCAAGTGAAAAAAAAATCAAATCAACAAATACTCATTTAGCAAAAAAGAGTGCACTAAATGTTCAACATTTCATTTAAAAGGAAAACTTAACTCTTTGTGCAATTAATAGCTTTGAAACTCGCTAAATAATCAACATCAAAAGATTGAACAAATAACTGTCTAAGAGACTCATCAAGAAGATCAACTTGAAACTGTTATATCAGAAGTGTTTGAGGTGTCCTAAAGGCTAGAGTTAATAATGAGTTTGATCAAACTTCTAACCCCAAGTTTAGTATCCCAGTCATGCTTGACTTCAGAAACTAGTGTTAGTTTGTTTGGTCTAGTAGTGTGTGCATATGAGTGTGTGTATTGGTAGAGTTTGTCAGTGTGTGTGATTATCATGCTCGGACGCACACTCCAGACGGAGGATTTGTGTTTGTGTAGTCTGAATGTATGTTTGCATATGTTAACTGCACGTTTACACATGGAGATTCTCTCTGACAGGCTTCATAAACTGTTTACACACAGTAGCTCATTGTCCTGTCCTTATTTGCCCAGCTTGAGTCCTGATGGAGTCGCACATCTTCACTTCTCGGCTAGTGAAAGCGAACCGTGTCTTCAGGCCTGTTGCTGATAGAGCCAGACCGATATTATCGGGCCGTTATTAGGCATTTTCCAAACTATCGGTATCGGCAGTTATAATGGGCGATAAATGAATATTTCAACAATAAAATAAAAGCGGACGAAACACGCTTGAACCATGTCATGAGTGTTGGAGTTGTATAGTTTGTCCACCAGAGGGCGCTCTACACCGTTCCTGTTGGCAACACTCGTTGAGTTGGTCACGAGACATACATTGCTTGAATAACAATTAAAAGATCATCCCCATCAGTTCTCTGAACTCAAATAAGCATGACAAAATTTGTGACTATCATGTCCAGTTTAAAAATAAATAAATAAAATATCGGCCGATATATCGGATTTTAAAACCCAAAAATATTTGTATCGGTATCGGCCTACTTAAAAATTTCTTTATCGGTCGGGCTCTATGCACAACCAATGGCTAGTTTTGCAATTTGTACAGCCTACACATAGTCACAATCCAGTACATTCATTCACACACACACACACACTCTTCTCTCACTCTGAAGCAAAACATGTGGTTGAGCCACTGAAAATCAAATAGCTGCTGCTGGTTTCTAGAGAAGGAACATGTCATAATCCCAACACACACACACACACACACACTCAAAGAGTAGAGATGTCAGTGTATCTGCCACAAACAAAGACATGCAGCCCTCATATAAGGTAAACATGAGTGTGTGTTTGTTTGTGCAAGTGTGTGACTCGAGCAAATAATAATTGTGCGATCCATCCAGCGAGTGTGTGTGTGTGTGTATAACTGCATCGTCCCTGATGTGATGGAGAGACACCAGAGAGGAATCATTAAACACAGCTTGGAGCCGACTACAGCCTGAAGGCAGACAAACTCAACTACACACACACACACACACACACAACTCCGAGGCCAGTTCATATTTCTCTCACTGGAACTGCTCTGTTCTTTCACTCTGAGTTATGAATCAACATCTGCTGCTGTTTTTAAGGTCTTCAGACTTTCTAAGGACTAAGAGCTTTACAACACACAGTCACACACTAGAGATGGAGTGATTTCAGTGGGATAATATGACCACCTCTGAGACCGGCAGACGTTTAGAGTTTTTAAAACTCCCAACCAGTGTTAATCTTGTCAATATAATTAATTACTGATGAAATGTTTGATAAGGAAGGTTTTTTTATTTCTTTATTTATTTTATTTTGTCAATGAAGATGACAAAAAATGATGACATGCCATCATGAAAATTAAATGCTTTTAAATTAAATATATATATATATATATATATATATATATATAATTTTTGCTATAAATATTTTTCTCTTTCATTTCTTTGCATATAAAATATTATTTTCATTCACTAAATTAAGGGTTTTTTGATTTTTTTGTTTTTTGATTTTGTCAATGAAAATGAAAAAAAAAAAAAGATGACATACCATCATGAAAATTAAATGATTTTAAATAATTAAACATTATTTATACTATATATATATATATATATATATATATATATATATATATATAATTTTTGCTATAAATATTTTTATCTTTCATTTCTTTGCATATAAAATATTTTCATTGACTAAATTAAGGTTTTTTTGATTTTTTTGTATTTTGATTTTGTCAATGAAGATAAAAAAATGATAACATGCCATCATGAAAATTAAATGATTTTAAATAATTAAACATTATTTATACAATATATATATATATATATATATATATGTATATAATTTTTGCTATAAATATTTTTCTCTTTCTTTTTTTGCATAATAGAATATTATTTTCATTGACTAAATTAAGGGTTTTTTGATTTTTCTGTTTTTTGATTTTGTCAATGAAGATGAAAAAAAATGATGACATGCCATCATGAAAATTAAATGTTTTTAAATTAAATATATATATATATATTTTTGCTATAAATATTTTTCTCTTTCATTTCTTTGCATATAAAATATTATTTTCATTGACTAAATTAAGGTTTTTTTTTTATTTTTTTGTATTTTGATTTTGTCAATGAAGATGAAAAAAATGATAACATGCCATCATGAAAATTAAATGATTTCAAATAATTAAACATTATTTTATACTATATATATATATATATATATATATATATATATATATATATATATATAATATTTTAATATTTATATTTGCTATAAATATTTTTCTCTTTGATTTCTTTGCATATAAAATATTATTTTCATTGACTAAATTCTCGACTTGTAAAGGTGCTTTTTGTTTTGTATTCTTGCGTCTCTTGGCCTAAAAAAAGAGAAACTCAATAAACAGTTGTTAACAAAAAAAAAAAAACCTTTTATAAAATAAACAATGGACTCAAATTACACACACCGTTCTGCCCGTTGGGATTCCCAGAGCTGAAATGTTTAAAGGCACACTGAAGTTATGTGAAAAAATGTCACATTAGATATCCCACCCCTTCAAGAAAGTCCACTGAGTCCAGAAAACCGCATGCCAGCAGCTTTCCAAACGCTGGTGAGGTCTCCTCACACTCCGCCCCGAGCAAACACACAGAAAAAGCCCCTCTATTCATCTGCCCTCCACAAACATTTGCTCCTCCGGTTCCCTCACACCTCCCCCACTGACCGCCTCACGTCCACACACTCCAAGAGCAACACGAGACCTCACACACACGCTAACAGGACACCCGCGAGACCACACAGGGTCCCATTCAGACGCGGGAACACACAAACAGCTTTCAGTGTGACGGACGGCGGACGCCCTGCAAACTCGCTTGTCTTCTGATCCAAGGGACAAATTAAGATCCAACTCCGGATTTACACGGAAAGGAAGCCGATATTTCCAGAAACGCAACCAAACATCAACACAAAAGGAGACGATGTGAAGCTTCATACGCCACGTGAATTATCTTTCAATTTTATACAAGATCAAGCAAACTGTGATGTCACATAAACATAATTTGTTAAGTTATAGGACATACATTGTGTCCAACTTTATAAACATGCATACAAGGAAGTGATATATCCCATACAAAAATGTAATATATGGCCATATATTTACTTATATTTTAAATAGCATGACATACCTATACATCAGCAACCCGCAGAACACCCTAGCAACCACCTAGCAACACCCCTAAGCCCTAACAACCATTCAGACCACCTAGCAACACCCCTAACGATCATAGACCACCTAGCAACATCCAAGCAATCACCTAGAACACCAAACACACCTGCCATCCACCTAGAAACACATCAGCAACCCGCAGAACACCCTAGCAACCACCTAGCAACACCCCTAACAACCATTCAGACCACCTAGCAACACCCCTAACGATCATAGACCACCTAGCAACATCCAAGCAATCACCTAGAACACCTAACACACCTGCCATCCACCTAGAAACACATCAGCAACCCGCAGAACACCCTAGCAACCACCTAGCAACACCCCTAACAACCATTCAGACCACCTGGCAACACCCCTAACGATCATAGACCACCTAGCAACATCCAAGCAATCACCTAGAACACCAAACACACCTGCCATCCACCTAGAAACACATCAGCAACCCGCAGAACACCCTAGCAACCACCTAGCAACACCCCATACAATCATTCAGACCACCTAGCAACACCCCTAACAATCATTCAGACCACCTAGCAACATCATATAAAGTATGTCCGACTGTATCTGCATACTCATTTATGGCTGCTTATATAATTGCAAAGATGTAAACAATATTATCGCCCGGCTGTAATCTGCTATACGGCATGACATCATGATTTTCTGTAAAGCTCCTCTGAAACCTTGTGTGATGTGAAAGGCGTTATATAAATACATTTGACTTGTCTACAACAGCTTTATGTGCTTTAAGTAATGCCTCACTGATTGCTTTCACATCATTTGCATATGCGAATATGCAATCAGTACGTTAAAATATGCACGTGCAAAAGAAGTTTGCATTCACCATATGGAAAATTCAACTCAATTAACATCTATTACTAGCAGCTTTACAGAAAATGCATGAATCCACATTACAATTTAGAGTGATCTATAACTGTCCAAGTTATGTATTTCAGAAATGCACATAACTAAAAATGCATTAATTTAAACTATGCGATAATTAAATGCAGAAACAATGAGCTCATTGAAGTAACGAGATTCTTCAGAGATTCAGCAAAACATCTCGTGATCTAGAGCGAACAAACGAGGGCGAGTAAATTGCACGTTTTCTTTCTTGAATTTCCGATCCTAAATTAAGTGTAAATGCAGTGGGATGCTGAACGTCACGTGACGGATGTGAAACACTAAATGTGTCAGTAATAGAAATATCTGCGAGCCCTAAAGCTAAAAACACAGGGAAAGGTGTGAAGAGCGTCAGAGACACACTGCAGGAGCGTAATGAGCCCGAGGACAGAGACGCTCTGACAAACGAGCGGCTCAAATCGATACGTGTGCTTCACTAATGTAAAATCAATCACAGGAGAGGAAGAGACCCTCACACACACACACACACACACACACACACACACACAAAGAGGAGCTGCCATTGTTGGTGGAGGAAGCGCTTGAATATAAATGACTGTGCCACTGCGACAGCTGTCACTATGGCAACACAAACATCTGGAGCACACGTGTGTGTGTGTGTGTGTGTGTGTGAAAATGATTTGACGCATTGAGTTTGTTTTGTTTTTTTGTAGCCCTCAAACCGTATTCACTTTATAGCCCTTTATCCTGTAATTGTGGGCAAATGTGGGCACAGAGGACTCAGGTGTGATCCTAATTTTTATTTATTATAAATGTTATATCAATATTTTCGATAAAGTTTTGTCTAACCATTTATGGTGTTTTTTTTTATTTTGGGGGTATTTTTGTTTTACTGCAATTTATTTTTTAATATAAAATATTTTTAAAATAAATTTAATATTTATTATTTTAAAATATATATATTTTTTTATTATTTTAAAATTAAAAAAAATATTTTTAAAATAAATAAAATATTTTTTAAAATAAATTCATTTTTTAAATTTATTTACTGCAAAAAGTACCATATTTTCTATGTAAATTATGCTTATTTTTTTAACTACATTAAAATATCATTCCAATAAGTTCTTAAAGCTAAAACCTAAAGATGAAGTGACTTTGCTGTTATTTTGGCTTATTTTAGACTGCTCTAAATTACAGTTTATCTCATTAATTTCTATGGGTGCCCATTTTTGACTCAAATACAAGATTAAGGAGTTTTTTTCACCCACTTAACATTGTAGAATTGAGTCAAAAAAAATTGTGTGTGTTCAGGAGGCAAACTTAGAAAAAGTAGCCAAGTCTTGTACCGCTCAGATCAAGGGAAGTATTTTTAAAAAATAAATCAAAACTATTTTGCCCACATTTGTCCAGAATACAGTTTCAGGGTTAGTGTATTTACTGCAGACAGAAATGTTCAAAGATGTCAATGTATGCATCTGAAATTACCCACGGACATCTGTAAACAACTCCTAAAGGCAGAGCTGCGAAGTTTAACACGTGAGCCGGCAATCGTGTGTTAATCTTTAATATTTTAGTGCTTGCGTAATGAATGACCTCAGCGTAATGACATATATGCTGTGTTTACAGAACGCATTAATGGAGTCACAGAGCCGGCCGTGGCATTAATTCACCGGCCGTGTTAATGGGGAAAGCAGCGAGCGGTTTAATGCAGAAAGCTGAGGTACTCGCTTTAAAAAGGTCCAGATGCATTAGCCCAAACCAGAGGAAGGATAGTGTGTAGCTGTAGCCACTCAGAAACCAGTTTAGGTTTTTCTTTTCTTTTTTTAGCACCTTAATGAATGCAGAAAGAACAGACGTAAAAGGGGCCATTTCATTAACCCCTTAACTGTCACTCGGGCAACCTAACTTTACTTCACTATATTACTATTAAATCCGAATCTAGTCATGACAAACTATAAATATATCATTGGAAAGGTCTAAGACTCCTAAATAGATATTTTAGGTCTGTTTTTGTTCTTTCAAATTATAAATGAACGGTAATATATGAATTTATGAGTTTCTGACCTTTGTCACAAAAAGTCGACGCACACACTTTTAATAATTGAAACTTTGGTTTTTAGTGCTAAAAGTTCATAATAAAACATAATTAGTATTTGTTAATAAAAAATGATAAAATTATATTTTAAAAAGGTAAGAAGTCCTCTAAAAGTATAATATATTATGCATATATATATATAAATATAATTTTTTATTATTATTATTATATCACATATTTTAGTAGTTATCATAAATTAGGCATCATTTGAAAGCTTACGAACTCAGAATTCATCCTGTGAAAACCGTTTTGAAATTGGATGTTGCGTTACCATAGAAACGGTATTTTTTTTATTAGGCCCCTCCCCTTTTGGGCATCATCTTTCATAATTTATTATGAAAACCTTTTCTAATCTTGACAAAACACATATTGTCAGAAAGGTCTGAGTCTCAAGGTTCCATATTTAGTGACAGAAGTGATATTTGGATAGAAATTTATTAATTTGTAATGGCAAAATGCATATAATTAAATTCAATGGAATTCAATGGCACCCGGTGGCTATTTTTGGTACTACGCCTAAACAAAATCTCATGGGAACTTCAATTTTTGTGATATCAACTTCAAATTTGGAACACAACTTGGTTAGATATATAGCTTTCATTTTATAGTAAAACATATTTTGTAAAATAATTCTTTCATATTAAAAAAAATATGTTAATAAAGTATATTTGATTTACTGTAAATTATAACTTCCATAACTTTTTCATACTTTAATTTTTTGAAGTGCTTTCACTTTAGTAATAATCTGCTGATTGGTTTCTTTAAAAACAAGACCAAACTTGGGTCTATATTCCAAAGCATTCTTGAACCATTTAAGTTTGTATAGTGCATTTTAATGTCAATTATCAAAAAGGGGGGTGACAGATAGGGTTTATTTGCTAAGTGTAAAACATCACTTTTAGACATTTCACATCCTGAACAACATAGCAAAATAAGCAGGACGGGCCAGAATTGAAAGGATAATATCTGCAGCAGAGTCTGAAGGAGAATTATTAAAGTGGAGACCCAGCAGGGAGTCAAGGGCGATGGATCATCCAGTCATCATTAAACTCCATGATGGAAGGCCAGATCTTAGGAAAGGTCACGCTCATCTCCAGACGACTGCACACGGGTCACTCAGATCGCCCGGAGATGAGCAGTTTAATGTTCGGAGGAAACTCTCACACGTTCAGGTCTGATGGACGTGCGGTGACACGAGATCATGAACGCTAAAGGTCAGACTCGTCCCCTTCAACTGGAAGAGGATGCATTTCTGATTCAGGATCAGTCTTACGAACTTACGAATTTATAATTAAGTTAGAGGAGAATCTGAACAGGATCAGTGAGATTGAATTTATCTTAACTGTAGTTTTGAGTTATCCTTAACGCAATGATTTGATCATCGTTCTGAATCTGATCCGATGAAGACGATTATTTTTTTTTAAAGCTGGCGGGGAAAGAGTTAATAAAAGTGACCAAATACTGCCCAAATAATCCCCCACGAGAAAACTGAGAAAAATATAAAAATACAATATAAAGATATAAAAAAACAAATATTAAACAAGCAAAATGTGCTAAAATGTTTTTAAAAAGTAATAATAATAATATTAATTTCTATTTTTTTTAAATAAAATAGAAATAATAATAAAATGCCAAATCAAAAGAAATATAAAAGCATGCATTGTTACAATGTAATATATATATATATATATATATATATAATAAAAGGCTAAAAATTAATTAAAAATAATAAAATACAAAATAAAGATAAAAAATGATAAAAATATATAATATTTACATATATATATATATATGTAAATATTATATATTTTTATCATTTTTTATCTTTATTTTGTATTTTATTATTTTTATATATAAATAATAATTTATTAAAAAATAAATTATATATATAATATATATATATATATATATATATATATATATATATATATATATATATATATATATATATATATTATATATAATTTATTTTTTCGGGGGCAAAGAGTTAATGAAAGTGACCAAATACTGCCCAAATAATCCCCCACTGAGAAAATTGAGAAAAATATAAAAATACAATATAAAAAGATTAAAAAACAAAAATTAAACAAGCAAACTTTGCTAAAATGTTTAAAAAAGTAATAATAATATTAATTTAATTTTTTTAAAATAAAATAAAAATAATAATAAAATGCCACATCAAATCAAAAGAAATACAAAAGCATGCGTTACAATGTAATATATATATATACATATATATATATATATAATAAATATCAAATAAAAGGATAATAATTAATTAAAAATAATAAAATACAAAATAAAGATAAAAAATGATAAAAAATTTATAATATTTATATATATATATATATATATTTTATTTTTCAAAATCAATGAGAGAAAAATAAAAACACACACACACATAAATACATGTAGACATATAGACATATATGTATATAAAAAATAGAAATAAATATGAATATAAAATAAAAGGCTAAAAATGAATTGAAAATAAAATACAAAATAAAGCAAAAAGATGATAAAAGTCAAAGAGAAATTAATTTAAAATTAAAATTAAATTTAAAAAAAGACAACCCCGCTTTGAATCAAATAAAACAAAAGTATGTATTATCATTAAAAACATTAAGACTGATAGAACAAGACAAAACTTAGTAGCTTGCCGATTCAGGATTTCTAGCATGAGAGTTAGTATCTGCAGACCAGTGAGCATCTAAAACCATCAAACCGTTAAAGCGCACTTTATGGAACACAATTATCAAGTCGCCTGAGTTTCCCTGACTCAATTTACCACCCCTCTCTCACTCGAGCACATCACTATGAGCTCAACACACCCGAGGGAATCCCTACAGCCGGGCCGATGGTTCCCATAAACAATCGAGGAAAACTCATTTAATCTGGTTTAAAGGAGAAGAGCTTTATTGAGCTGAACAGGCTCGGTAAAAACGCTTCCGCACCAATCACACATCAGAGACCTGTCAAATCCAACCAATCAGGAACCAATCAATGTCCCTCACACCCTTATGACATTAGTCGTGTTCGTTTATGACCTCAATCTTCTTGTACTTGCGTGGGAGGTGAAACGGGAGGAGGCAAACCGTTTTAAACGCACCTTAGGGCTCTGAAAAGTTCAAAGGTCAGAAAAAAGACCTTTATTGGACTTGAAGGGAGGTTTGATTTGATACAAACACACAACTGTGAGGGAAAAACATACAAGACATTCACCAGAAAACCAGGCCGAGCACCTGAATAATCGACTCCCCGTCCTCTCCCACAAGACTTTAGCTTTACCAGAGAGCGTTTCGGAGTGCTTATGTGTCGGAAACAGCCCTTTTGTAGTTTTAGGGAAGTTTTTAGGGCACAGAGCTGTAAGTTGTCCTAACTGGCTTAAAGGAAATTCACTTCATACATCGTCATATATATATATATATATATATATATATATATATATATATATATATATATATATATATAATATCAATTAAAAGGCTAAAAATTTATTAAAAATAACAAAATACAAAATAAAGATAAAAAATGATAAAAAAATATAATATTTATATAATATATATATATATATATATATATATATATATAATATCAATTAAAAGGCTAAAAATTAATTAAAAATGACAAAATACAAAATAAAGATAAAAAAATGCAAAAAAATTTAATATTTATATATATATATATATATATATATATATATAAATATCAAATAAAAGGCTAAAAATTAATTAAAAATAACAAAATACAAAATAAAGATAAAAAATGATAAAAAATATAGAATATGTATATATAAAAAATATATATATAATATATATAATTTATTTTTTCAAAATCAATGAGAGAAAAATAGAAACACACACACATACATATATAGATGTATACATACATATATATATATATATACATACATATATACATGTATACATACATATATGTATATATATATATATATATATATATATATATATATATATATGTATATATATATAAATAAAATATAAATAAATATAAATATGAAATAAAAGGCTAAAAATTAATTGAAAATAAAATACAAAATAAAGCAAAAGCAGCGGCTCAGCCTCTTCCCGCCTGGCCTGGGGCGTCTCCCATAATGCATTTCTGTCTCGTTTGATTTTACGGTTGCTACTCCATAAACACAGCAGAGATGGTGCAAGTGTCTCTCCAGGTCATTTTGTAAACAAAAATAATAATGGAGTGAGCACTGTCGTCTTTATAGGCAAAAAACGTGTGAGTGTATAAGAGAGGAGAGACGCCACGATGGATTGGCTCGTCACACTCTTTTCTTTCTGGCGCAATGAATGACTGAATGAAACGACCATTAACATATGAAATAAACGCTAGGAAACTGTCAGAATGAGTGGCGTCCTGCTTTAAATGATCTCCCGTGAACCGTGAAAAGCGTTGAATCGAAATACTGCGTGTGTTGCTCATACAGGCTGCCCTGAACTTTCAGTGTAACGGCCCCTGGGATTGCTCGAGTCTCCGTGCCGTGCGCCGCCGGCTAGGTCTGAAAACACGGACAAGGCACTTAAACATGTGTGTGTGTGTGTGTGTGTGTTATAGTGCGTTCCTATAAAAAATAGAAGCACATGAATGTCTCAGAGCCCTTCAAATCATTCAAATGTGTCTTTGTACAGCAAGTTGCTAATGCTTCATATCAAGTTAAGCGTCATTACTACAACTCGTGGTTTATTAAAGGAATAGTTCACTTCAAAATGAATTAATCACCCTCAAGTTGTTTTAAACCTTCTGAGTGAGTTTCTTTCGTCTGCTGAACACTAAAAGAAGATGCTATGAAGAATGTCGGTCACCAAACCGCTGATGTTCACCATTGACTTCCATGGTTATTTGTTTTTCTACTATGCACTCTTAGAAAAAAGGGTTGTATATATGAAGAGTTTGGTTCCAAAACGCGATAAACGCCATTTTTTTTATTGAGTTACTGCAAAAATCTGTATTGTATCTGGTCGGTCTTGAAAAGTCAATGTTTAATTTGACGTAAAATGTAGGGCTGTCAAACGATTAATCGCGATTAATCACATCCAAAATAAAAGTTTGTGTTTACGTAATATATGTGGACGTAGTGTGTGTAATTATTATATATGTATATAAATACACACACATGCATGTATATATTTAAGAAAAATCTGAAAGTATTTACTTTATATATATTTATACATAATTAATATTATGTATAAATATAAATATTCGATATATTAAGAACACATTTTCTTGAATATATACATGCATGTGTGTGTATTTATGTATGTGTATATATATATATATATATATATATATATATATAAATAATAATTATACACACTACGCCCACATATATTACGTAAACACAAACTTTTATTTTGGATGCGATTAATCGCGATTAATCGTTTGACAGCCCTTGTAAAATGCGATATCCGCCGTGTCGTTATGCAATGTTTTCTCCCTTTCTTTCCAAACCGCGATCTTTACAGTTCTATTTTGAAAAGTTTTGCACATGATTTTATATTAAAGCAATGGATTTATATGCACAATCAACGTGTATACAATTTAATTTTGATTAATTGCATTTTGAAAGATAAATAAATAAATAAATAAATAATGGATTTATTGCATTTTGGCGAAAAAAAACACAATCTGTTTTTATAATAAATCTTTGAAAATCAAAACCTGGATTTATTTTTTTATTGTTATTATAACCTACACATGCTATGTGAAAATTTGAAATTTCATCTTCCCATTTTCTTGCTAAAGAAAACATAGTTTTACTCAAATTAATCAAAATGGATTTATAGCGTTTTGGAACCAAACTCTTCATATGTAGCATAGGGTTCTTTACTCAACGCCAAAGGACATTTTATGCTAAAAAAGGTTCAAAAATTACAAGAAAGAACAATTTTGGCAAAAAGGTTGTTTAAAGGCTATTATTCATTGATATATTGATATACATTATTCCGCAACATTTTGTAGGTGTAATTAAATTATTGTTTAATAAACTGTTGTAGTAACTTATAATCACATTTTAATCATGCAGATTTTTGGAGGATATCTTCGGGTGATATTGATTAATTACATTTTTTAACCACGATATCTTGAATTTTGTGATCATTCACACGCATTGCATTTTAGGGGTTCCAAATACGTAGCGCTTTAGAACCTTTTTAGGTTCTATACAGAACCTTTTCTTCTAAGAGTGTGCAGTAAAACACATTCAGAACACCCTAGCATCCATGTAGTAATAACTAAAAACACCAGGACAACCTCATCACAACAACATGCTAAAAAGCACCAGATTAGCAACTACATTTAACAGCAGTAGGTTTGAGCACGGCTCTAATGTTCTTCAGATCATGCTAACTCTAGTAAATCTGTGCTTTCTGTCAGGGGTCACATTCACTACAGCAGAAACACAAAACTGACAGGCATTAAAACCAAAACACAAAAGCTCTTCCGAGTCTTAATGTAGTATAATACACTGATGCTAATTCCCTTCCTCTGAAAGCCTGAACGCGTCATTCCTCATCCAGAGAGGAGAAAAGCATTCCTTTATTTCTGCCAGCAGCATATGGAGTCACTGATACGACTTCACAGGCCAGATCTCGGGGAGAAAGCACCTGACGACTGGAGAAATGAAAAGAGACAGAGTTTTGTTTGAGAATAAAGAGAGAACGCTTGTGTTTTAAGACCAATTTTCCCCGAAGGCCAGAGAGAGAGAGAGAGAGGAGAGGTGAGGAACCATCAAGTGTGTGAACTACACACGTGTCAAACTCTTTAAACAGAGTTAAAAGACCAGGCGGAACATTTCCCTCCAAAAAACCTGTCAGCTTTCTTCCAGAGTGAAAACCTGTGTGATGGTACATGCATGTGGAAGAAGAGGAGAGAAATCACTTTTAACAACTTAAACCACAACTTAAAGACATAGTTGCCCCCCCCCCCAAAATTAAATATAGCCATCCTCAAGTGGCTCCAAACTAAAGAGGCTTGTTTCCGCCATAGAATGAAAAATATAAAAGGTAATTGTGACTTTTTTTCTCACAATTGCAAGTTTACTTCTCGCAATTCTGACATTATTTCTCAGAATTGTGAGATATAAAGTCAGATTTGCGAGTTATAAAGTCAGAATTGCGAGTTGTAAAGTCAGAATTGCGAGTTATAAAGTCAGAATTGCGACTTATAAAGTCAGAATTGTGAGATATAAAGTCAAAATTGCGAGTTACTGTATAAAGACAGAATTGCATGTTATAAAGTCAGAAATGCATGATATAAAGTCAGAATTGTGAGATTTAAACTAGTATTTTCTCCTCTTAGAATTGACCTAAGTCGCAATTTTGAGTTTATATCTCACAATTCTGAGAAAAGATGTCAGAATTTCCACATATAAACTCACAATTATGTGTTATAAAGTCAGAATTGCGAGATGTAAACTCGCAATTGTGAGAGAAAAAAGTCGCACTTCTGTCTTTTTTTCTCAGAATTGCGACTTTATATCACCCAATTTTGACTTTATAACTCGCAATTGCCACTTTATCACACAATTCTGACTTTTTATCTCGCAATTCTGAGAAATAAAGTCAGAACTGCGAGATATAAACTCGCAATTGTGAGGAAAAAAGTCACAATTATTTATTTTTATTTTTTTAATTCAGTGGCGGAAACAAGCTTCTATACCAAACCCATACAGAGAATGATTAGCCGTAAAGAAAAATACCTAAGTTGTTGTTTTTTGTGCCATTTTGGAGCTGAAAAAGCTTACGTTGTAAAGAAAGAGCAGCTTAGACATTCTCAAAACATGGAAGAACTTTTAAAAGGCAAAATAGCACTTATATCTATAATAAGACATATTTGAGGGAAATACGACATATTTGAGGGATATATTTAATCAGAAAAAAAAAAAAAAGTTAAAATGTATATTTTTCCTCTCACCGAATATCAAAATTCCCCTCGACAATTAAAAAATAAATATATTTCTGTTTGTTTTATATTCAAAGTTGGGTGTAATACTAATGTATCAGAATTTGGCCACGCCCCAGTGATCAAAGAACCAATCAGAAGCTTCCATCAAACAGCACAATCAATATCCTTTAATCCTGGAACATTTCTTGCATGATATTTTGCAAGAACAGAAATATCTGCAGATACAGAACTGCCGACATGTGCACCGATCAATACATTACACTACAGTACAGATCAATACGGCACACAACTGCAGAAGCATATGAAGTTTATAGCCTGTGAATTAGATTCAAACACTGTACAGAAAGAGCCAAGAACACCCTACTGAATGTATTCCTCACAGATAGCAGATGTATTGAAGACTTGAAGTCTGCTGCTTCCTCTTCCTCCTCTAGAGTTTGGAAAAACCGTGCTCAGATTCGCTTAAAGTCAGTAATAAAATCTCAATATGAACTCCAATATTTGAGCTGCTATCCACACTTTCGTAGGTCTATATAGGGGTGCACCGATATTAAAATTTTGGCCGATACCGATAAGCGATAATTCTTTATATTTGAAAGCCGATAACCGATATATCGGCCGATAAACTTGAATTCAAATTTTTATCTAATTTTAGAGCCTGATTACAAAAACAAAAGTCTCACAATTAAATCCATGTCCCAAGCGCACAAATATAATGAGGTTCTCATTATAGTGTTGTATAGCCGATATGACAGATTTGCGCCGCACGTGTTGTACCAAACCGTATTTTCATTTTTTGAAGAGATTTCAATCATATTTCAAGAAATTCGAAAACATAAACAGTGCTCAACAAGCGTCTCAGCTGAAGGGAATAATACATTATTTATCGGCTTTAATATATCGGCCACGTTTTCTTACCAGGCCGATAACGATAACATTAAAAATGAACATATATCGGCCGATATCGATATTAGGGATGCATCGATATGAAAATTTTGGCCAATATTGATAACCGATAATTCTTAATTTTTGAAAGCCGATAACCGATATATCGGCCGATATCGATATTAGGGATGCAACGATATGAAAATTTTGGCCGATACCGATAACCGATAATTCTTTATTTTTGAAAGCCGATAACCGATATATCGGCCGATAAATTTAAATCCAAATTTTTATCTAACTTTATGAGCCTTATTACAAAAACAAAAGTCTCACAATTAAATCCATGTCCCAAGCGCACAATTATAATGAGGTTCTCATTATAGTGTTGTATAGCCGATATGACATATGCGCCGCACGTGTTGTACCAAACTGTATTTTCATTTTTGAAGTGATTTCAATCCTACGACTTTATTCTCGAAATTTAATGAGTTTATTCTCAAGATTGTATTTCGACTTTTTTTCTCGAAATTTTACGGGTTTTTTCTCGAAACACAATGACTTTCAAGAAATTCAAAAACATAAACAGTGCTCAACAAGCGTCTCAGCTGAAGGGAATAATACATTATTTATCGGCTTTAATATATCGGCCACGTTTTCTTACCAGGCTGATAACGATAACATTAAAAATGAACATATATCGGCCGATACCGATATGCTGGCTGATATATCGTGCATCCCTAGGTCTATACTCTCATTGTATGACTGATCTGTTTTCCTTCAGGAGAAACATCTGAGGCAAAGTTGATACTTGAATGAACCATTTAAATCAACCAAGAGCAGCCTTTGAGCTCTACATAAACATATTATAGCAATTCTGGTTCTTCCCATTCGATTTTCTCACTACAACTGCGTTTGCTTAAGAAGTAAAACTAGCAAAACAGTGGAAAACTCTGCTGCGCGTCTTTAAAGGAAATGGAGGTTCCAGTCAGAGCAAACTGTGAAGGCCTGGATGAGATCTAACCCTGCTGTTCAAACACACACTAATCCTGCTATTAGATTCAGAGCATAGTGTGAAGCTCGACCACATGAGCTAGGAGGAAAACCCACGACTGCAGAAAACTGATCTGAGATCAGCTGTGAACTCTGACAGAATAATGCCTTACCAATGGACTGATGGATATTCATTCGTCCTGACTCGGAAAAAATGGGGATTTTGAGAATGATCTTGGCATTTTTAAAATATAGCAGATGGTCGGAGCGCATGCTGTTTGAGATTCAGACTCCAATAACCATTGAAAAAAACATATTTTTATTAACCCTGATGAAGTAATAGTTGGAGAAAAAAATCTAATTCCTTTTAAATGGAAGAGTTTATTAAACCTTAAGATTCAAGTCTTCATATTTAGAGTATCATATTTGATCCATCAGGCTTTTATGGCTAAAAAAAGTCCCAAACTGAGCAAAATATGCAATTTTTACATGACCCAAAAGTTAGATGAAATTCTGATAGCTTGTGATGCAAATCAATGAGATCTTCTTATATCAAATTGGTATAATCCATATGACTGATTTAAAAAACAAAAATGTAAACCTAAGAAGCTTCAGTCCAGTAATGTTCATCTTTAAATATATCAATGATAGAAAAGTTACTCTTACATTATCTTTACAGAAATCATTAAAGACATGAACCATTTTTACAATTATACTAAAAGGCCATTCAACCGGCAAAACTACCAATCAATATCCATGACTTTCTTTCTTAAGTCGAAAAGAAATTAAGGTGTTTGATGAAAACATTCCAGGATTTTCTCCATATAATGGACTTCAATGGGGTCCAAATGGTTCAAAGTCCAAATGAGAGTTTCAGTGCAGCTTCAAAGGGCTTTAAACGAGTCCAGACGATGAATAAGGGTCTTATCTAGCGAAACGATCGCCCATTTAAAAAAAATAACAACAAAGTTTAAGTTTTATAAGCTCAAATGCTCGCCTTGCTCTGTTCGTGACTCGCCTGTTTAAAATCGTTCATCAAAACGAACGAATCTTTTTTCGTGTCATTTGGTTCATTCAACGAACGAACTGAACAAATTGACTCAGGAAAAGATTTATTCGATCGTTTCGCTTGATAAGACCCTTATTCATCGTCTGGTGTCGTTTAAAGCCCTTTGAAGCTCATTTACCGTTTGGTCCGCATTGAAGTCCATTATATGGAGAAAATCCATCAAAAACCTTCATTTCTTTTCGACTGAAGAAAGAAAGACATGGACATCTTGGATGGCATGGGGGTGAGTAAATTATCAGCTAAAGTTTTTTAAAAGTGAACTACTCCTTTAACGTATAATTCTCATACCTGCCACGGTGAGTCGTGCAGTTCGGCTGCTAATGGTACCCAGATTGTCGATTGTCGCCACGCACTGGTACACCCCCTCATCGGGCTTATTGTGTTTATTGTGGACCACCGTACTGATGAGCAACGAGCCGTCGGCCAGCTGTCGTTTCCGGTCGTCCGCCACCAGGTTCAGGAACGTCCCGTCCTTCTTCCACTCCACCCGTACGCTAGCGGCGCTAGCGGCTGAGCAGTTCAGCACAGCGGGGAGCCCGCGTACGGCTAGCGTGTCCACGGGTTCAACGGAGAACCTGAACGGGGTGAATCCTTGAATGGGAGAACCTGAGGACGGAGAGAAGAACGTGTTACAGGATTTACAGTCATTAGTATGACCAACTCAAATTTAGCTCTTGAATGAACACCAATTGCATGATGCAATCAAATGCGGGTAAAAACTTTGCTGGGGAAGTTTGTGTGAGCCTGATTTACCGCAAATACTGAACTTGTGAGTCATCATGATATATTAGATGAGCGTATTCTGCAGAATCTGCTCATATCTGGCTTACTTGAACACACACGTCACTACGCACGTGCTTGTTCATTAGCATTGAAGCAATAGCGAAGATTGAAAAGCATTTGGTTGACAGAAAAGACATTGATATTTCCCAACATCCTATTTTTTATTTTTATTTTTTTATATTCGGTGTGCTGAATTGATCTGTCCACCTAAAACACATTTTTTGTGATGAAGTCAGAGGACGGCAATTTTTGACAGGATTTAGTTTGACAAAGAAATGAATGTATGAAATCCAATTATATATATATATATGTGTGTGAAGAGTTCAGATGCAAAAGCCTCTAAGTGCCATTTTTTTCAAGTTTATATATTCAAGTTCAGTAATTTCACATGAATGACAATTAATAGGTAATCTTCATTGCCATTTAAGTGAAATTACTGAACTTAAATATACAAGCTTGATAAAAATGATCATTAGAAGAAAATTTCAAATGGCATTTAGAGGCTTTTGCATCTGAACTCTTCATATATATATATATATATATATATATTAGGGCTGTCAAACGATTAATCGCATCCAAAATAAAAGTTTATGTTTACATAATATATGTGGGTGCACTGTGTATAATTATTTTGTGTATATATAAATACACACACATGCATGTATATTTAAGAAAAAAAATATTATTTATATATAAAATATGTATATTTATATATAATATAAATTATATATAAAATGTGTATATTTATATATAATATGAATTATATATAAATCTATATACAGTATATACATGAAAATATTTCTTAAATATATATAAACATGTGTGTGTATTTATATATGTAAAATAATTATAAACAGTGCATCCACATAAATTATGTAAACATAAACTTTTATTTTGGATGCGATTAATCGTTTGACAGCCCTAATATATAATAAGCTATGACAGAGTTAATCCTGGTTCTTTTAATTCCTATTTTTTTTTTTTTTTGTTTGGCTATTAGAAGTAGAGCCTGACCGATACAGGATTTTGAAGGCCGATACCGATACAAATATTTTTGGGTTTTAAAATCCGATATATCGGCCAATATTTTTTTTTTATTATTAAATATTGTTGGATTTCACACACGAGCTAACTTTTCTGCACAAGATACGTTTGATACTTTTTCTCTATGTCTAAATGTTCACTCCTCGCAAGTATAACTTACATTTTACAATGCAGGGACTGTAACTAGAGATATGCTCGTTATAAATACAGTAATCATTACTTTATTTAGGCGGAAAAGTTCATTGTGGTTTCCAAGCTCATTAATGTTAACGTTAGCGGTCTTCCACTGATGATAGTGGCGTTAGCTAGCTTTGTGGTTAGCTAGTCTATGATGAGCCATAATTTAGCAATACTGCAAATTATAAAACATACATGTTCAATATAACAGGCCAAGGAGAGATGATTGAAGCGTGTTTCGTCCGTTTTAAATTTATTTTTAAAATATTCATTTATCGGCCATTATAACTGCCGATACCGATAGTTTGGGAAATGCCTAATATCGGCCGATAATATCGGTCTGGCTTAGAAGTTTTAAATGGCCGGTAACTTAAAAACTTAGTAGCCAAATTGGCCGGTGAGTGAAAAAGTTCATCTCAAACCCTCCATGCAATCATAAACCAACATAATGTTTGAAATGATGCTCTCAAAAACACAAGATTACAGCTCTTTCATCATGAGTGATTTTCATTCTGGACCATTTATGGGTCAAATCAGTCTGGGAAATGTTAGAAACCAGCATAACTGCTTGACGTTCACAGTGACGTATAATTAAAAAAACATAACGGTGTTCAGCCACCAACCTGCATTGTTCAGACGGCACTAATGGCCAATTACCTGCACCAGTGGTGTCGTGCCAAAACAATTACGGCAAGACTCTGCGTAACGCAACTGTAGGAAATGACAAGCTTCTGGTGTTCAACACAAAGCACCACATAATCTGAGACGGAAGCTGCTTGTTTGTCATGCAAGCCTAAAAATATCTCGTCTTCATTAAAATGGTACCTGAGAAACAGATGCAAACAGCACATCATTACTTTTATGTCATAAAACCACTCACAGATTAGCTACTTTAATGATGCTATGTATAATTGCCTCAATTTAATTTCCAAAGTTAGAGTTTGCACAGTTTAGGACGAAGTCACCGTTTAAACTGGAACGCGTTCAAAACTCGACACGCAAACATGCATTTTCTCAATCTAAAAAAGAGACAGTCGCATGCTAACTGTAGTAAAGCCAGCCGCGACTAGCGTGGCCAAACGTGCCCCCCTGTTTTTGGCTTTGGATGTTTGTCACGGGCTGGATGCGAGTAATCGGATGGAGTCCAGAATTGCTGTTGGAGGGCATCAGTGATGCATCCTTGACCCAGAAGCCCCGAGACAGCCAGAAAATGAGGCTGTTGGGTTGATAAGTATAAGCTGTTAGCCTTAGTCTGCACACTTTGAGGAAAACCCACTTCAAAACCACCTCAGTCAGCGAGACCTCTCAGAGAGGGCCAAGGACTCTCCAGGGAAATGGCACACTAGTGAAGGAGAGATATCCTGACACACACACACACACACACACACACACACAAAGACTGAAGAGAGCAGGAAGTGGCCCAGAACGGCTGGAGAGATACAAAAACGAAATCAAGGAAATCGGTTAAACTGTCACATGCTATATTCCTTTGTCCATTTAACGGACCATGACTAGCTACAATTTGATAGCCTGTTGCATTGTGGGAACTTATACGAGTGGCGCTTTGAGACCAAGGAATGGTGGCGAAGCATGGATGAGCGTGAAAGGAAGGAAAGTAGAGCCCGACTGATACAGGATTTTGAAGGCCGACACCGATACGAATATTTTTGGGTTTTAAAATCCGATATATCGGCCGATATTTTTTTTTTTATTAAATATTGTTGGATTTCACACACGAGCTAACTTTTCTGCACAAGATACGTTTGATACTTTTCCTCTATGTCTAAATGTTCACTCCTCGCAAGTATAACTTACATTTTACAATGCAGGGACTGTCACTAGAGATATGCTCGTTATAAATACAGTAATCATTACTTTATTTAGGCGGGAAAAGTTCATTGTGGTTTCCAAGCTCATTAATGTTAACGTTAGCGGTCTTCCACTGATGATAGTGGCGTTAGCTAGCTTTGTGGTTAGCTAGTCTACTGTATGATGAGCCATAATTTAGCAATAGATGACATCATACTGCAAATTGTAAAACATACATGTTCAATATAACAGGCCAAAGAGAGATGATTGAAGTGTGTTTCGTCCGTTTTTATTTTATTGTTGAAATATTCATTTATCGGCCGTTATAACTGCCGATACCGATATTATGGAAAATGCCTAATATCGGCCGATGATATCGGTCTGACTCTAAAGGAAAGTGACGCTTAAAGCGGGGATTTGCACATCCACAGTCCAAGGTGGGTTTGTGGACATCAACATCCACAGCAGACCCAAGAAAACAAACTACAAAAGTCGACATATCATCGATTAGCAGAATTTAAAGGTAATTAAGTGTAATTTCCACACCTCTAATGGCACCAAAATATGCTTTTGACAATTTATTATGAAACCACATATACACACCAAATTAATACAAACAAATCCCATACTGTCAATGGCCTTAAAGGGATAGTTGACTTAAAAAAAAAATGCTGATGATTTACACACCACCATGTCATCCGAGATGTCCATGTCTTTCTTTCTTCAGTCGAAAAGAAATGAAGGTTTTTGATGAAAACATTCCAGGATTTTCTCCATATAATGGACTTCAATGGGGTCCAAACGGTTCAAGGTCCAAATGAGAGTTTCAGTGCAGCTTCAAAGGGCTTTAAACGACACCAGACGATGAATAAGGGTCTTATCAAGCGAAACGAGCGCTCATTTAAAAAATAAATAAAAAAGTTTAAGTTTTATAAGCTCAAATGCTCGCCTCGCTCTGTTCTGTGATGCACGTTCGTGACTTCAAACTCGTTCATCAAAATGAACGAATCTTTTTTCGAGTCATATTCAGACCCTTATTCGTCGTCTGGTGTCGTTTAAAGCCCTTTGAAGCTGCACTGACACTCTCATTTGGACCTTGAGCCGTTCAGTTATATTCTAGTAGCTTTGCACACATACATTTCCTCCCTTCATTTTACATTCACTTGAACAAACTCCAATCAGAATTAGTAAATTCATGCTTTCATCTGTGTCGTTTCATCTTCAGGCAACTTCAACCTGACGCTTTCAAATGCTTCAGATAAACCAGAATTTGCTCAGTGAACAAACACTTCCAAACATCAGACGCGTTGAGGGCAAAATGGGAAAACCGTGTCATTAGCCCTCAACAGGTAATCAATATCAGCCAATCACATTTCTCCCTCCATGCCTTTCTCCAAGGCATTAGCATGCTAGCACACTTAACCTCACGCTGTGACTCACGATTACAGATTCACAGAGAAAAAGCCACACGTAATCCATCTCCATAAGACCCGTGTGGATGACAGGTGGGCCGCTTCACAGCAATAAAAGCGGGGCTCATCTGGATAGAGAGGGGTTCCTCCCTCAGGACTCCATTTATACCTCATAAAACATGGAAATTGAGCATCCCAGAGGGTACATATCCCACAATCCATTTCCACACCTATTGGTGACACCATGAACCCAATACATTCAGAATCGAGGACGATGTATTGATTGAACTCAAGTGTTCCCAATCAGCTAATTCAATTACCTTATGGGTAATTCATGAGAACTGTATTTAATTAATTTTTGGAGACACTAACAACGTCAGGCACATTTTAAACTAACAAAGCTCATTTTCCTTCTTCAGGCACTAAAATAGCATCCATTTTTTGGTCAGAAATGGACATGCACAGACTACACCAAAGCAGTCGGATTATAAATTATACAAATGCACTGAACCAAAGGCGTTGCGTCAACCACTGACCCAATCAGATAATTCGGTTATACCTGATATTTCCAGCAATCATTTTACAATATATCCAATTACGTTCTCAGAGCGTCATAATAACAATTGGGAAAACCCTAATAAAAGAATTAAAATAGCACCTCAGGCACTGAAGCCCCTTTATCATTTGCATAATTTTCTGATATGGACACTATTCATCTTAAACCCAATCTCAGAAGTGGTCTGAACAGAATTAAACAGAACTACAATTTCTAAAGTAAACATAAAATTGTAGTGTATGACATTATTCTATCAAAAATACATGATTTAGTGTTTTTAACTTTAGTGTTTTTAAATGAAACATATATATATATATATATATATATTAGGGTTGTCAAAACGATTAATCGCGATTAATCGCATCCAAAATAAAAGTTTGTGTTTACATAATATATGTGGGGGCACTGTGTATAATTATATACATGCACACAAATATATAAATACACACACATGCTTGTACATATTTAATAAACATTTTCATGTATATTCTGTATATAGATTTATATATAATTTATATTATATATAAACAAATATTTTATATATAAATAATTTTTTTTCTTAAATATACATGCATGTGTGTTTATATATATATATATATACACAAAATAATTATACACAGTGCCCCCACATATATTATGTAAACACAAACTTTTATTTTGGATGCGATTAATCGCGATTAATCGTTTTGACAGCCCTAATATATATATATATATGGATTCAAGAAAAAAGAATTTAAAAATTTAAAAAAATTTAAAAAAGACATTTTAAAAGGAGTGCCTCGGTCAACAGAGTTTTTCCTCTACTCTTTTCTTGATATATATATATATGTTTCATTTAAAAACACTAAAGTTTTCTGAATAAAAGTGTAAAGAAAAAAATAATTGTAAAATAAAACAAATATACAGTAGTCAACATTTCAAGTGGACCAAAAATAGTTCAACAGGTATTGTTCAAAATTCATGTATAACTCTGATAAAGGTTTTGATCCACTTCAAATGAAATGTTGACCACACAATTGTCGTGTATAAAAAAACTAATAATATTAATTTAAATGTATACTGAAGGACAAATTCAACAAATTGTGACCCAGTTTCCAGTTTAGCGACCGATCTGCAGTTTACTACTGGATTTCTTACTTTGCATTCAGAAAAAATAAAAACATTGCAAAAATTTATTAATTTTAGGGCTGTGCAAAAATTAATTGCGATTAATCGCATCCAAAATAAAAGTCTGAGTTTACATAATATATTTGTGTGTGCTGTATATAATTATTTTGTACATATGAATACACACACATGCATGTATATATTTAAGAAAATGTGTTATTATATAAAATATTTAAATTTATATAAATATATATATATACAGAATTTAAGCACAAATAATTCTTAAATATATACATGCATGCATAGGTATTTATATATGCGAAATAATTATACACAGCACACACAAATATATTATGTAAACACAGACTTTTATTTTGGATGCGATTAATTGCAATTAATTTTTGCACAGCCCTAATTTATTTAGACGCTTTTATCCAAGGTCACTTACAAATGCATGGATTGCAACCTTATTAAAAGGTACACAATACACACATACGTTATAAACCAACATATTAGATCTTAAGAACGGCTCAGATGCATATAAAACCATCAAAGTGCATGACAACACCTACTCTGTGAGTGTTTTAATAAGGCTATATTTACTGCGGAGGAGGAGGCGGCGACGGTGCAGGTCTAAGGGGAGCGTTTGCTGTACGGTAATTGATTATGGCAAGACAATGAGGGCGGATTCTTCGCGTCCCGCTCTTTCATCACTCACACGAGTGAGAACAAGCAGCCGGGCCCACGGGGGGCATTATGGGAGTCCTGGAGGCCTGTCAAATTATTTTCCCCTCCAACGAGAGACGGTTTCAGCAGTCTTCGAGAGCCAGCGGGAGGGGGAAGTCACTTCTGGTCCACTGACACAATGGCACTATTAAACAAAGACACTTTGCCATTAATCAAATTACAATAATAAAGCCCCACTGTAACAAGCAAACGTGGCAAAGGCTCAACAGTGTGAAATCCGACGCGAAGCGATTGCCCCACGCCTGCTGAAGTTCAACCAACTCTCCGTCCTGTTTATTTCTAAAACACTGCACGACTCCATGAACTCTGGCAGTGGGAAAACAACAACGGCACGAAGATTCGGAAACGCTTCAGGTCAAACCCGTGGTCTGGAAGGAATACATTCACCACAAGTCCGTCTGAGGCCATAAACTGGATTTCACCCTCATAAAACATTGTTTTTCAAACCGAATCCAAAACGCATCCTAAACGAAAGCGGCCCGCAAAACTTCCGTCCAGCGAGGGACCGAGGCCAAGAAGGAATCGATTCTACACGCCATTAGCTCTCTACAAAACCAGGCAAATACAGAAAGCACAGCCTCTCGAACAGCGATTCCACACTCATCTGCAGACAAAAGAGCAAAGGCAGGAGGAAATGGAGGGTAATGATGACAAATAATAGCTCTGGGATCAATTAATCTCTCGGGATGGGTATCGTGGAGGATCTCTGCTACGTCTCGGAGTAGTTTTGTATTTGAAATCTTTGTTTTGAACATAAAAAAAGAATATATATATATTAAAAAACAATGTTTAACCCTTTCCCTGTCACCCCCCTTTTTGATAATTGACATTAAAATGCACTATACAAACTTAAATGGTTGTAATTCAAGAATGCGTTGGAATATAGACCCAAGATTGGTCTTGTTTTAAAGAAAACAATCAGCAGATTATTATTAAAGTGAAAGCACGTATGTAATGAAAAAGTTATGGAAGTTATAATTTACAGTAAATCAAATATACTTTATTAATATTTTTAATATGAAATAAATATTTTACAAAATATGTTTTACTGCAAAATTACTATAAAATGAAAGATATATATATCTAACCAAGTTGTGTTCCAAATTTGAAGTTGATATCACAAAAATTAAAGTTCCCATGAGATTTTGTTTAGGCGTAGTACCAAAAATAGCCACCGGGTGCCATTGAATTCCATTGAATTTAATTGTATGCATTTTGCCATTAAAAATTAATAAATTTCCATCCAAATATCACTTTTGTCACTAAATATGGAACCTTGAGACTCAGACCTTTCTGACAATATGTGTTTTGTCAATATTAGAAAAGGTTTTCATAATAAATTATGAAAGATGATGCCCAAAAGGGGAGGGGCCTAATAAAAAACATACTGTTTCTATGGTAACACAACGTCCAATTTCAAATCGGTTTTCACAGGATGAATTCTGAGTTCGTAAGCTTTCGAATGATGCCTAATTTATGATAACTACTAAAATATGTGATTTATTAATAATAAAAAAATATATATTTCTATATATAATATATTGTACTTTTTAGGACTTCTTACCTTGGCAAGTGACAGTTAAGGGGTTAAAAAACTTTAAAAAAATCAAATGTCAAATATGAAATTTAGATATGTTTGCAAATGCATTTTTGTTTTAGTGCATGCATTGTTTTAGTTTGACAGTGTCGGCGCTAGCTTAGCTTAGCTTAGCACCGACCCTGTCAAACTAAAACAATGCATGCACGGAGACAAAAATGCATTTGCATACATATCTAAATGTAGGAAAGGATGTTAATAAGCACTATTTCAAAAAACGGTGGAGTTTTCCTTTAACCTTGTGTTTGAGAACATAACCTGTTGAAACGAGTCGAGGGCGCACCGCTCGCCTGAGGGAAAACACACGCAGGCATTAGTGGGTAAAACCACTCGAGTGTTTCTCTTTCAATTCTCGCTCTCTTTCTTTATCTTTTTCTCCTTGGGTGGCACACGAGCGAGTCTTTGAAGTCTCACCTACGTCTGCTCACGTATTGGTTTTATTCCTCAGAGAAGTTGTTTGCATATAATTCCCTGATTTGTTTCAGCGAGCGGTGAGAATATCAAAAACAAATCATTTAATAGTTTTTTTACCAAGTGGATTTATAATCTTCATATTTTGTTCTCTGAAGATTTGAAGGTCTAGAGACTTGTTTGTAAGCGTAATTGGATAAATACAGCATTTACACAAATAAAAAAAAAGAGCAGTCGCAGTTAAATAACCAAATATTCAATATTAGGAGGCCCCAAAAGTGAAAAGATTAAGAATCAGTCATCGAACACCAAAATTGATCAACCACTAATTTAAATATTGAACAATCTCATTACCATATTCACATAGAAACATGCAAACATTCACTGTTATTGACTAATTACAATGTGACTGAAGCCCCGCCCACCTTATTACACTTTTAAATCAACTTTGTTTTAGGCGACATGTTCATGCACTACTTTATCTCTTAATTTACATATTAATTTCTCATTTATGAAAATATGAACTTGATATGTATATGGATATAACTGGAAGACATTTATCCAAAGACAATAACACCGTAACGCAGGTTCTGCTCAGGGACATGGAAAGCATTTGTTGAGGTATGGGAGATGGGAATTGCGTAACCATGGCAACTCTCTAACGATGACTGACGCTTCAGATCAGCCAATAGGAGAGTCCCATTGGGAATGCCGCTTCTAAACCAGGGACGACAGGCTGCGTCGGGCTCGTTTCTCTCCCGGAGAACACACACACACACACACACACACACACACACACACTGACAGCGCTGGCGTGGACCTCCTGAGGGGCCCTCGACTGTCGGCCCCAGGGACCGCTCTCAAATATATAGATATATAGAAATATATAAATATAAATATAAATAAATATATAGCTCATCGGGGTCTTGGTTGAAGAGTTCGGAGAACTTATTTGACCATCAAAAGACATTTCAAAGTAAAGAATTAGTTTTCTCTGAAAGGTGCTTTTGATGTAACGGTCAGCTGTGTGTTTGGGATTTTATTTTACAGTGTCATTCAATTATTAGTGTTTTCAAATTAAGTAAGCATTAAATAATAGTGAATGAAATTGTACAAAAGTAGAGAATTTGAGCATGTACAATTAATTGTTGACTAAAACAATTATTTTAAAAATTATATATATATATATATATATATATATATATATATATTAGGGCTGGGCAACGATTAATCGCGATTAATCGCATCCAAAATAAAAGTCTGTGTTTACATAATATATGTATGTGTAGTGTGTATAGTGCATAATTATTTTGTATATATAAATACACACACATGCATGTATATATTTAAGCAATATTTGCATGAATATACTGTATATATATTTATACATAATTTATATTAAATATAAATATTAATATTTGATATATTAATAATACATTTTTCTTAAATATATACATGTACATGTGTGAATTTTTATATACATAATAATTACACGCAGTACACACACATATATTATGTAAATACAAACTTTTATTTTGGATGCGATTAATCGTTGCCCAGCCCCAATATATATATATATATATATATATATATATATATATATATATTAGATATATATTATTATATATTATATATATATTATTATATATAAATATATATATATTAGAGCCAGACCGATATTATCGGCCGATATTAGGCATTTTCCAAACTATCGGTATCGGCAGTTATAATGGCCGATAAATGAATATTTCAACAATAAAATAAAAACGGACGAAACACGCTTGAACCATGTCATGAGTGTTGGAGTTGTATAGTTTGTCCACCAGAGGGTGCTCTACACCGTTCCTGTTGGCAACACTCGTTGAGTTGGTCACGATACACACATTGCTTGAATAACAATTAAAAGATCATCCCCATCAGTTCTCTAAACTCAAATAAGCATGACAAAATTCGTGACTATCATGTCCAGTTTAAAAAAAAAAAATAAATAAATAAAATATCGGCCGATATATCGGATTTTAAAACCCAAAAATATTTGTATCGGTAGCGGCCTTCAAAATCCTTTATCGGTCGGGCTCTAATATATATATATGTGAGAGAGAGAGTATGAGAGTGAGACTCACTCACTCGCAGTTTTGAACACTAGTCTACATCTCGAATGTGTGGACTTCATATACCGCAATCCCTGAAGCCTCCGTTTGAGACGGACGGGGAAAGAAAGAGAAAGTATCTGAGAGGATGTCTGCGTCAACACTCAGACGCCGTCCAAAAACCCGACTGGCATCCCTCCAGATACACACACACACACACACACACACACACACACACTTCAGTCCGACTCGCGAAGGAACCAATGGAGAGCCGCTTCGAGATACGCTCTCTTTCAGAGCTGATTAAACGTGAGGAAAATGAGCCAAATGTTAATTAAAAGAAGGCGAGTCGGGGAACAACAGCGGCGCGGTGTGCAGTGATTTCATTAGTCTATATGTGATAGATCCTGCATGGAGTTTGGACATTGATTAATGAAGAGACACCCACAGCTCTATTAGAAAGCTCCAACAGCTCACACACACACACACACACACACACACCGTCTGCCATTGATTACTCTGAGAAGAGAGAAGTCATTGCATTGATCAGCACACCAACAAATAACCCATAACTGGTTTATCATCAATATCAAATCCTCACAGAAAACAGTGGAAGTCATGGGGGCATATTAAGAGACTGTGAGCCTCATTACATTCCCCAATGCTTTCTTTTCCAAAACCACTGGTTGAGTTTCTATCAAAACACACAAACACTCCATTAAACTCCAGAAACAGTGTCACCGCAGTCACAGGGCTTCATAAAACAATAAGCACACCACTGACCTTTCCTCGCGCTAACGCTAATGAAAACCAGGGCGACGGGCCTCGATTGAATAACCATGGGTTGGACCATGTTGGTGAGTTAATGTCAGGTTTAACAAAAGCATTTAAATGAGTTGCAGCTCAAATGTTTGTGAAACCCAAGCTCTTCACTTTCCACCAAATTCTCAGAGTCTCAAACAAGAAACCTGTTAGCATCAGAAGCCAATGGCAGGATTAAAGTCAGTTTTCAACATGCAAAAAGCATAAAACGAAGAAAATAAAATACTAAAGATTAAATTAAACTATATAATAACCTTGGTTCGTGCTATGTTGTAGAAACCGCAACATACCAATTATAGACTGTAAAAAATATATGTTTTGAATTGGCTTTTATTTTTATATTTTCAGCTTTCATTTTAAATTTAGATTAAGTTTTTGTAATTTTGTTGTGCGCTTTTGTGGGTTTTTTTATTTACTTTTTTTTAGTTAGTTACCAAGGAAATCTTTCTATTGTTAAGTTTTTCATCTAATATTTACAATTTATTACAGTCGTATTTTTATGTTTTTGAAATGATTGTTTCCTTAGACAAATGAACGGCACTTGTCAAATTAAACACGCAGATGAGCTGAGGTCATGTCGTAACAATGTAACACAACTAATCCATAAAAAATATGGAATATTATTAAATATTAGTAATATTAGAATATTAGTAATATTAAATATTAGTGTCTGTGATGTCATCTGTAAGTTTCTGAAGAACATTTCTATTATTAAATTGTTCATCTAATATTTACATTTTATTTCAGTTGTATTTTACATTTTTGAAATGAATGTTTTCTTAGACAAATGAACGGCACTTGTCAAATTAAACACGCAGATGAGCTGAGGTCATGTCGTAACAACGTAACATAACTAATCCATAAAAAATATGGAATATTATTAAATATTAGTAATATTAGAGTATTATTAATATTAAATATCAGTGTCTGTGATGTCACCCGTAAGTTTCTGAAGAACATTTTTTTTTAAGCCCAAAGTGGGCGGAGCCGGCCGTCGTCGTCGTCTTGGCCGCGCTTCATTCCCGGATAAACGAAAATGGGCAAAGAGGCGGATTAGCTGAGGTGACGTGACGCTAACAGACAAACGCTAGAAAATGACATCAGCGGCAATCCAGCCGCCGCTTAAGTGGCCACGCCCTTAATTATGTAGAATTTTAAAGGGATACTCCACTTTTTTTGGAAATAGGCTCATTTCACAACTCTCCCAGAGTTAAACAGTCGAGTTTTAAAGTTTTCAAATCCATTCAGACGATTTTCTGATATTTAGAAGAATATCAGTAACCAGACAGTTTCTGATCTCATTGACTTCCACAGTATATTTTTTCCTACTATAGAAGTCAATGAGACCAGAAACTGTCTGGTTACTGATATTCTTCTAAATATCAGAAAAACAACTGAATGGATTCGAAAACGGTAAAACTGAACCGTTTAACTCTGGGGGAGTGGTAAAATGAGCCTATTTCCCAAAAAAAGTGGAGTATCCCTTTAAGACTTAATATAATTTAAATGGATGAGTTATAAAAAAATAAAATCACCCCCCGCACAGTTATGAACTATATAGATCAAAACCACTTTTGCACCAGGCTGTAAACATATTTTTATTTTCTGCTTTAAAGTCTTTTTTGCAGCCTGTCTCTAGTGGCCAGTCGATGAATTGCAGTTTAAGTCACAGACTGGAAGGTTGCCGCTTGATCCCAATGCGTGCATCACGTTTGATCCAGAAATAAAAGCAGAAATCGGACAAACCAGCATCAGTTCCTCCCTGCAGCGAGAGAAGATATTCCAGAGCACAAATCAATGACCTCTGATTCTTATTCCTCCTGCGCCAAACGGCCCGCTAAGGTCAGCAGAACCCAAACGGGCACTGTGGAGGTTTAATGACTGGAGCCCAATAAGAGAACACACACACACACACACACACTGAAAATTCAAGAGCATCTCATTCAACATGGATTTTAACGTTTGTAACGGTTGCAGACATTGTGCCCCCGATTATATAATTCAAACCAGACGAGATGGGAGAGAACGATTGCGTTTCTCCTCCTACCAATTCTCCCCTGTTGCTTTGAAAGGCAAGTCACATCCCTGCGTAATTACAGGCCTGATATCAGACCCATCTCTCGGAGCCCGAGCTAGACTGACAGTTTTTCCTCTTGTGGAGTTTAAGAGTTTTTCGCCACTCTCCCTCAAAACGCATCATTTAGTCTTTATCTCGCTCACACAGATGCAAGCGGTCAAAGCAAAAGGCCTGAACTAAAGGTCACCGAAGAAAACGAGTAAAGAAATATGCACTTCTAAACAGCAGTATATCCAGTGTACTGCTTTTTTCTTTAAAGGCATTTAAAACGGCATTTAGCATGTAGCGCTAAACGTTTTTGTTGTTGTTGTTGCAGTACTGAAAACTCAAATGTCCTTGCACACTGAGTCCGAGTCCACTGTGATTGGACGGCTGGGTAAAAAGTGGCCGTAATTTATCCAAATTTGAACGTTTTTCAACTCTCGGCAACCAGTTAAAAACGCTCAGCGCCTCGTTATGCTAATGGCGTTTAAAAACGTGGCGCAAATTATATGTTGGCTTTTAATTTGTCAACAGGTTCCACATAACTGGATTACGTTAAGCTAAGATAATTTGTTCATGTAACTTCAACATAATTTACCCAATTTAAGTAGTCTCGACGTGAATTTTTAAAGGCTTCCTGTCATGATTCAAAGGCATTTTATTATATTCATTCATCCATTTATACTTCATTTGATTCAGTGACATTTAAGTAAATTGATAGTCTTTAGCTAGCTATTTGCTCGCAGAAGCACATATTAACATCTTGAATGCTAAGATTTACATGCTCCTTCATCCAATGCAATTGAAAACAATGAAATCAGTCGACAGGCAAATAAAATGCCCCCACTGTAATATAAATGGTTTAATAATTCCAATGTAATTTAACATTAAACACTATTACACACTATCAAGTCTTTTCTAAATTTCTCAAAAAACATAAAATAACACTTAATTTTGACATTTATTCTCTCTTAATTCAACCATATGCAAAGCATGCTGGGAACTAAAAGCACCGCCCAGTTTCAGTTAAGGCAACAAATCAATCACGTAATCCAATACAAACGGATTAAGCACGTATATTTAAGCAGATTGAACACAATAAAATTAAGTTCGGGCAAAAAGGCA
This sequence comes from Cyprinella venusta, assembly GCA_038021265.1. Taxonomy (NCBI): domain Eukaryota; kingdom Metazoa; phylum Chordata; class Actinopteri; order Cypriniformes; family Leuciscidae; genus Cyprinella; species Cyprinella venusta. Next base: position 23,083,677 of record CM075886.1, read on the forward strand.
GTTGCCTCGCACTATACTGCCACCCTCTGGATGTACACATTTTTTTACTTAACATAAATGGTTTGTGTTTAGACAACACATTAGGATTTTGTACTGTTAAGTTGAGACCTTATTAGGAAAAAACATTTAAAGTCAAAAAATATTATTATTTAAATTTTTTATTAACTAGTACTAGTTATAATATAACTTATTATTATTTTTATTAAGTAAACTATATATAAACATATTATGTAAAGTGCACAACCTTCCTAGTACGCCAGGCGCGTGGAAAAGCGCTTTGGAGGACACACGGCCTTAGTCTTGAATTTTTTTGGCACAAAGTCACAAATCCACATGGCATTTCTTAGAGAAATTAGCAAAAATGGTTAACGATCTAATAACATGCATAGGTAAAGTCGCAATTACGTTGATTTAGATTACAAAGATAAACAATTTTAAGCACACTGCATTGTGGGATACACTATTCTACACTCTTAGAAGAAAAAGGGTACCGATAAAGGATTTTGAAGGCCGATACAAATATTTTTGGGTTTTAAAATCCGATATATCGGCCGATATTTTATTTATTACAAATTTTGTCACTTATTTGAGTTTAGAGAACTGATGGGGATGATCTTTTAATTGTTATTCAAGCAATGTATGTATCGTGACCAACTCAACGAGTGTTGCCAACAGGAACGGTGTAGAGCGCCCTCTGGTGGACAAACTATACAACTCCAACACTCATGACATGGTTCAAGCGTGTTTCGTCCGTTTTAATTTTATTGTTAAAATATTCATTTATCGGCCATTATAACTGCCGATACCGATAGTTTGGAAAACGCCTAATATCGGCCGATAATATCGGTCTGCCGATATATCGGTCTGGCTCTGATATGCAGCATAACTGCAAAGGTTATTGCATAAAAGGACCTTTTATGCAAAAAAATGATAATGAAAAGAAAGAACCCTTTTGGCTCAAATGTTCTTTATAGGCTATTATTCATTCATATATTACATCATTCCGCAACATTTTGCAGTTGTAATTAAATTATTGTATTGTAACTTAATATCACATTTTAATCATGCTGATTTTTGAAGGATAAAAACTGAAATGACACTCTTCGTGTGATGTTGATTATTTACATTTTTTAACCCCCATATCTTGAATTTTGTTCTCGACGAATGCATTGCATTTTAGGGGTTCCAAATACGTAGCGCTTTAGAACCTTTATAGGTTCTATATAGAACCTTTTCTTCTAAGAGTGTATGCATGTCCTCTTGTCGTGTAACGCAATTGTCTCAGATTCATCTCTGGTTGTTTTTACTGCTACTAGGCGAAGTGTGTTAACTCAAAGTTTTCACATATAGCAGTAGTGCAAGTTCAGATCCCGGCGGACACGTCAAAGGGGCGATGGGTTATCGTGAAGCAAGTGAACCTGCAGTACGGACTGACCCGAGCAGCTGAAATAAAACCCTGCGCGTGTGTGTGCAAGATGAGAGCATGTTACCATCAGGTGCTTCACAGCTGAACAGAACGCAAGCAGAATATTTACCAGCCCGCCTGTGACATCTGTGAGCTGTGTGTGTGTGTGTGTGTGTGTGTGTGTCGGTCGTCTCCTCTAAACCAAACACCTGGAGAATTTTCTGGATGGATGATGACTGAATGCTAAATTGCAGTATGTATACTGTGCACAGTTGGGGGTTTTCTGGATGAAATACTCATCATGAGAAGTGCACACTTTTTGCATGGAACGCAGTAGCCCACAATGCAACACACTCGATTCAACGCAAGATCAATGGTACGACTGAAATCGTAGGAAATAGAGCCAGACCGATATTATCGGCCGATATTGGGCATTTTCCAAACTATCGGTATCGGTAGTTATAATGGCCGATAAACGAATATTTCAACAATAAAATAAAAACGGACGAAACACGCTTGAACCATGTCATGAGTGTTGGAGTTGTATAGTTTGTCCACCAGAGGGCGCTCTACACGGTCCCTGTTGGCAACACTTGTATAACGCGCCACACATCCTGCTGATCCAGGTTGCAGGAAGCTTTTAAGGCAATGTAGGGACTAATTATTATTTTATTTATCAGAACTTTAATATATTTTGATGCTCCTCTGTTCTGTTGTCACAATAAAAGAAACAAGTTTCTTTTTAATATGCATTATCATATTATTTTAGCTAAAACACAAAAATAACCACAAATAACTAATGTTAGGGGAGTCTGTTAATGTTTTGTTGCGCGTTTCTGGGAAAAAAAAAAATATCGGCCGATATATCGGAATATCGGATTTTAAAACCAACAAATATTTGTATCGGTATCGGCCTTCGAAATCCTTTATCGGTCGGGCTCTAGTAGGAAAGTATTCTATTTCGGATGTCACGCAACACTTTTTTGATATTCGACAATTCAATTTTGTTTCCAATCTGACAGACGAAATAATAATTTAATATCAAGTTTCAAATGCATAGAATTATAGGTATTGGCCAAAATGTTCATATGAATTAATCTCGAATTGTAGCATTTACTAATGTTTTGAATTGGCTTTTATTTTTATATTTTCAGTTTTTATTTTAAATTTAGATTACGTTTTTGTAATTTTGTTATGCGCTTTTGTTTTGTTTTTTTAAAGTTAGTTACCAAGGAAATCTTTCTATTAAGTTTTTCATCTAATATTTACATTTTATTTCAGTTGTATTTTTAGGTTTTTGAAACGATCGTTTTCTTAGACAAATGAACGGCACTTGTCAAATTAAACGCGCAAATGAGCTGAGGTCATGTAACAATGTAACACAACTAATCATTTTTATTTTTAATAGCCTAGTATGAAATAACAAGTACAAAATATACATTGCATTAAGGGTTAAGCTGGCGTTCCAATTCAAGCATGAAAAAAATAGCATGCGATGTGTGCATGTGCTCCACAGGGACCGTGTTGCATGCATGCTTTAGTTTTAGGCGTGTTGAGGACGAGACCTGGCGGTGTTTATCGCTCTATACGGTGAGATTAAGAACAGAGGGGAAGTCATACATCACTGCCTATAGAGGTGCTGAGATGATAAATCAAGCCGAGAGATAGAGAGAAGGTGTAAGGGCCTGACTCCAGATCAGCACTAAACACACAGGCTGATGGCCTAAAGCACAGCATGAAGGAAAGCATTTCTGAGAGTCACAGCACTGATCTAGGAACACGTTTGACATTCACCTTGCCAACAAGATTATATAGCCAGAGGAAATTGAGCACTTGTCAAACCCTAGGTAGCGGACGTTCGAGGCATCCTCAAAAATAACGGATATGAAAAACCCAAACGCAGTCGACATGTTTCTTATATGAACCCACCAAATCTTGATTTGAACACGGTTTACATAAATATTAGGGGCTGGGTATCGATTCAGATGTCCTGATTCCGATTCACAAGATCTCGATTCGATTCGCTACACGATTTGATTCGATTATCACTGGTAATAAATTCAAAAATCAATAATTAGAAAAAAAATCTATTCTTCTCAGAGCAAATAATAAATAATTGAAATTCAATATACTTGATTATTTATATTACTATAAATGCTATGGTTTTAATTCTGAATCTTGTAAATATACACATACAGGACATCTTAAAATTATGATTTAAAAAAATTAGGGCTGTGCAAAAATTAATTGCGATTAATCGTATCCAAAATAAAAGTCTGTGTTTACATAATATATTTGTGTGTGCTGTATATAATTATTTTGTATATATAAATACCTATGCATGCATGTATACATTTAAGAATTATTTGCGCTTAAATTCTGTATATATATAAATACATAATCTATATTATATAAATATAAATATTTTATATATGAATAACACATTTTCTTAAATATATACATGCATGTGTGTGCATTTATATTTACAAAATAATTATATACAGCACACACAAATATATTATGTAAACACAGACTTTAATTTTGGATGCGATTAATCATAATTAATTTTTGCACAGCCCTAAAAAAAATACATATATTTAGGATATTCTCAGGATACTTTTATCCTAACAGGAAACGCTGACTTATATTCTTCACGAATGGTTTGACGATTAAAACCCCAAATCTTGACTTTTTTTGTTAAGATCCTTGGATGCCTAATTGAATGTCATCTAGGTAGGAAACCTCACTATGGTTTGGATCAGCTAATGTGCAATCATTGTCATCATTAAATCCCATTCATTCAGCCAATGATTTAACCCAACATGACTTGCAAAAATACAAAAATCATCCGTACATACGTCTGCAGTTTAATGATTTTTTTGATTTCAAACCACATTTGCAATCACAACCTTTCAGATAATTGTTTCTCATAAGCTCTTTAACCAAGATAAAAATGCAAGGAAGTGTCCCAGCGAATGGTATAATCTCTCCCTGACATAAACCATATGGACTGAGGTTTTAAAACCATGTGAATCTCACAGTTTAGGTAAGCCGTCGGCTCTGACCTACCGTCGTTCTTGAGCAAACATAGAGAGGATTTAGTTTAAGAACAAGTCTGATAAACTCAGATTAACCGGCACATGTTTTTTATTCCCGCGATTCATTCCCAGAGGTCACGACCCCCACCTGGGCCGGGGGCAGATTTAATCTAATAGGGCCAATGCCAGAAAATGATCCACGACATCCTCTCTGAAGAGAAACGGGGTTATCGGGGCATTTCCTCCACTCAACGGCCCTGATTAATAAGAAATCTGTGCCCAATCAAAAATCTGATTTATAGTCATGAGATTGACTGCGAGATTACCGTGTTAGAGGCATTACTAAATATATTTGGAGATTTGTTCATACTTCATTTCTTTTTGCAGATATAGAGCTACTGCGGAGGAGAGTCGAAAGCACCGTGGAAAGATATCCTGAAAATGTCACAGTTTCTAAAGGGCATCCTCGCCGACATAAAAGATGCGGTTTAGAGGACAAAAATAAGCCATGAAATCAAAATCAGCCCCGTTTACTTTAATGCACGTTCCTGATCTTGTTGTGAACGATTTATTGCTGCTTGTTATTCCGGAGGAAAATAAAATGTTTGCCTTCATAATCTTTCATCCAAATGCAATAACTTGCTCTGCCTTCGAAAAGACCTTTTGCCATCCCCGGTCTTAAAAATGATATCTTAGTTGCTTAGTCCGTTTTCTCAGAAAGGCTCTTTTCTAATGTCAGTCTGCGAGTTGCAAATGCAATTTTATTGAATAACACTGATTACCCCCCATGGACTCGCATTAGCCATATGACACGTTTCCGGCCAGAAGAGGAAAAACCCTCGGCTGTGCCACTCGTTATATTATTAATTGACTACAGGCATGCTCCTAGTTAAGCCACACATTTATTTTCCTGTTGGTTCTTTGCAATGTTAATGCAATATATTGTACGTTAATTCTTTATGGGTCTTAGGGCTGCAACTAACGATTATTTTAATAATCGATTAATCTGTCGATTAATTTGTCGATTAATCGATGAATCGGATAAAAAAAACATTAATTTCCAATCCTTTATTAAAAAACAGAACTGAAGGTGCAAATTCAGTGAAAAAAATCCAGTGCAAAAAAATGGACTAACAAAAAACATACACATGTATGCTTTACATCTGCCTAATATATAGGCTTTTTAAAAATAAAGTGCACAAAATATGTATATTTTCTTTTTTAAAGGGGCTTGAGCTGTCCGAACAATAAATTGATAAAAAAATAAAGAAAAAGAAAAATCAGAAAAATTAACAGGATTTGTTTGAACGTCAGAACTTGTTCTGTACTCCACACTCGCACACACTCAAACTCTCACACTCACAGATGCACACACTCACAAACTTGTGTTGTTTTTTGTTTTTGTCAAAGATGTTAATCTTTAACAAAATGTTTGAAACTTTTTAACAAGCAAATGCACTTATGATCAAATTACCTATATTAGGTAATAATAATAGCAATAATAATAATTATTATATTAGAAGATAATATCTCTAGTCTATCCTAATATTAATTATAAATACAATAAATATATAATATAAATACAATATAAAGTAATATATAACAAATACAATGGATTGACCATCTCCTATGGTGTAAGGTACTTTTCAGCTCATCCTTTCTGAGCATATAGTGAAGTTTTTCTGAGTCATTTAGAGTAAAGATTGAACAATTCAGTGCTGCAAATTATGGGGAAAAAAAATCCCCTTTGTAGTGGTAGGATACTTGGACAGACAATAAAAGTGTCTATCTGATTCAAATCACAGTCTGCCAATTCAGTGGTAAGAATTTATTTGTTGTTTTTAATTATATAATATGCCTAATTATCACTATAGTATCAGAGAAGTGTATGTAGGCTTACCAAATTACTAATGCTCAGACACACTCGGTCTCTCTCTCTCGCGACCGTCACGGACACACTCGGTCTCTCTCGCGCAATCATCACGGACACACTCGGTCTCTCTCTCGCGCGACCGTCACGGACACACTCGCGGTCTCTCTCTCTCGCGCGCGCATGAGCGATCTCGGACACACTCAGTCTCTCTTTCTCGCGATCATCACGGACACACTCGGTCTGTCTCGTTTGACAAATGCGAACTCCGTGATTGAGCGACAGTGCGTGAGAGAGACAAGAGTGCTCCGCGCACAACTCAAACTTTTTTTTAATACTCAAACATTTCCGCGTCGTGCGACACAACGAATCGATAATGTAATTCGTTGCCAACTCTTTCAGAAATCGATTTTAATCGATTTTATCGATTCGTTGTTGCAGCCCTAATGGGTCTTACTCTGTACTTTTAAAGCAAAGTATTTCTAGGCACACACACACACAAATCGATTTGTAACATTATTAATGTCTTCACTGTAGAGCCCGACTGATAAAGGATTTTGAAGGCCGATACCGATACAAATATTTGTTGGTTTTAAATTCCGATATATCGGCCGATATTTTGGAAATATCGTTCCTCTCGAAATATCGAAAAACTCGAAATATCGTAGTTTGGAAAATGCCTAATATCGGCCGATAATATCGGTCTGGCTCTACTTCACTGTAACTTTTGATCAACTTAATTTATCCTTGATGAATAAAAGTATAGATTTCTTTTTTTCTTTCGCCTAAAAAATGAAATAAAAATTCCTACCGACTCCAAACTTTTGAACGGTTTTGTTTCATGTTACAAAAGCTTTCCATTTCAGATAAACGCCGTTATTTTGAATTTCTGGGTGATTCTCTGAATCGGGTGCCCTACACTTGCTCCAAAGATTTTCAATCGAAGAAAATCACAAAATGCATTTTAATGCTGTCAATTAATAGAACCAGGAGCCTTAGCATTATAATGCAACACAACTGCTTTTGAAAAAAAAATAATTTAAAGATAATGGGTTGCCTAAGTAGTAGACAACGAGCATGTTTGCATGTCCTCCATCGTTACATTTTCATTGAATATCAAACAAATAAAATATGCAATTAATACCGAAATGTTGCTGCTGCTAATATAATCATGTGTTGGTCTAGTCAGTGTATTTTTGTTTACCGTTGTGAAATGGAAAATCAATAATCGCTAATCAAGAATCGTTAATAATCAAAAACCGGCGTTAATCAAATCGGGACAAATTACGTTGTCTCTTAGCGCGCTACGAAGACTCTAAAGGTTTAACTTAACTGAAGGTACACCATTTCTAGGTGTGTTCCTCGAACCATGCCTTACACTCTTAGAAGAAATGGTTCTATTTAGAACCAGAAATGGTTCCATCCCCCACTTCATTAATGGAACTCAAAAATGGAACCATTTTTTTTAGTAAAAGGTTCTATTGGCCAAGTATGGAACCCCAGGGTTCTATATAGAACATTTTTTAAGAGTGTATAGAATCTTTTCTTGTGTGTAGGAGTGTAGGAAATGGTTCTATTTAGAACCAGAAATGGTTCCATCCCCCGCTTCATTTATGGAACTCCAAAATGGTTCTATATCGAACCATTTTTTTGGGGGGGGGGAAAGGTTCTATTGGCCAAGTATGGAGCCCTAGGGTTCTATATAGAACCTTTTTTAAGAGTGTATAGAACCTTTAGGGGTTCCAAATACGTAGCGCTGATAGAACCTTTTAAGGTTCTATATAGAACCTTTTCTTGCGTGTAGGAGTGTAGGAAATGGTTCTATTTAGAACCAGAAATGGTTCCATCCCCCGCCTCATTGATGGAACTCCAAAATGGTTCTATATAGAACCATTTTTTTTGGTAAAAGGTTCTATTGGCCAAGTATGGAACCCTAGGGTTCTACATAGAACCTTTTTTTAAGAGTGTATAGAACTTTTTAGGAGTTCCAAATACATAGCGCTGATAGAACCTTTTAAGGTTCAAAATAGAACCTTTTCTTGTGTGTAGGAGTGTAGGAAGTGATAAAATCACTTCAATGCAAATGAATAAGCGCGCCTTTATTTGTTCCGTAGTGACGTGTGTGTTCAAGTTAACAAGCCAAACTGGCTTGATTACTCGCCAGTTGATTTTTACCCGCATTTGGCAGGTGTTAATTTCACAACCTGGCTAGATGGATAGATAGATACAATAGAGGGATTTGCCCAAATCTAGATGGCAGTGTTGCTGTCGGGCTGATCTTGTGCACAACTAGAGACGCTCCTGCATGAGCACTTAGCGAGCAGATCTCCTTCAGAGCGGACGTCTTCATTATTGAAAAGCTCTGTTGTGGAGCAGCGGGGCTCTTATGCCGAGGGTTCACGTGCAGGTGAATCTCCTGAACCCACAGAAAGTGGTCACAAGAGCAAACCACGATGCCTGAACTGTGAGCTAAATAATTCATTGTCACCCTGGACGGATGAGAGATGATATTTATGGAGCCCCTTGGGCCGAAGCCAAGGAAGAGAGGGTCTGTTTACGGTGAGATGCTAAAAGAAGCTTTCAATGGGTCTTTAATCTGAAACGTGTGCAACAATAAACTCAAGGTGAGAATCTGAAATGTATTAAAACTGTGCTGAAGCCGAAAGGATCTATAAATCTTTTAGGAACGAATGTTCAGCAAGAATTGCAGCATGTTGAGTCAGAGAAAGAAACCACCAAATCACAGCTTCATCATTCTGCTGTGAAGACTCACATCTCAGGGTGAACACAAACGTAATGCTTTCAACAGTCTGGAGGATTTACACAACACACACACACACACACACCTTCAGATCCGGAAAACAGTCGCTGATCATGCGAGACAGATCTGTTGCTTACAGACAAAATTGAATTGAACCAGAGAGCGATCTGGAGCATGTTCATATATTAAAATAAACTGCACTTAATTTTAGAGTACATGTACTTACCAAAGAAAGTGCTGGCTAATATAAGGTAACTATATGGGTTAAGTGCACGCACCTAGTTATTATACTAAGTGCATTGCACATGGGGAACAGGACTGTAAATGAAAGCGCTACCATGTTTGCATATCAGATTTTGCAAGTAATCGCATCCAAAATAAAAGTTTGTGTTTACAGAATATATGGTTGTGTAGTGTGTATAATTATTTTGTATATATAAATACACATATGCATGCGTATATTTAACAAATATTTGCATGTACATTCTGTATATATATTTATTAGGGCTGTCAAACGATTAATCGCGATTAATCGCATCCAAAATAAAAGTTTGTGTTTACATAATAAATGTGGGTGCATTGATGAATAATTATTTTGTATGTATGTATATATATATATATATATATATATATATATATATATATATATATGTGTATATATATATAAAAATACACACACGTGCATGTATATTTAAGAAAAAAATATTATTTATATATAAAATATTTATATTTATACATAATATAAATTATATATAAATCTATATACAGTATATACATGAAAATATTTCTTAAATATATACAAGCATGTGTTTATATATATATATATATATATATATAAAATAATCATACACAGTGCACCCACATATATTATGTGAACACAAACTTTAATTTTGGATGCGATTAATCGTTTGACAGCCCTAATATTTATACATAATTTATATTAAATATTAATATTAACATTTGATATATTAATAACACATTTTTCTTAAATCTATACATGCATGTACATGTGAATTCTTATATACAAAATAATTATACACAATTCACACACACACACACACATATATATATATATATATTATGTAAACGCACACTTTTATTTTGGATGCGATTAATCACGATTAATCCTATATCAGTGTAAAAAGTAAAAGAATTATTGCAATTTTCATGTCAGTCTCACTAGATTTGCACTATAACTAAAAAAAAAATTCTCTCAACTTTCATTTCTGGCTGACATCAGTCATGCCTTTCATTTTTAACTCGAGCTTCGGACACTTTTGCACATTAAAAACTTTCAATCAGTAATGAGTTTAGACTAAAACTCACCTAAAAATCTATTCAAACGTTACATTCTGACTGAAACTGTCAGACACCCTGACTCCAGGTCAGCACAAGCCTGTAAAGCATTTACGAGGATTTAACTTCTCCAGGCCGGATTAGTTGGCATTTGAAAGATGCAGATGAATAGGGAAGAAACGCTGGATTACCATCCCATTACAATGCAAATAGATCTCAAGGTGGGTCGTCGCCATGACAGCGAGACACCGGCATCCCGCCGCACAGAGGGATTCGATTAATAGCTAAATTAATTTAATGCAAAGGCTGCCATAACACGAGATCTGATCCTCTGAAGTGCTCGACAGGGAACGGTGTAGGTGTGTCACTTGTGAGAAAACACGAATATAAATAAACATTCTCGCTGTGTAACCGGAATTGCTTTGGTCACATGAGGTGATCGCGAGGACACTTGATATGCTCACCAGCAAACAAACTCTGCCAGGACATGTTTAGAGCCGTCACACACACACACACTCCTTCAGGACAGACTGACGGGCACAAATCCGACGGCTTGTCAGAGATAAGGTTACAAAACCAATATTGTCCTACGCATGGTTATCTCGTAGCCCGCGGTAACTTTATTACACATGCAGGAAATTCAGCGTTGGTTTAGACAAGGTGACCCCAACCTTTGAGTTAATTCTCCAATGCATTACAATTTCTTTGAACCACAAAAACGCATAATCAAAAATCTGAAATAAGTTGATAAAATATTTAACTCTTTCCCCACCAGATGGGACTTTTACCGCTTTCCTGACATTGACGGAAATGCCCGGCTTTCAGTGTTTTCGCTGTTATATGTTAGTACACATCTTCTGAAAGAATCTCCTGATCTAAACACATGCCCTCGCTCTCTTCTGATTCATATGTGAGCATATGCACATATAAAATAACACCATTATCAAGATTAAATAGCACGAATGAACATTACCGAATGAAATGTCGACCCAGGACGAGCTACAGGACTGTGAATGTGATCTGTGTTTTGATCAATATTGTGAATCTGAACACCATCCAGACATATTCTTGGACAAAAACGTGATTTTCTCCACTTTTTTTTCTCAACGTTGCTTTTTTATTAAACAAGAGTGTTGATAAACAAGAATGCATGAGGGAAGAATTAAGGGTCTGTTCATTCGTTTCAGATATTCACGCAACAAAATATTCTGGGGACCATGCAATTTTTGTGAAAATGATCAAAAATGCTGGCAGTGGCTGGAAACTTTTTTTTAAAAAACGCTGACGGGGAAAGGGTTTAAAAAAAAAGTTTTTAAAATTGCATTAAAGTGTTCTACACAATAAAATAATATAACAAAAGATGATATTTAATTTCTTCCAAAACATTACTATATTAACTACAAAAAAAAAAGTTTGATGAGACAAGATTTAATTTGGCTTGAGAAAGCCGGACCAGAGAGTTTGAGGAAGTTAAAAGTAGTTTGAAGTTTGTTGGATGGATTAGTTAGAAAAAAGAATAGTTAGAAAGAAAAAAAAAAGATTGGTTAGAAAGAAAGGAAAGATTAGGTAAAAAGATAGATACATAATAGATAGATATAAATATTAGTTAGACAGAAAGATAGATTAGTTAGGAAGAAAAAAGATAGATTAGTTAGAAAGAAAGAAAGATTAGTTAGACAGAAAGATAGACTAGCTAGACAGAAAGATAGATTAGTTAGAAAGAAAGAAAGATAAGTTAGAAAGAAAGAAAAATAGATAATTAGTTAGAAAGAAAGAGAAAGGTTAGTTAGAAAGATAGATTAGTTAGAAAGAAAGAAAGATGGATTAGTTAGAAAGAAAGAGAAAGGTTAGTTAGAAAGATAGATTAGTTAGAAAGAAAGAGGGATTAGTTAGAAAGAAAAAAGAAAGACAGATTAGTTGGAAAGAAAGAGAAAGGTTAGTTAGAAAGAAAGAAAGATTAGTTAGAAAGAAAGAAAGATAAGTTAGAAAGAAAGAAAAATAGATAATTAGTTAGAAAGAAAGAGAAAGGTTAGTTAGACAGATAGATTAGTTAGAAAGAAAGATGGATTAGTTAGAAAGAAAAAAAAGATAGATTAGTTGGAAAGAAAGAGAAAGGTTAGTTAGACAGAAAGATAGATTAGTTAGAAAGAAAGAAAAATAGATAATTAGTTAGAAAGTGAAAGGTTAGTTAAAAATAAAGATAGATTAGTTAGAAAGAAAGAAAGATTAGTTAGACAGAAAGATAGATTAGTTAGAAAGAAAGAAAAATAGATAATTAGTTAGAAAGAAAGAAAAATAGATAGTTAGAAAGAAAGAGAAAGGTTAGTTAGAATAGAAAGAAAGATAGATTAGTTAGAAAGATAGATTAGATAGATAGATAGATAGATAGATAGATAGATAGATAGATAGATAGATAGATAGATAGATAGATAGATAGATAGATAGATAGATAGATAGATAGATAGATAGATAGATAGATAGATAGATAGATAGATAGATAAGTAAGAAAAAAGAAAGATAGATAGATTAGTTTGACAGTTTGAACGGATTCACGAAACTCAAATCGCATCGCCTTAAACAACAACTGTGAAGCGACTCTAAACATGTACAGCAGAACAAATGACTTCTTGAAAGCTCATAATAACTCGACACGGAGTGGCAGCCGATTCAATCAGGAATAATAAATTACACGCAGCAATATCAGCAGAGGAGGCGGGCCGGGAATTGAAAGGACAATCATTTACTGTATGACAGGTAGTCAAGGACCTGAGACCAACTCGTTTCTGTTCACACGCGGAGCCATTTCTCCAACCCCGTCTTAGGAAGGGTTATTAATAAGCACTGAATGGAGAGTTAATGAGCGTCACCATGGCGACTCGAGGCTCGGCGTCCATGAGGAAAGTTGTTTGCGGTAAAAACAGAACGACGGCCAGAGACCTGAAGCACGAGGCAGGGGTCTTCATTAAACGCCGACTCGGGACGACTTCAAGCGGACATACACCACTGGAATCCATCGTAAATAAAGCATCACAACTGGTCTCAGATCAGACGACAACAAAGAGCAATTTCTATTGATTCTGGAGATGAAGTAAACAGACTTTAGAAGAATAAAATCGAACTTGTATGAGACAAAAAGGCAATAACTAACAAAATGCGACATAACCTGTCTATATATATCAATGTTAGGCTTCAGGACAAGCAATTCTCAACCCAAATTCAGAGACTCAAGGGTTTTCCACCAAGGACAGCGTGTATAATTCATCCTCAAATAAATAAACCAGCGGCAAGAGCGCTGCCAAAGGCCCCAGATAGCTTACCGCGTATCAAAGTAAACATTAGACCCAGAAACAAGCGTTTCTGCAGCTCTCACAGGCTCGCTAAAAACAGAGATGTGCGTTCAACCTGTGTCTTGTGGAAAACAATGTAATCATGTCCAAACAACCTACGACATTTAGCACCAGCAGCTTATGAATATGATTATGGGTTAGTTTTCATGGCTTTTTGAGGATCATCCTAGTTAAACCTTGTGCATCAATTTAAAAAAGTTACACTTAGGTAAAAAAAGGACAAAAATGTCCATGTCAAAAAACTGTCATAAAAATGTGACGCTTTGGAGCACAGACTTAAGTTTGGTTTGCTGAAGTGAAAAATAATAATGAGTAAATCAAAAAAAAAGTTATATAGGAATAAGTTTATGAAAATTATTTATAAAAAAATATTTTATACAAAATATATATTTTTTTTTAATCAGGTTGAACTCAAAACTACAATAAAATGAAAGCCATAAATCTAAATAGGTTGTGTTCCAAATTTGAGGATGATATCTCAAAAAATGAGCTTTCAGTAACAGTTTGTATGGGTGTAGTAACATATTTTCCCCACTGGGTGCCAGCAAAACCCACTGGAGCTCACAGTAATTGCAGTTTTTCTCTCTCAGTATTAAACACACACACATATTTTTTATAACACACACACTAACCACATTCTGACATCCATACCAACACATCCACACAAATATCGTCGCATAATTTATCCAGTTGTCTCTATAGTATGCCGAAGCAGAAAACAGGAATAAAGCGATATTTGTTTTATAGGCCAAACTTAAAAAAAAAATGGCACCATTGGATAAAAAAAATAGTTAAAAATAAAAATTGAAGCCTTGATTTCAGAATGAAAGCCTCTTAACAAAGATTGCATAATTTTATAGGCCTAGTTAACTGAACCAGGGATTCAAAATTTTAGTTTTAATGGGTTTCAATGGAGGCATTTTTGTCCAAAATGTGCTGAGAGGGAGTATTAAATTGTACCTAATGCAAAAAATATTTTTTTTAAGAAAATGACGCTGAAATTCCAATAAAAATACACACCTGTGCCGATTTTTTGTTAGCTTTAACACAGGCAAAGTGATCCAAAAAACAAAAGTGAAAAGGACAAAAATGTCCATAAGGATGCACAAGGGTTAAACAAAGGAGTCGAACATCAAATAAAGCGTGTGTACACAATACTAAACGAGTAAAAAATATGAATATCGAAAATAAAATGAATTCAAAATAATACATCGTCTTCCTCGTAGTTCTTTAGCTTTGGCTGTAGGCTGTTTACAGTCGCCGAAACGGCTTCAAAAATCTGGAACCATCCGCTTTATGACCGATAAATATTTGATCCGTTTTACTTTGGGATCTGACAGAACTTTCCACAGCACTGACATCAAGCAGCTCATTTGAATTCTGCTCATGGCACAGCCACGTCGCTCAGAAATAAGGGTCAGTCCATCTCAAGCGAAACAGAACGAGCCCGAGACGCGAGTTTGGCTTCATCTAGCTGTGGTTCACTCCAGTGGTTCTTCATGCGAGCTCTATTTTCCCAGCGACTGCACCCGGCAGGTGGATAAAGAGAATCAGGCTCAAGTCAAGTGAACTACTGACTGGAAAGGGGTGGTGCTGGGTTCGAGTTCGTCGGTGCGATTAGATGATCCAAAAGAAACCACATATCTAATAATTTACAGGCGGAGAGAGAAGAATGAGCAACAGAAAGCGGATCGTGAGGATCCTGTTTCACTATTTTGTGGGGAAAAAGTTCAAGACAAAACGTGCCGACAAAAACAACATTACAGAGGAATGCTTCCAGTTTAATACCAGTTCATCTTTATGGACGGGTCTGGTGGGCTAATAACAGATATCGGAAATAACGGTAATTTGTCCCTCAGTTTAAAAAAAAATAAATTATATATATATATATATATATATATATATATATATATATATATATATATATATATATATATATATAAGAAATAAATACTTAAATATTATTTATTATATTAATATCATATTTAAAATAAGTAAATAAATAAATATATTGCGCATATTTGAATATTATATTTTTTATTTAAATATTTTATTGGATTGATTTTTTAAATACTTTATTTGGTGTGTGTGTGTATATATATATATATATATATATATATATATATATATATATAAATAAGAAATAAACACTTAAATATTATTTATTAATATCATATTTAAAATAAATAAATCGTGCATATTTAAATATTAGATTTTTTATTTAAATATTTACATTGGATTGATTTTTTTAAATACTTTATTTGGTGTGTATATATATATATATAAGAAATAAACACTTAAATATTATTTATTAATATCATATTTAAAATAAATAAATATAATAAGAAATAAACACTTAGATATTATTTATTAATATCATATTTAAAATAAATAAATATATCACACATATTTAAATATTATATTTTCTATTTAAATATTTACATTGGATTGATTTTTTTAAATACTTTATTTGGTGTCTAAATACTACATATTATACATTTACGTGAAAGTGTGCACCAAGCATACACACACACACATATATATATATATATATATATACACACACACACACACACACACACACACACACACACACATATATACACAGTGTAAGTAAACTGGGCTACTGTTCCATAGAGTTTAGAGCAGAAACGAAGCTCATGAATTGCATTAATAATTCAGTAAAACCCCATTTATTATTTTAGCTGTAAAGTGGCCATTTAGCAGTGGTACTACTCTTCTAGGTGGCTGGTTATGCATTACCAAAATAATTCCTTTGGGTAAATCGTGCTTTATTAATCTTAATCTTAAAAGTAGTCTTGCATTAATGGTGTAAAAGCAACCAGCTTAGAGTTACCATGACTAGGGCTGTCCCTAACTAAAGATTTAGCCATTAGACAACTAATATACTTTTTAATATACTTACGCGGTGTGTGTGTAGAAAGTTAGAAAGAACAAAAAGTTTTAAAATGACTCGTGGCTATTCGATGCTAATTGCACTGGCCATGCACTTCCATTTTTAGAAATCGCAATTTTCACCTCGATTAAGAAAAGAAAGTGAAAAAAGACAGATGAGTCATAGTTATTTTCTGCGGCAATTAACGTTATGCCGAGCTTAACTTGCACTGAACCAGGAGCAGATCTCCTGAGCTATAAAAGAGCAATCTTTGAGCAATAACATCCAAATCATCACAGTGTGTGTGTGTGAGAGTGTGTGTGAGTGTGTGGGAGGCTGAAAGACTCCTGCTGAGGAAGTGAACAGCTCTTAAAGCGGGATGTTTACTGAACACCTGCTCTGATGGTATGAAAATGTGTGTGTGTGTGTGTGTGTGTGGTCTACCATCATCAGCTGCGCTATAAGTAGCCTCTAGTCTGAATTAGAAAAACATTTTGATTCCGACAACACAAGACTAACAAAGACAGACGGAGGAACTTCTAGAGAGGCAATTCTGGAGAATACTGATAAAAGGCCAATACTTAAAATTAAAAAATATATATTTTCATCTAAAAATGCTTGCCTTGTTATCACTGTGCAGGCTGGTGGTGGTGTACTGATACTAATACACCATACTAATACTGTACTTATATATATATATATATATATATATATTAGAGCCAGACCGATATATCGGCCGGCCGATATTAGGCATTTTCCAAACTATCGGTATCGGCAGTTATAATGGCCGATAAATTAATATTTCAAAAATAAAATAAAAACGGACGAAACACGCTTCAATCATCTCTCCTTGGCCTGTTAAAATGAAAATGTATGTTTTACAATTTGCAGTATGACATTATCTCAGATTCAGATTATTTTATTTTATGCCATGTCAGCAGTCAGAGCTATTTTCATGGCAAAAATTCATTTACAAAAATACAAACAAATTAACATATGATAAAAAATCCAGAACCTTTTCAGGCATAATCTCATTAAATATGTCCTTCAAAGAAGTAACTTCATAAAAGAGCCTTCTGCTTGCATTAAGTCCAGGACAATCTAATAAAAAGATGTTTGACAGATAAAGGAATTTTACAAAACATACATAAAGTTGGGTCTTCACCTTTAAGCAAAAAAAAGCATGGTATGACGTTATCTATTGGTAAATTATGGCTCATCATAGACTAGTTAACCTGACATTGTAATTATAAGGTAGCTTATAAGGCAATGTAGGGATTAATTATTATTTTATTTATCAGAACTTAAAAAGAAAACTATAATACTATACTATAAATCAGAAACTATATTTTGATGTTCCTCTGTTATGTTGTGACAATAAAAGAAACTTTTTAAAATGCTTTATCATATTATTTTAGTTAAAACTCATAAATAACAACAAATAACTATGTTAGGGAAATCTGTTGATGTTTTGTTGCTCATTTCTGGAAAAAAAATAAATAAATAAAAAAATCAGCCGATATATCGGAATATCGGATTTTAAAACCAAAAAATATTTGTATCGGTATCGGCCTTCAAAATTGGCCAACAAATAACTATGTTAGGGAAATCTGTTGATGTTTTGTTGCTCATTTCTGAAAAAAAAAAAATAAAATAAAAAAATATCGGCCGATATATCTGAATATCGGATTTTAAAAGCAAAAAATATTTGTATCGGTATCGGCCTTCAAAATCGGCCTACAAATAACTATGTTAGGGAAATCTGTTGATGTTGTGCTGCTCATTTCTGGAAAAAAAAAAAAATAAAAAATATCGGCCGATATATCGGAATATCGGATTTTAAAACCAAAAAATATTTGTATCGGTATCGGCCTTCAAAATTGGCCAACAAATAACTATGTTAGGAAAATCTGTTGACGTTTTGCTGCTCATTTCTGAAAAAAAATAAATAAATAAAAATATCGGCCGATATATATATTGGAATATCGGATTTTAAAACCAAAAAATATTTGTATTGGCCTTCAAAATCCTTTGTCGGTCGGGCTCTAATATATATATATATATATGGTTCAGCCAAAAAAAAGGCCCAAAATTCGTGCCCAATATGCCGAATTTGAATGTATCGGGAAAGTAAAGAGCGATATTTTTGAGAAACAGCCTAAATTATGCTTTGCTCCTCACACAAAGCTATCAAACACCTTCAGAAGACTTGGAATATAGCACACAATTCATGCATACTACTTCTATACTTCTTCTAAGATGTTTTTAGTAATTCCACAGCTGAAGTCTCCAGTCTCTCTCTCTCTCAAGAGAGGCATGAGAATAGCACTGAAGTGACTGATGTTCACCAACCCCTCAGGATTGTGTGTATGTCTGAGCACACATGAAGAAAAACCCCACATATGTAGTCTCTCGGCTCCCCTCCTCCTCTCATTCCTTGGGTCTTTTAAAGTGAGGCCCATCACAGTCAAGCTGCCCTTTTCTCATTGATTTAGGAGCTCATGTTCAGCGGCATCAGGAGGGGAAGGGGGCGGTGGTGGAGGACGGGTTTACACCGAACATCTCAGCCTGACAGACAAAAGCCCTTTGGAGAGAGCAGCTCTCCAAAAACACAATACTGGAGCTCAGCCTCACAATCTGGACACAATGAGTTATAACATCACAATAGGAAACAAATCATGTCACATGGGATGGGAAACAGGTCTGAACGAATAAAGACATGAGAGGTTGTGCATTACTACATGTAAAGGAAGGAAAATCTACAAAGCGCAAAACCTGAACGGTTCAATAAAGCTGTTGTCTAACTGGAGGCTGTTTTATCGTAAAAACATTTTTTTTGCATGCTAATTGCAATGGCCAATACATAGAAAGCAGGGTAGCTAGGGGTGCACGATATATCGGCCACCATATCGGTATCGGCCGATATTTGCTCATTTTTATGTTATCGTTATCGGCCTGATAATAAAATTTGGCTGATATATTAAAGCTTATAAATAATGAATTATTTCCTTCATCACTTGACACCTGAGACACTTAAGGTGCGGACTGCTCAACATGATTGATCTTAATTGCTTGAAATATGACAGGAATCAAAAAGGAAAATACTGTTAAGTGCAAAAATCATATCGGCTACATGAAATTATAATGAGAACATTATAATTGTGTTAGGGAACGGATTTTAATTGTGAGATTTTTGTTTTTGCAATCAGGCTTTATTTAAAAAATTGGAAAAATTAGATTTATCGGCCGATATATCGGTTATCGGCTTTCAAATATAAAGAATTATCGGTTATCGTTATCGGCCAAAATGTTCATATCGGTGCACCCTAAGGGTAGCCCAGACTTTTCTGCATTTTCTGTGGTGATATATTGGGGAAAATATGCTGTAAGTAATTAAAAACAAGTCAAATGGAGCTTGCAGTTCTCTACTGGTCGCTGAAACTCACAAAATAGCTAAACAAACATGCAAGGGGTGCGTGAAATGTTTAAAACTTTAAGGTCTATCGTTCTAATTATCAAGTTCTTTGCAATCAACAATTGCAATAATTGCACAATATTCACAAAAAACTATTTCAAAACTGATGTGCATAATTTGTCAAGTATGTTGATTAGAGCCCGACCGATAAAGGATTTTGAAGGCCGATACCGATTAGGACTGTTGGAACGAATTCCGAAATTCGAATATAATTCGAATACAAAAAAAAAAAAAAATCAATACTATTCAAACGCTAAAGTTACTATTCGAATATTACTTATATATATATATATATATATATATATATATATATATATATATATATACACACTTGTGACCAGGTGTAAACGGCCTCCCCGATCGCTTTCTTATTAACAATAGGAGAGCGCGGGACTATCTATCCGCAATCTATCGCAAATCAAAGTGAAAGTAAGTTGCAGACGCTTAACTCGACCATCTTCATTAAAAGTAAAGAAATGAAATGATCTTATACCAGTTCTGTAATGTATATGTATGTCTCTTAAACCAATTTGTAATGTCGTAAATATTAATAATAGGATCAATTTGAGCATTTAATATTCGAATATTATTCGAATATTACATAAAATAAGGAATGGAATTCGAATAGTATTATAGAGGAAGATTGACAGCCCTAATACCGATACAAATATTTTTGGGTTTTAAAATCCGATATATCGGCCGATATTTTATATATTTATTTATTTTTTTAAACTGAACATGATAGTCACAAATTTTGTCACTTATTTGAGTTTAGAGAACTGATGGGGATGATCTTTTAATTGTTATTCAAGCAATGTATGTATCGTGACCAACTCAACGAGTGTTGCCAACAGGAACGGTGTAGAGCGCCCTCTGGTGGACAAACTATACAACTCCAACACTCATGACATAGTTCAAGCGTGTTTCGTCCGTTTTTATTTTATTTTTGAAATATTAATTTATCGGCCATTATAACTGCCGATACCGATAGTTTGGAAAATGCCTAATATCGGCCGATAATATCGGTCTGGCTCTAATGTTGATGCAAAGCAAAAAAAAAACCCATTTCGGGCACATTTACATGATATTTGGTGCTGCCGTCATGATCGAATCTCTAATCCTCTAAAGCCTCATACGGACTATGAGCATAAAAATAGACGATTTTGTAAAGCAACAACATCCTTCAAAGAAAACGAGTGTGCTGGTCTCCCAATTCTGCAGTTCTTCAGTAGAACAAAGGCTTTTAAAACAACACCAATTAACACTCACACCTCAAAGCGCTCCAACCCATGGGGAGTCGTCTAATAAAACAAAGTTAATAATACCCACACTTTCTGCCTGCGCTCCCTACCTGACCGCCATCATTAGCCGGAGAAGGTTAAACGGGTCCTAGAAGCGCGGAGAGTCCCAGAGGAGCACAAACTGGGTCAATGGTGAATATCTGTTCGATACAGGGTCTGCACTGCAGGGTTTTTTTAATTGTACTGCAGTCTCACCGGTTTTGATCTGAAGAGTCTTTGATTACTTCTTATTTTCACTTTCAGGCAAATGTAAATTAATTTCCAACAGAGCAGCAAGTACACATCCTTAATTAAAACACAGCTGAGGCATTAGGAAATAAATAACGGATTCCGAGCAGAACAAGGAAAACTGCTTGCTGTAAATTACACACACACACACACTCTTCCACAACTACGTATTCACCTCGATCGCTTACATTTAGACTTGGATAAAACTTGCCAAAATAACGGGTTAGTTTAGTGCGAAATCTGATGCTTTTAAAACTGTTCAAGCTGTTTAAAATTAGATGCAATTCTCAATGTTTACATATTAACTAGAGCCCGACCGATAAAGGATTTTGAACGCCGATACAAATATTTTGGGGTTTTGAAAACCGATATATCGGCCGATATTTTATTTATTTATTTAAACTAGACATGATAGTCACAAATTTTGTCACTTATTTGAGTTTAGAGAACTGATGGGGATGATCTTTTAATTGTTATTCAAGCAATGTGTGTATCGTGACCAACTCAACGAGTGTTGCCAACAGGAACGGTGTAGAGCGCCCTCTGGTGGACAAACTATACAACTCCAACACTCATGACATGGTTCAAGCGTGTTTCGTCCGTTTTTATTTTATTGTTGAAATATTCATTTATCGGCCATTATAACTGCCGATACCGATAGTTTGGGAAATGCCTAATATCGGCCGATAATATCGGTCTGGCTCTAATATTAAGCGGTGATTCTGAAAGCATTTCCAATAATTGTTGTTCCTCTATGTAATAGTTAAGACGTGAACTTCGCTATTCTCCTAGAACTAGGATGATTGTTAACATTTTATGGTTATAGTTATCATCTTTGGTGTGAACATGTCTCATAAATTTGTTTCCATATTCTGTTAAATCTGTGAGTTTCGATTGACCAAAATCTATAGTAACATCAACTCACCGACTGCAAAAATTTCACAAAGGAATCACTCCACTTTCAGCTAAACTGCTTTTAACTTAAAGCGATACTCCACTTTTTTTGGAAATAGGCTCATTTTACAACTCTCCCAGAGTTAAACAATTGAGTTTTACCGTTTTCGAATCCATTCAGACGATTTTCTGATATTTAGAAGAATATCAGTAATCAGACAGTTTCTGGTCTCATTGACTTCCATAGTATATATTTTTTCCTACTATAGAAGTCAATGAGACCAGAAACTGTCTGGTTACTGATATTCTACTAAATATCAGAAAATCGGGTGATTGCATTTCGAAAACGGTAAAACTGAACTGTTTAACTCTGGGAGAGTGGTAAAATGAGCCTATTTCCAAAAAAAAGTGGAGTATCCCTTTAAGACTTGAGTGTCTTAATGTGGCATTCATGGTAAAAGATGAAAAATGTTTTGATTGTTTTTAAGTGCATATCATTGCACTGGTTTGAAAGTCTGTTCATGCATGAATGGTTCGTAAAATAAAAGGCGGCGCACAAACATTCACTCTAAACAATGCTGGGTTGTTTTAACCCAAATTTGGGTCAAATATGGGTTACTCCAAATGTTGAGTTAAAATTTTGACCTAACTTCAACTTTCACTTCACTTACATTTGATTACAAAACATTTGGGTTTGTCCATATTTGACCCAAATTTGGGTTGAAACAACCCAGCATGTTTTAGAGTGCTAATTCGGTCTCCATTTCTACGAGAGAAAAACAAAAAACAAAACAAAAGGTACGGATGGACAGGGCCAGAAGTGGCTCCCAGGTCTTATTACAAAGACTGGATTTCTTTTCTTGGTGTAGGTCAAAGGAATGATCTTATATCAAAAATAATCTCTAGGTGGAGCCCATGCTGGGCGGATCATGAAGTTTGGGAACTAGCCATCCATGGCTTCGTTTTTATCTCCATCTCTGTTTTTTTTTATCCTTTATTTCTCTTTCGCACCAGTCCGCAACTACCCCTTCCATTAGAGTCGAACTCTCCTCTTCCACTGCGCTCCTTTTATCTCTTCTCAGCAGGCGCTCAGAGCGGCTTTAAAGAGATGTATGCTCAAAACTCTCTGGATGGGAGGGAAAAAACATATCCTGGGCCTCAAAGCGAGCGGAATAAACCACTCAGGAACTGTTAATAAACTGACATCTATGTTATCTATCACTGTCGTCAAGGCAAAATTGCACCGGGAAAGTAAATTGTTTTTTCAGTGGATAAATCCATCATAACATAAAAAAGGACAACATTGAAAAAGAGAGAATGTAGCTTGCGGGTTTTAAGAGGAAGGCTACATGCGAGTTGGTGAGACATTAATCAAAACATCTATGATTCAATACCAAAAATAAATCGTAAAGAATAAAGAACATTTTGATAGTTTAGAGACCCTGAGATGCTTTAAAGGGATACTCCACTTTTTGGGGGAAATAGGCTTATTTTACCACTCCCCCAGAGTTAAACAGGTGAATTTTACCGTTTTCAAATGTATTCAGCAAATTTTTGGATATTTAGAAGAATATCAGTAGGTGTTGAAAATAACACTTTAAACAATGCATCTGGTTCATCCAATGTTATTGCTATGTCCATATTAAATAATTAAAAAAAATAAAAAAAATAATTAACCAGACAGTTTCTGGTCTCATTGACTTCCATAGTATATTTTTTCCTACTATAGAAGTCAATGAGACCAGAAACTGTCTGGTTACTGATATTCTTATCAGTAAAAAAAAAAAAAAAAATCGACTGAATGGATTTGAAAACGGTAAACTCAACTATTTAAGTTGTAAAATGAGCCTATTTCCAAAAAAAAAGGGGAGTATCCCTTTAAAGGGCTAAAAATCCCCCATAAAAGAACAATTTTGTCATTATTTACTCACCCTCGTGTGTTTCCAAACTGTTTAACTTTCTTCTGCAGTTCACAAAAGGAAAGGTTTTGAAGAATGAAGTTTGAACAACATTGGGCCCAGTTGACTCATTACATAAACATTTCTCAAAATATAGTATTTCGGGCTCTCCAGAAGAAAAAGTGAAGTCTAAAACAACATGAGGGTGAATAAATTATAACTATTAAAACTACAGTATATTCCTTTAAGGAAGTTTCACATCACTTGCATCAGAGATTCAAAGCACTTCCCAACACAAACAAATTTCAACCACAACATGAAAACTATTACAGGAGGACAATTTTCATGCATTTAATATCAAAGTCATATCTTTACAGTGAAGAGCACCTCATTGAATCTTGATATGCACTCTCCCATTAGGGCTGGGTAGCAATTAATCGCATCCAAAAGAAAAGTTTGTGTTTACGTAATATATGTGTGTGTAGTGTGTATAATTATTTTGTATATATAAATACACACACATGCATGTACATTTAAAAAATATTTGCAAGTATATACTTTATATATATATATATATACACATATTTATACATAATTAATATTATGTATAAATATAAATATTTGACATATTAAGAACACATTTTTTTTTAAATATTTACATGCATGTGTTAGTATTTATACAAAATAATTATACACAACACACACACACATATCATGTAAACACAAACTTTTATTTTGGATGCGATTAATCGTTGCCCATCCCTATCTCCCATTTGTTTTTATTTCATGCAAATTGTCCAGTTACCATTGAAAGTTGGTTCAAAGTTATAGTCTCTCCATAGAGTTACGTGGAACAGCCTTAATTATCAGTGCATTTGAAAGGTAGAAATTGAGTAATTCCAATTTAAAGAAGGAATATGATTGCAGAATTAAATAACTAAAAAATGCTGGGTTGTTTTAACCCAATTTTGGGTAAAATATGGACAAACCCAGCCATTGGGTTAAAAAACGTAATTTAAAAATGTAACCCAATGGCTGGGTTTGTCCATATTTTACCCAAAATTGAGTTAAAACAACCCAGCATTTTTTAGAGGGAGAAAGTTTAGTTAAACAACCACCCACGACACTTCCTGGAAAGTCTGACAAAGACCGTCTCCGAGCTCTGACGCGTTCCTAGAGTTGTGGGCACCGATGACATTTGCATTTCAAGTATTTTAAAGTCGCATCTGCAATCCTAAACTCATGCAAGGATGCAATATTTCCGCTGCTTTTGACACCCACGTAATCTAACAAAAAGACTGACTCACAGCACCGAGCGGCTCTCCTCTGAGGATTCTGGGTGAGAAAAGCTAGAAAGGAAGGTTAACCACAATAATAGAGCTTCAAAATCATCTGCATTTAAAAGCACGGCTTCCATGTGTTTATAAACGGGCTCTTGGCTCTTTCATTAATAAAGCACGTCCTGAAACGACACAGACGTATCATGGGACAAAAGCGAGCCTCCAAACCCCCCCAACAACTAACAGAATTGGTCACGGCCAATCATTCTCGTCCTCGCTGAGGTTCTGGATAAACGCCGTGGCCATCAATCATGGCATCGGATGCGGAAAAGGGGAAAATAAGGGGAAGTGAACACTTTCCACAGGTCACCGGGGAGCCGTACACGTCGTTAAATTACCCCCATCGCTTTTCAATTACGTGCCGTAATTCACCGTCAGGGCCAATATGATGCCAGAGATCGTAACAATGAACAGATGAATACAGTGAACTGATTCAGAACTTTTATGTAAGCAGTATCACATACAAACAAGGTCATTCTGAGGCCTTCACAAGACAAGTTTACTGAGGAAAAGCATTGCAGACCTTGTTTGAGAGGCTTTCGCTGGAGGAGATGTAGTAGGATTTGCCTATTAAAATGTATTTAACCCTCCGGGGTTATTCGGGTCAACAATGACCCTAAACGTTTAAATAAAAAAAATGTTAAAAATCAGTAAATGACTTTACTGGTACTTGGTATATGAACACCCAAAAAAATTGGGGACAGGATTTGAAAAGTCTAAGTGGTCGTAAAAAAAAAGTCACACTCAGGACCTTCGGGTCAAAAATGACCCGCATAGGAAATGAATGGGAAATTGGCAAAAATGTGAAAATACTGAGTTTTTTTTGTGCGTACAATCTACACAGATTATACATGTGTTTTGCATTTTTAAAATGCTCAGTTTGTCCACCAGGTGGCATCACATCTCATTTCAAAAATTGCTTTTATGAGGCCTAGGCTTGACTCTAAAATGAAATACAGCTTTAAAAAAAAAATTAAATATTTTTTTCTATTATATTCAATGGGGGAAATTTATTTGGTCATAATTATTGCATTAATACTACTTATAAATTTTTTTATTTTTGACAATTTCTCAAAACACCAAAAAAGAAAAGAAAAAAATATTATAAAAAGCAAGTAAAAAAAAAAAATACCATTTTCTTTTTTTTTTAAATATGAATCCCGCCCTTTGGGTCAATTTTGACCCGAAGGTCCCGAGTGTGACTGTTAAACGAAGAACCCCAGAGGGTTAAATTGATTGTAAAAGCATTTTTATGTAAAGCATTGCCAAGTATATTTATACAGCGCTTTTCACAATATAGATTGCATCAAAGCAGCTAATTGAATTGAAAACATTGAAATTAATGCAATAACATTTTTTTTGGCCTTTGAATATTGTATTTTTCATATATAAAAGTATTCTAGTGTAAAGCATATAGCATTGAGTTTAATGCAACTAAGCGGATAGTTTCATGAACAAATTCATTCTACTGTAGTAGGCCCATTGAAATGTAAGGTTTTCCTAGCTATTGCAGACTTGTTTCACATCAAATTTAATATACTATGTCAATGTTATTCTCATCTCAGGTCTTTTAAGCCAAAATACTCTTTCAACTCATTCATGTGCGCCCACACTCGGCCATATTTACACAGACAGTTCAGACAGATGATCAGCTCTTCCTATTGGCTTCCTGCATAACGCACAATAGCTTCCCCATAGGAAAACTCATCAGTTGCATCAAACTATGGCCCTCAGAAAACACAGGTTTTTTTTTATCTCTAATTTTACAAGCACACATGGTTACATGCACACAAAAACTAATTTTACTGGCTCTTTAAATACGAGAAACACTGCTCACCTGTCAAAAGGTTGTTAAATTAAGTTAAAATACCTCTACACGAAACGACTTTCCTTCTCCAGTGGGGATATTTGTTAATGTCAATGTCAAAATGCATTCATTATTTTGGGTTCCTGTTGTAGGTAATTCAGCCTAAAAACTTGTCGGTATTAAAAGCTATGGCTTTAATGTGTTCTATATCAAATAATGGCAAATATGGAAAAGTTAAAAAAAAAATTAAAAATATATATATATTTTTAAAAATATTTTGTTCTATTATATTCAATGGGGGAAAATTTGGTCATAATTATTGCATTAATACTAATTATAAAATTTTTGAAATTTTCTCAAAACACCAAAAAACGAAAGAAAAAAATATTATAAAAAGCAAGTAAAATATATATATATATATATGATTTTCTTTTTTTTTAAATATGAATCCCGCCCTTTGGGTCAATTTTGAGTTAACACTGTAGGAGTTAAAACGAAATCGGAATTGAGAGGAACAGAAACAAATATTCGCTGGATGGTCATACACCTTTTCACCACTAGATGGGGGTAAAAATCACACAGTGTAGCTTTAAGCATAATCCTCACCGATATTAACTGGTTATTAATCCTGAAAAGGGTTTTTTTGTTTTTCTATTTGATATTTCCATTCTGCACTGGAAACAAGTGGAAACTACTGGAAATTACTGCCATAATTTTCATTTTGGGGTGAACTATCCCTTTAATGTGGCTCATTACATTTTATTTAATATATTAATAGCCACAGGATGATCAAGGGCATATCTAATGTCCTAGCAAAAGGATATGTGGAGTCTCCTTCTCTAAGATTTAATTAGACTAGGACAAACGGCCCACAAGCTAATGCTAGTCACCTGCTCTGCCCTGAGGGAGCGCTTGAACCCACGACCCTGGTTTGTTTAGCAGTGCACCATTTGTGCCCCTTAAAACAAAGTACTGTACACACACACAGAGAAGTGTGTGTGTGTGTGATAGAAAGCGAATAGCATGAATCTTGGTTAATTATCACCCGCCTGCTGTCACAACCATCAGTCTCAGAGACACCACTACTGGCAACAACACACTTCCAGGCTTATTAAAGCACATGTGCGTCTGTGTGTGTAATTGATGGAGGACGGACGGAGCACCAAGAACCACACATGATTAAATCACGTCCTGGTCTTCAATTTATGTATTTCTTCCCCGGGTAAGGGTTAATAAGCGTCCCCCGGGAGAAGTTCACTGAGTCGGTGCATGTTTGATGGATGTGTCCTGCCATTATAACTCCATGTAATATACTCCATGTACTCCTGACATGCCTTCAATCACGTCTAATTAGCAAAAACAGCAATTTCTTTCAGATTCAAGGCTACACGAAGCTTCCGAGATAAACCCTGCTAAATATTTGCGATCTGCCGCTACTTAATTGGCTTCCAGACAACATGAGGAAAACAACACTATCATTAAATTAAGTCCCATCAGCGGGCACTCACGCAATCTGCAATGGAGAATTTGGCCTGTAATTCATAAAACAATACAAACACATATGATTTCAGGTAATTTGATCACTTTCAGTAGTTGGATCAACATTATGTTAGTTGTGGAAAGTTCTAGAGGCAGACCGATATTATTATTAGGCATTTTCCAATCGGTATCGTCAGTTATAATGGCCGATAAATGAATATTTCAACAATAAAATTAAAACGGACGAAACACGCTTGAACCATGTCATGAGTGTTGGAGTTGTATAGTTTGTCCACCAGAGGGCGCTCTACACCGTTCCTGTTGGCAACACTCGTTGAGTTGGTCACGATACATAATAACAATTAAAAGAGCATCCCCATCAGTTCTCTTAGCTCAAATAAGTAACAAAATTTGTGACTATCATGTCCAGTTTTGCTGCTGTTAAATAAGCCGAGAGTGAAGCGTAAATAGCTAGTAATAGTTACGTTACGTTGTTACAGTGTCGTTGACTGACTGTCCTTTTAACTTTTGACAATGTGACTGAAGTATTTCTTTAATAGCGCGTGACAGTTATAGCAATGAGACACATCATCTGTTATATTGACAATGTATGTTTTACAATTTGCAGTATGACATTCATTTGCATCATAGAAGACTAGCTAACCATAAAGCTAGCTAATGCCACTATCATCAGTCTGTTATGTGTGACAATAAGAGAAACAAGTTTCTTTTTAAAATGTATTATCATATTATTTTAGTTAAAACTCATAAATAGCCACAAATAACTAATGTGAGGGAAATCTGTTAATGTTTTGTTGCGCATTTCTGAAATAATAATGGAAAAAAATAAAAAATAAATAAATAAATAAAAATCGGCCGATATATCGGATTTTAAAACACAAAAATATTTGTATCGTATCGGCCTTCAAAATCCTTTATCGGTCGGGCTCTGGAAAGTTCACACACTCGTGTTCACTTGCCTCCTTTGGGTTCACAGCAAGTTTCAAAGAACACTACATCAAAAAGTATTTCACATATCAGAAAGATGGTGACAATTAGTTGCTGCTTATTTTGCAGCAAAAGAAAACTTAACACTAGGTCTAAAAAACAAGAACACAATGTTTTCCCCAAAAATGGGGCATAATGTTCAAAAAAGAACAAACAAGAGCCTCAGGCAAACAGCCTACATGGAGCTCTTAACTTTTTAATAATACCACAGCTATATGTAACCTACTTGTGTTTCAAACTAGAGCCAGACCGATATTATCGGCCGATATTAGGCATTTTCCAAACTATCGGTATCGGCAGTTATAATAGCCGATAAATGAATATTTCAACAATAAAATAAAAACGGACGAAACACGCTTGAACCATGTCATGAGTGTTGGAGTTGTATAGTTTGTCCACCAGAGGGCGCTCTACACCGTTCCTGTTGGCAACACTCGTTGAGTTGGTCACGAATATCAATTAAAATATCATCCCCATCAGTTCTCTAAACTCAAATAAGCACGACAAAACTTGTGACTATCATGTCCACTTTAAAAAAATAAATAAATAAAATATCAGCCGATATATCGGATTTTAAAACCCAAAAATATTTGTATCGGTATCGGCCTTCAAAATCCTTTATCGGTCGAGCTCTATTTCAAACAACCTGTGCTATCTGCTCCACATCACCAACATCAGCTCTTCGAAGTCCGTCTCTTCCATGAAGCTAATGAGGAGGAAAGGCCGGTTTATCATTCGCCAGTCATCTCCGAGCCTGGATGCCCTTTATAGCCTATCGGTAATGTGGAGTACAAAGAGACATTAACGTAAGCTTGGCTGCCCTTTTTAAATGCATCATTTGTAAGACACCATAGAGATTGGTTCAGATTTGGGATTGTGGCTTGTCTCAAGTGGCTAAGTTACACAGAACGTCATTAGCATGCTCTCAGTCAATGGATGCATCACAATAAGGTGCATTTTCAAGAATAGTTGAAAAATGAGCATTTTAGAGCAGTAAAAACGATCAATAATTAATCTAATGACCTGTGTTTTTGAGTTAGAGTGAGGCCATCCTTTAAATTAGGCCAAAGTGTTCAGACCTATAAATGGCTAACTACATTTCAGCAGTTTCTGCAGGAGAATGGCAGTAATTTGCCTTCCCTACAGGGACTAAATGAGCCGATATCAGCGGGAGGCATCTAGCAAGTGGCCTGGAGAACTAGAAAACTCTCTCCATGGTTACATGCACACAAACCTACCAATCAGAAATCAATTACCATGTCACGCCATTGCATTTACTTTCCAAAGGCCAGCTCGAAAGACTTGACTCCATATAGAAATCAGTACCAAGTCAGGTTTTTTAAAAAAATATGGAGCCATTTCATTCTTGTGAACCACTGAGGTCATCGTTTACTCACCATCATGTCTTTCCAAACCTGTCTGATCTTCTCTGTGAAACAAAAAAAGATGAGAAATGTCTGTTTTTAGTTTTTTGGATTCCACTGATTCTTCAAAATATCTGCTTATTCACTTTGTGGAACGACATGAGCGTGAGAAAATGACATTTTCAGTCTCTTTAAGTGGACTTTCGTTTACAGGAGGGTCAAAGTGAGCATTCATAGCAGGTGGAGGACAAATCAGGTGGTGTACGGAGCCCAAACGGTACAACATGATCAAATTAAACCAATTAATCACCGTTTTAGAGACAGCTAAGGTTCTCTTGCATTATTCATGGCCTCCTGCTAAACCCAATGGGAAAACCACAGCACTTCTGGAAGGGGGTGAACAGGAGTGACTGCTATTCGACACAGAACATATGCTGAGTTTGTAAGGACAAATGATTAAATAATCAGGATAAAGGGGAAAGAGGAGCATCAGAATGGATGCCTACCAGAGAAAGCGACACAAATCCGTATTAAAGCTGCAAGCAGCGATGGGCGGGCCCTCGCACCTGTAGCGCATCGGGGTGTGAGGCAGTTGCGTTGCATATTCTGGAGCTCAGCATCCAAATCACCCAAAAATTGACGCAAAATTAAAAATGGTAACTGCCTGTTGCCAGCAGGTGGTGCTATGACACTGGGTGAATGTCGGCATGTAGATTTGTTCAGAGCGAGCAAATGTGTAAAATTTCGTGCAGATCTGGGCATTTACAGCCAAGTTACTACAACTTCCTGTTTCATGGCGAATCATCGACACCATCGACGAAAACTTTACATCGTCAATGCCTTTAGAAGGCACGGCAGAAATTTGAAGTCGATCCGACTAAATCCCTAGGAGGAGTTCGTTAAAGTACGGAGTGTGTAAATCATCCCAAAATGGCCGACAAATTCAAAATGGCGGACTTCCTGCAGAGTTTATGGTATGGGTTCTTGAGGCTTTTTTTGTGCGTCTTGATATGTTACACGTCCCCACCAAATTTCGTGCATGTAGGTTGAACGTGGACGAGGGGCTAATTTTTTCCAATTTTCTAGGTGGCGCTAGCGAGCCATTTTGCCACGCCCATCCGCGAAACCCACAAAACTGGGTGAATCTCGGCATGTAGATTTGTTCAGAGCGGGACTCTTGTCAAGTGTGTAAAATTTCATGCAGATCTGGGCATTTACAGCCAAGTTACTACAACTTCCTGTTTCATGGCGAATCATCGACACCATCGACGAAAACGCGAAAACTTTACATCGTCAATGCCTTTAGAAGGCACGGCAGAAATTTGAAGTCGATCCGACTAAATCCCTAGGAGGAGTTCGTTAAAGTACGGAGTGTGTAAATCATCCCAAAATGGCCGCCAAATTCAAAATACTTTTGAAATATTTTGAAAATATATTTATAATATTTCGCGGACTTCCTGTCGAGTTCAGGGTATGGGTTCTTGAGGCTTTTTTGTGCGTCTTGATATGATACACGTCCCCACCAAATTTCGTGCGTGTAGGTTGAACGTGGACGAGGGGCTAATTTTTTCCAATTTTCTAGGTGGCGCTAGCGAGCCATTTTGCCACGCCCATCCGCGAAACCCACAAAATGCGAAATTTTTCACCAGTCCTGACATCCGTGCCAAATTTGGTGAGTTTTTGAGCATGCTGCGACCCCGAAAATGGTGCTTACTTTGCAGAAAAAATAAAAAATAAAAATAAAAAAAATTGACCCCAACAGTTTCAATAAGGCCTCGCACTGTTAGTGCTCGGGCCCTAAATATCAACTTAAGAGCAAGAAGAGATTGAAATCAAGCATTGGATTCCGGATGATTTGGTGTACAACTAGAGCTGGTTTTGTTATGTCTTGTTCAGGTTCTCACAGACCTTCAATCCATACAAAAGCCATGTTATCTAGACCCTCACAGCAAGGGTCAAACACTAGGATCCTCCCAGCAAGGGTTCTCCCGACCTCATTAAAATGATTCCTTCGCCGCGACTGCCTTCAATCTAGACATTCTTTAAGCCAAAACAGGAGAGGTGTTGGAGAAGCAATAACAACCAGCAAGAGTCCTCCATTCACCGAGACCGCAGAAGGAGAAATCAAGGGTGACCCCCGTCTTTCAGGGCTTTGACCTTTCCCAGTAAGAGGCCGAGAGTGAGGGTCCGCCCAGTGAAAAGCTAGCCCATATTGAGAAGGACAAATACGTCTTCCAACTGCAAACAGCAACACTCCAGCTGGAATTTTCCATCCTTTCCACACTCGTGGCTCCAAAAAACCAAACCACAGAGTTTCAACACGTGTTCCAGACTCAAATGCAATTCGCAAACTTTGAGATTGAACAAAGTCTGTGTACTTTACGCCAAAGTGGTTCAAGCTGTTTCAACGTCAGAAAGCTGTGGAATTTCAATGACCGTCTTGCAAAACTTTATTTTTCTGCCGAGCCGGTACTTTAACTCTCGAATGACTCAGATCTAACAAAAGGCTCGCCAGTGAAACGAAACAACAAATGACTCGCCTTTCCATCCAACCACAAAACGACTACGTCTACACAATAACACACCATATCAGTCAGCCATAGGCGATCTAGAAGGCGAAATTGATAAGCAGCTGCGGGGAGAACTAAACACTCTGTTGCCCACTGCCAGTCACAATTAGACAAGAGCACACAGATAAGACACGATGAATGTGTTTGTCTTGCCTTCTCTACCAGCTGCAGGCAGCAAGAAAATGGCTATGCGCCTCACGCTCGCGAAGAGCCGGACCACGAGAGCGCGAGTGAGTGAGTGCCGAGATTCACAAATTTACCCTCTAGCCTTGTGAATGAGATTGCTGTTGATATCCCACTAGCAGAGCCAACGGGAGGGGTCAACTGGACGCGCTAGAATGTCATTCAATCCTTCAGCCTGACATTGATGAGTATTAAGCTTGCTTTCCAGACCAGAGACCCCCAACCTTCCCCCACAACCACACACACAGCTAATGAGAGGTGGAGATAGCTACAGATGTCTCCATTTGTGTCGGATACCTGCTGTGCCAAAAGCAATTACGCTAAGTCTGCATGACAATTGTGACCCATTCTCAAAGTGGCATAAGAGATGGCAAACTGGTTTTCATCTGATAAGCATTATGATGCATGCGCAATACAATAACTATCCCTTAAAAACTCATTGAAATTCCTTGAAAAAAAATCATGCCTTAAATTATCTTGAATGTATCTCAACACCCTTCCCTCATTTAGTCTATGCTTTTCTAAGGATATGCAAATGAGCCCCGCCTCCTCCACTCATGCTTGACGATAGGGTTGGGTATCGAGAATCGAGTATCGATTGGAACCGGGACTAACTTTTCGTTTTTCCCGGAATCGTTCAAAAGTTAAAATTTCAATTCCTAGTTTCGATATTCCGCCGAGCAGAAGAAGAAACCGCTGAACAACACCAATGAAGAAACGTCTACCGGAAGTGTTGGCATAACCGCGCGAGTCGAACATGAGTAGCTTACGTCGGCGGTCCAAAGTGTGGCTTCACTTTTCTAAAAATAACGAAATCTCGGCAAAATGCAAAATTTGTGACAAAAGGAGTATTTGTGACAGAAGTATTTCCTTCAGAAACTAACCATTGGTTAGCTAAACTTTTTTGACCCTGCCTCTTAAAAAAATCGGAATCGAGAATCTGGGAACCGGAATCGAAACAAGGAATCGGAATCAGAATCGTTCAAATTCAAACGATACCCAACCCTAGTTGACGATCACACGTTGACCTGGGGTGCGTTTGCCGAAAGCATCGTTAGCCAACTATGGTCGCAAGTTCCGTCGTTACCAATAGAGTTCAATGGAAATTGCGACCAACTTGCGACCATAGTTGGCTGACGATGCTTTCGGGAAACGCACCCCCCGATTGGTTACAGGGTCGTTTGTGACGTCAGAAACACCAGCGATTTCGCACCGTGTTTTTGAGACTGCAGTCTTTGGTTCATTGCGGTTTTAAAGAGAAAATACTGAGCAATGGCGTTGATTATGAATTTACCAACCCGATC
The DNA here is from genome assembly GCA_038021265.1 of Cyprinella venusta. NCBI lineage: Eukaryota > Metazoa > Chordata > Actinopteri > Cypriniformes > Leuciscidae > Cyprinella > Cyprinella venusta. The sequence goes on from CM075886.1 coordinate 23,119,141, forward strand.
TCACGACCAAGTCGTACGAATTCGACGAATGATTAAAAAGTGGCTAATTCGTAACAATTCATACGACCTCACTCGTACGAATTAGTACGATTTTGCTAAATCATACATATTTTACGAATTGGCCAATTCGTATGAATTCGTACTAATGACCTACCCCTTACCCCGCCCCTAAACCTAACCATCATGGGTTTAGACAAATCGTACGAGTGAGGTCGTACGAATTAAACATTTTTCGATCATTCGTCGAATTCGTACAAATTGGGCGTGAGATAGTGTTGGAATTTACTCATGGATAGGGTGAATTCAGGTTGATTGGGACACTTTTTTCCCAAGTCATCTCAATGGCAAGAAGTGTCCCAATCACCTTAAATTCACCGAAAGCAACATTAAAAGTTTGATTTTCAACACGGGGGGGATTTGAGCAGCAAAACAGAAGAAAATTAAAACGTCTTTGAGAGAACCACCTCTTACTGACAAAGTTTGTGTGCACAGATTTTCCTCCATCTGAATCCATTTAATCATTTTGTAAATTTTTACAGGTATCATTGAAATATGCCCTAAAGAAACAGATGAAAATTCAAATGTGCATAACATGTATTAAAAAGCATCATTTAATGTCTTCATAATCATAATGGCAAGAAGTATTTTGCCCAGTCATATGCTGGGAATCAGCGAAATGTTTGTGAAAGTAGTCGTATAGCTAACAAACTTTCTGTAAACGCGAAGAGTAGCATTGTAATCATAACTTGTTAGATTCAAAGGTTTGCATGGCAATTATTTAATCCACCACCAAATTATTAGAGCTATCAATAACAGCATAGCTACTGAAAGACAGAAGAGTGGACAAAAAAAAGCTCATATTGTAAGTGATTTCAGATAAACTGTTGCATGTCAAATCTAAACGAAAAGAAAACCCTACAAGAGGAAAGGTTGATTCTGTTTTACAACATTTCACAAGGACTATCCATCAAACCAACTCATTTGCATTTCCATATAAAGCATTTCGTGAAAAGCCAGTGAAGTAGACTATTTTTCAGAGCGGACTTCTGGCGCAAGACCGTATTGAGTAAAAACATTTCTCATTTATGTTCCACTTCATCTAGCGATTTCTGAATTAAAAAATGTGTCCTGTATGAAAGGCAGCTTTTTTTAATCCATATTGAAATAAATAACCATTTGTGCCACAAGTGCAGAGCCTAATTCAGTTTGACATGCTTTTTTTCCCCCAATAAAGCACCACCAAGAAATCCACGAAACTCTATAAAACAGTGTGGACTATCTTTGAGAGAGGACTTGTGGCTTGGCTTTGTCTGAAACCTCTGGGAAATGTGTTTCAAATAAACAAAAACTTATTTTCAGAGGGAAGCCATGATTAGTAACCCGAAACTGGCCACATGTACAAAGCATCAATTCAAGCCATATCTAGAATCCTTTAAAACGCAGAAAAGGCCAGATTTAACATACGCCATTCAGCTTAATTCTCCAAAAACTCTGCAACCATGATAAGAACAATACATACATCAGATTCTTATTTAAAGGGAGGAAAATACTCCATCATAAGTAGCCATCTAGCTTATATAAAATGATGTAGATTTAGCACAAGTCAAAGAACAAAAAAAGGGGTGGGGGGTATTTCTGTCAAAACATTTGGCGTCATTTTACTAATTCACCTCACAGACAATTCCCTTTCATCATTCCCAACAGTAAAGGTTCCCAAATGTCTGACCCTGTCATTACCATCAACAGTCAATCAATAACCTCTAGGCTCTCAACCACAGCTCTTTTAGGCGAGGTCAAGAGCAACCTCTTGCATTGTTCTGGAGTGGATGGATGGATGGATGGATGGATGGGTGGATGGGTGGATGGATGGATGGATGGATGGATGGATGGATGGATGGATGGATAAATGGCAGGATACCTTCTACAAGTGCTCTTTTTTCCAATGCCTACTACTTACAACAGCCTCCACATCTGTAATGTGCTTATGGATCATTGACTTAATCCTGACAAAATCCTCTATTGCTAATTTGACATTAAGTTTACAACATATATTACATTCAAAGCAACCTGTGGTGATTTTCTTAGTAAAATAGCCATTTCATGTATGACCCCTTGCAGAATTTAAACCTTCAACTCAGATCTTTACCACTTATACATAAATAAATACATGCCTATAACCAAAATAACCAGGGTGTACATGATAAACATCAGAGTCAATGAGATGGTAGAGATGGTTAGAGAAGAAACAGACTGTCAAACGTTGAACGTTATCATTAGCGGGGATTTGTCGATGCCGCGAGGCGCACGTAACGATATTAACGGACGAGAGACACGGACTTACCTTTATCCGCACCGCCGAACCGGAGAACGATGAGACTTGTGAAAAACACGAGCAGCCGTGCCCCCCGCTCCGCCATCACTTTCTGAGGTAAAAAATACACAAAATAATCTCGGAGATACGCACAAGTTATCCACTGTGCTTTCTGAGGTAAAGTTTTACCGACTAGAACGGACAAGGTGCTTTATACAAAAACGCTGAGCATCGTCCGCAAACCGGCAAGATCTCGCGCTCCGCCGCGGGCAAAAAAAATAAACATTTAATTCTCCTGCAAAAGTCAAAGGCGATACGCCGAATTGTTCGGGTGTTTTCTTGAACTTAAAAACCCGAGGAGGGCTTTTAAAGGAGGCATGAAGTCAATCCACAGCCGACCCTCAAAGGCAGCGGCTGCAAAACGGTTCCGAAGCGTTTAAAAGACCGACCGGCGTATTTCTCAACGTGCGTTCAACAGATTTAACGGAACCGCAGTGGAGTATCCAGCATAAGCACACGGCGTGCGGTGCGGTGCTGCTGGAGACTGGGGTTTGTAGTGGGTATTGGTCCGTGAAAAAGAAGGCGTGGATTCTCAAAGGATTCTGGATTTTTTTTGGCCCGGGAAAGTCAAAAATCACGGTGTGTAATGCGCATGCGCACATCTGGATCCCAGCGTGTTTAACATAGCACTAAACCACTACTAACACAGGATTCACACTACTTGTTTAAAATAAAAACAAGTAGCATTTTAGTAGCTTAAATAGCAAATATGTTTCTTTGAGCCATAGAGGTACAATTTTATAATTATAGTGTTTAGTTTATGAATAAAATAACTGTAAAAATATATTTTCAAGATTTGTTATCACAACATATTTTCTTTTGTCAAGTCAACTTTATAATAATTTATTTAGTTGAGATAACTTATTATTTTGAGTTTCTGATGATTAAATTAATCTCCTTCATTGTATTAACTCACTTTTTCCAGTTCAATCAACTTAAAAATCTTAAGGCAACCCAGGTTACTTACTTTTTTAAGTTTAAACCAACAATATTTCTTTTTTCAAATCAACTTAAATAATTTATTTAGTTCAGATAACATACAATTTTGAGTTTCTGGTGATTAAATTAATCTCCATTGTATTAACTCACTTTTTCAGTTCAATGAACTTAAGATTTTAAGGCAACCAGGTTACTTACTTACTTTTAAGTTAAACCAACAATATTTCTTTTTTCAAATCAACTTAAATAATTTATTTAGTTCAGATAACATACAATTTTGAGTTTCTGGTGATTAAATTAATCTCCATTGTATTAACTCACTTTTTCAGTTCAATGAACTTAAGATTTTAAGGCAACCAGGTTACTTACTTACTTCTAAGTTAAACCAACAATATTTTTTTACAGTGTGCTGGAAAAACAGCTAAAATCAGTTGGTTTGCTGGTTTTAGCTGGTCTCCCAGACTGGTTTTAGAGAGGTTTTGGACACTTTTTAGCTGACTGGTATGTCTTAGCTGGTCAACCTGGGAGACCAGCTAAAACCAGCCTGGTGTTTTGTTTTTCCAGCAGGGATGTGAATAACATTACATAAAGATTGAGGCATTACCATTTTTTAAATCATACTTCAAGCACAACCTCTGAAAATCACTGTTTTCATAAAAAAATCAACTTGCTAAATACATTACTGATAATTCAGACAACTATTGCCTTATTTGAATCCTTAACCCTGAAATATGCTTGTGTTCAAGAACAAAACAAGAATGTGTCTTAAAGTATTTGCCACATACCTGATTTTACTAATAAATCAAACCACTGCAAAAGCAAAAACTGCAGGAACCAAATCAACCTCATGACCAATTGATCAATTAAAAAAAAAGAGAGATTGGCAACAGATTGTTATCTATGATTGGCTACTTCTAGTGCCATCCACTGGTTACCATGCAGAATAGCACCTGAGGGCAAGATGATGACCAGTGTTTGACTAATGTCTCCAGATGTGAACTAGCAACACATATTTCAGATTCAAGGCTTCAGGCCTCCTTCATATCTGAAAGATCGCTAAATGGACTTCACCATACACTTTCAATACTCATGTATGATGATTATAATGGTTAAAATGTGTCCTTGGTACACTACAGAGACGTCACATCGCTCAGGTGCCCTTGGGTCTTGAAATTCAGCTTTCAATCCAAGGACACAGAGCACTTCCTTGTCTTCCCTATGGGTAAACGGCTCATAAAGAATGTGTATCCTCTCTAAGAACAAAGGGATACCTGTGTATATGAGTCACACACACTGAATATGCTTGAAGTGCAAAAAACATGTCAGACGTAATGAAGATAAAGTTTCTTTGGAATTTCAAACGGAGCGACGAACTGACCAATGCTGAGCTGGCCGTGTGTCATTTATCAAACTTCTTTGAGTTTTTGAAGAGGGAAACAGAAGCTGCTCTTTCTCATCTTTTGCAGGGCCGTGTGTGGTGTGCATCTCCAACGAACCCTGACCATGGCAATTATTCGGTGCTCTCTAGAAGAACAAGTGCTCACCTCACTGGGAATGAAGCCAGAATACGGGAGGATGCCCTTTTGCTATTCGAATTAATTGAGCAATTCTGAATAATGACCGTAAAAAGACTGAAAGTGACCCGAGGGGCGTGATAAACCTGTGGAAACACTTTAAAAAATTAGATTTGGGCAAAATTATGAATTTAACATTTGGCTTCCTTCAATTAATGTGAATTATAATCAACTTATAGAGGTTGTGAATTGGAATGACAGCAAGAGGAATTTCTTGCACTGCAATTTATAACTAGTATACAAAATTAAAGTTAATAAATTACACGCACGCACGTATTTACAGGGAGAGTGTGCAAAGATAGTCAAGGTCAAGAAACTCGACATTGCATATATTTGTCATATTTTAAAACCCTTAAAAATGACACTGAACGGCTTTCAATTCGCAGACAAGAAAGAAGAAACAGCGTGCCACTGCAGCGTATAAATGGCCCCAAAAATCTGACAGATGGAGAACTGACATTGAGAATGAGTTTATTTGCTGTCAGAGCTGAAAGCAGGATGAGATGTCATCGAACGACAGACTGTACAGGATGATGTTCACATTAAGTGAACCAATGAAAGATGAAGGCAATGGAATACTGGAGGGAATACTAATGTATTGCCGCACACTGGATAGTATTTTTTAATGTTATAAGCGTTGTGCAATGGTAAATGTTATTATTCTTGTAAATTTATTTTATAATTTTTTTTGTGTGAAAATGTCTTAACTTTTCACAGGTGATTAAATAAAGTTTGTAGTTTTGAAGCCGAGTACATTGCATTGTGGGATACAGAATTCCATGCATGTTTACATGCATTTTGCATACTATTCTCCGACATGGCCGATCGCAGTGTTTATTTAAATGCGTGTTTGCGCTATTCTCCGACATGTCCGATCACGTTGTGTTTTTAATGCGTGTCCGCGCTATTCATTGCACTGAATGAAACCGTAAAACTATGAGAATGCAATTTAAAAACCCTCATTCTTAGGTTTCCTGCTCTCTCTCTCTCTCTCTCACTCTCAGTCAAAATCTCTCTCTCTCTCTCTCTCTCTCAATTCAAATTAGCTTTATTGACATGAATGAGTAAAATAGCACAATATTGCCAAAGTAATAGACATACGTACATATTAAGAGTTCAGATGCAAAAGCCTCTAAATGCCATTTGAAATTTTCTTCTAAAATGAACATTTTTATCAAACTTGTGTATTAAAGTTCAGTAATTTCGCTTAAATGACAATTAATAGGTAATCTTCATTGCAATTTAAGTGAAATTACTGAACTTAAATATACAAGCTTGATAAAAATGATCATTTTAGAAGAAAATTTCAAATGGCACTTAGAGGCTTTTGAATCTGAACTCTTCATATACAAACATATAGATAAATAAAAGTGAACAACAAAAAATAAAATAAAAAAATAACTAATACATCAAACAATCAAAATAATAATTATTTGAAAATTTGTACAATTATTTATCCATCTGAGGTTCCACTGGTTGTCCTAATTCATGGCATGAGGAGACAAATTTTGCACATATTTGGGCGTTTCTCCCAGTACATATGGAATTTTCTGTGTGTCTGATATGGATTCGAATTCAATGTATATTTGGGAAATGTTTACAAAGTGTTTTTGTCTTAGTATATTATATTTGGGGCATATATTTCTCTCTCTCTATTTTGAAATCTGAATCAAGTCATGATTGGCCTTTTTGTTCTAAAAGGGAGACTGTTTTGCTTACTGTTTTAGGCTAAAGCCATTGTTTGACTTATTAAAAACAATTTTTAATTGTTTTGATGAAGTGTTTTCCGTGCAGACTTTGATTTGTGGTTTTAAATATGTGAGAAGTAGAAGTGGCAAAAGCAAAAATTACTATATACATTATAGTAGGAGAAATCATATAGAACAAAGGAATGATAGTGATGTGGTACGGGTCTTTAAAGTAATGGTGAAATCTAGAATTGTTGTCGATTTTCGATTTTATAAAGTAATGAATAATTTATTGAAGTTTGAATCTATATGGTGTTGCAGAGAAGCCTTATGCTAAAGAGTTGTGTTTTGTTTTAAGTTTGTAAAAAAAATTACTAATTGTGAAAAAATATTTTAATGGTTAATCATTTCTATTGTAATAAAAGTAATTTTGAAAAATCAAATCTCTCTCTCTCACCTCTGACAGGAATAAATCCCTCTCTGGCCAAACTCCCAGGATTATCAGGGATTACTTTCCGGTAAGAAAACATCACCAGATTTAATATGATCAGGGAAAGACAGGAAAAACCTATTACTTGGAGACAGATCATGCGCTTTGAGTCAAGATCTCTCACACATAACGTGTCCAGTTCAAAGCACCGATCCAAACGTTCATTGTTTATGTGTGTTTTCTCACTAAGCATTTCACTTAGCTTCAATCAGTCATTAAAAGTGTAATGAGAGGTACAGGAAGGGGGGGCGTCTGTCTTTTCTCTATTAAGTTAGTAACTAAATTAAATAATGTGAAGGAGCTGATTAAATTTGCAATGTCTGCTGTCTCCTGTTGTTAATTATACAGAGTGTGAATTTGGCACGGTGCAGTCGGCGCTGATCGCTCGTCACCCAAACACTGTCTGTCCCTTCAGAGGAACAGAGACGGGACACTGGGACTGTCAATCAGTCTGACCCAGAGACGATCACCTCACTGCATGTAGGACAATCATCACCCAAACTGATTAGATTGTTTCCCGAATGTTCTCATTCTAGAAAGGTTTCATGTGTAGCGTAGCAACAAATCTATGTTGTTCAGCGCAGACACGTTTATTCAAAGCATTCGTGCTCTCTTTATGCTCAGCATTTATTTGATTAAAAAAACAGAAGAGTTTTTTGATTAAAAACAAGTCACATGGTCGTTCAGAAATCACTCTTAACTAGGGCTGTCAAAATGATTAATCGCGATTAATCGCATCCAAAATAAAAGTTTGTGTTTACATAATATATGTGGGTGCACTGTGTATAATTATTTTGTATATATATAAAAACACACATGCATGTATATTTAAGAAAAAAAAAAATCATTTATATATAATATAAATTATATATAAATCTATAGAGTATATACATGAAAATATTTCTTAAATATATACAAGCATGTGTGTTTTTATATATATAAAATAATTATACACAGTGCACCCACATATATTATGTAAACACAAACTTTTATTTTGGATGCGATTAATCGTTTTGACAGCCCTACTCTTAACATGATGCTCAAGAAACATTTATCAACGTTGAACACTGCCTCATACTTTTGTGGAAATTGTGATGCATTTTATTTTTTGGGATTCTCTGCTGAATAGAAAGTTCTTTTGTAGCATTATAAATGTATTTACCGTCACTTTTTAAAAATTGTATACAAAACATACTATTTTTACTATCTTGCTGACCCCAAACTATCGAACGGTATTGTATTCAAATATGCAGAGTGTCTTGCCAGGTTCAACAAACCCCATTGGTTCATGCATGTCATCCAATCACAATCGAGTTATGTAGACTGTAGGAAGTCTGAATGAAATTGACTTAATAATAGAGCCCGTACGATAAAGGATTTTGAAGGCCGATACAAATATTTTTGGGTTTTAACCCCTTAACGCCCGAATTTATATAGCTGTATATAAACATTTTTTTATGTGTTTTTGCCTTTAAGTAGATGGTAAATAATGTTGAGATTATCAATTTCACTTTTGCACAACAAGAAATCGAAATTTTGGTATGTTGCAAATCTGCAACAACGGGCATATTGGTCAATTTGGGGTCAATTTGGTGTGCTGAAAATCTGCAACAGCGGGCATAATGGTCAATTTGGGGTCAATTTGGTATGTTGCAAATCTGCAACAAAGGGCATTGGTCAATTTGGGGTCAATTTGATATTTTGCAAATGGTCAATTTGGGGTCAATTTGGTGTGCTGAAAATCTGCAACAGAGGGCATTGGTCAATTTGGGGTCAATTTGATATTTTGCAAATGGTCAATTTGGGGTCAATTTGGTATGTTGCAAATCTGCAACAGCGGGCATAATGGTCAATTTGGGGTCAATTTGATATTTTGCAAATGGTCAATTTGGGGTCAATTTGGTATGTTGCAAATCTGCAACAGAGGGCATTGGTCAATTTGGGGTCAATTTGATATTTTGCAAATGGTCAATTTGGGGTCAAATTTGGTATGTTGCAAATCTGCAACAGCGGGCATAATGGTCAATTTGGAATTTTGCAAATGTTGAAAATGTTCCTATCCGTGCGTAAACAGGAAATAAGTCCGTCACTTTGCAGTCCCACTAGAAACAAGTGCTTGCCGAAGGTCCTAGGTCCGTAGCGAATATGCACAAACCGGCATTGGGGGAATGCAAACGTTATCTCGGCTGGTTGACTGAGTCAAAGGGGTTTGTTGCATATTTGCGACATTGGGCGTTGAGGGGTTAAAATCCGATATATCGGCCGATATTTTATTTATTTATTTAAACTGGACATGATAGTCACAAATTTTGTCACTTATTTGAGTTTAGAGACCTGATGGGGATGATCTTTTAATTGTTATTCAAGCAATGTATGTATCGTGACCAACTCAACGAGTGTTGCCAACAGGAACGGTGTAGAGCGCCCTCTGGTGGACAAACTATACAACTCCAACACTCATGACATGGTTCAAGCGTGTTTCGTCCGTTTTAATTTGATTGTTGAAATATTCATTTATCGGCCATTATAACTGCCGATACCGATAGTTTGGAAAATGCCTAATATCGGCCGATAATATCGGTCTGGCTCCACTTAATACGGCGACTAAACTTAATAACTCAAAAGTCTTTGAAAGTCGCACAAGTGGTATGGACTCCTTGACATTAAACAGCCTCTTTGCTCACTACATGCTTTCAATGTGTTGAAAAAAAAAAACAAAAAAAAAATGCTACGTTGGTTATATTGTCATGTTAGCCAAAAAGAGTATCTGGTTGATATGTATGTGTACTTCTATTGGTTTGCAGGTAATCCACTGAGAGCTGGTTTGAGGGCTGTACCGCAGGAACGATTTCAAAGAGAGGAAGTTGTTGTATTGAGGTCAAAGCAACTTAAAAGACGGTAACATCCCACTCTGTCGAGCCACGGAGGACGCAGCGGGGACGAACCACAGAATGGTAAGAAAAAACAGGCCTAAATCTTCACACAAAAACAGCCACTTCAGAGGGGGACAAGCACAGAAAGCCCACAATCCTCCACAACCAGGGATGCAGGCCCGCTTTCACATGAAAAAGCCTCGCTCGCTCGCTAGCCTCCTATCAGCCACGACAAGCCGCTGTGAAGTCGGGGATGAGCCGGGTTCACGCTGCGCTCCTGCACTTCTCCGAGCGCTCTGAACTCCCCCTTACAGGATTGTTCACGCTTCTCTTTCTGGAAATGCTGACATTCAGACGTAAAGTAGGCCACTCGTTTTTTGGCATAGTGGCACGCTTATGAAATACATTTAAAGTCAACATGGACACAGAATCGCCCTGTTTACACACCAAATTCACATTCCTGATCCCCATTGTACATGATTTATCGAAGCTGCTATTGCAAATGAAAAAAGTTTGTCTTCGAATTCTTTCTTCAAAGCGATTTTTCCTTTCGCAGGATGATTGGGCACCACCAGTATAAGATATATTTTGCATTTACTGGGACCAGTGCTGTTGGTCCAGCTACAGAGAACAACAGCACTTTACCTTTTCCATCGTTAATTAACATTAGTTAATATGAACTAATAATGAATATTTATTTCTTAAATATACATATATTTAAGAAATATTTGCATGTAGATACTTTATATATATTTATAAATAGTTAATATTATGTAAAAATATAAATATTTGATATATTAAGAACACATTTTTCTTAAATATATACATGCATGTGTGTGAATTTATATATACAAATTAATTATACACACTACACACACATATATTGCACATTTTGGATGCGATTAATCGCTGCCCAGCCCTATATAAAATCATTTTTTTTCGGAATATTTTCTTATTTAAATTTTTTGGAAATGCGTTGTGTAGGTCTTAAATTTCAATGTTTATGATCTTAAAATGTCTTAAAAAGGTCTTAAATTTGACTTACTGAAACGTGCAGAAACCCTGCAACACTGACTTTAGCTAAACACCAGTCAAAATGCATTGTTTTCTTGCTATCACTGTAAAGCTGCTTTGAAATAATCTGTATTATATAAAGATATATAATATATTAATTAAAAATAATTATATTATATATAATAAAGGTGCTTCCGTAGTCCTGTGGTCAATGGGTTTTTAATATGCGTTTTTGGTTAAATTCTTGAAATAAGGTCTGTGGTGAACACAAGCTCAAAGATGTCTTGAAAAAGGCAAAATTGCTAACAAGTGGCTATAAAGAGGTTGTACTCGCTTTTACAGCCTCATTGTGTTTATAAACCTTTGTTGGTCACAGAGCTTATTTTCTGCAATGATCTAAAAGCCAATAAAAAATTGTCGAGGGAGCCAGAGTGATGCTAACTTACGGGATAAAAATGCATCGTTACTCCAGCGCTGTTATCAACACAGATTAGCAGCTAGTAATGCAGCCTCTCCAAAAAACGTGCCAATACTTTTCAATGATTTGAATGCGTCTGACCAGAATCACTTTAAATCATTGCAAAAAAATCTCATAATTACAATTTACGAACTCAATATGGAGCTTGAAGGCAGCATATATCAAGAATTATTGATTTCTGTAAGTTTTTTGGGGTTTAAAATCTTAATGAGAAAGGAAACAAATGAAGGGAGAGTGAGGGATCCAGCCAGGGAGAGCAGACTGTGTAATTTAGCAGGATGTACATTGCAGCATTTGTGTTTGTGTGAGCGCATGTCTCTGCCCTTAAGACACAGCGGGGGGCAGAGAGCTGATGAGGGCTGTTTGTGAAACGACGGGCATTTAAAATGCCAGCACACTTACTAGACACGAGCAGACCGGCATTAAAGACCACTGTGGCGCTTTGGCGTGCTCTTAAGAAGATTCCTTTTAATTGGCCTTCAGAGATGCCCGGATTACCCACAAATTCTGTTTGTGCGACTGTGTTTGGCACTGATAAACAGAGTTAAAAGCGGTTTAACTCGGGGGCAAAACTATACACTTGAAATTGGATTTGGCTCTGTTTTCAATGGGAATGCTACCAATAAATACTAAGCTAATTTTGAATGTGGTGATATGATTATTAACCTGTGCCGAACTTTGTAAACCTGTCAATTTGTGGGACACTAAACATCATAATTGCCTCTTTAGCTGTCAACAAAATAGCAAGTTCAAATGCACGTGTGCTAGACTGTTGCACTGCACTAATGCATCGGCATCGCTAACAGAAGATGTATTTATTTGAAAGAATTAAAACAGATTCATGTCTATCCTTGTATTATTCAACTGGTTGAGATTGATATGGATTTTGAAAGTAATTAGTAATTAAAAGTAATTAAATACTTTTTAGCGAGAGTAATTAGTACAGTAATCTAAGTACACTGTTGAAGAGGTAATTAGTAACTAGTAATTACTTGCTTTTTTAGAGTAACTTACCCAACACTGCTGCAAATTCGATATAAACACTTTTCCCCTGCGTAAATGTGAATTTTTAAACCTTATTCCAAAAAACCTTATTCCAAAAAAATTAATAAAAATAAATAACATCTTATTTTCTTTTTTTTGTTTTTTACCTTATTCCAAAAAATAATAAAAATAAATAACATCTTATTTTCTTTTTTACCTTATTCCAAAAAATAATAAAAATAAATAACATCTTATTTTCTTTTTTTGTTTTTACCTTATTCCAAAAAATAATAAAAATAAATAACATCTTATTTTCTTTTTTACCTTATTCCAAAAAAAAATAATAAAAATAAATAACATCTTATTTTCTTTTTTTGTTTTTACCTTATTCCAAAAAAATAATAAAAATAAATAACATCTTATTTTCTTTTTTTGTTTTTTACCTTATTCCAAAAAAATAGTAAAAATAAATAACATCTTATTTTCTTTTTTTGTTTTTTACCTTATTCCAAAAAAATAATAAAAATAAATTACATCTTATTTTCTTTTGTTGTTTTTTATTTTTTTAATTGAATTTTCATATAATACAAAAATAACAAAACATCAACCCCGCCCAAAAAATAAAATAAAATAAATAATAATAATAATAAAAATAAATAAATAAAAATAAAATAAATAAAAACTCAGATTTTTATATAAAACAGGACCGTACCATAATAAGGCAGATTTGTGTAACATCTTATTTTCTTAATTTCAACAGATCCCATTTATGGCCTGATTTCCAATAGCCATATGGTCAGTTGTGCAGGAACACTCACTAGGACCAAATCCAGTTAAAATCTGATATTAATAACAGCACACCGGTGCGGCTCAACATGGGGTGTGTGAAAATTTGTGATTGAACAATTCAATATATTTAATAACTTAGTTTATCATCCCCATAACGTTTTTGTTCATTAGGAGCACAATGGATTAGGCATATAAGTAAGTGCACGCTCAGGCCGACGGTGGTTGTGTTTTACAGTCTCTGTGTGGCTGTTAATCAAGCACTGCGAGAGCCGAGGGGTAGTTTGAGGAATTGCCCCTCACAGACTCCTGGTGGGGTGTTAATGAGCGGACCGCTTGAGCTCAGCGGGGTCTTGCTGCTCTTGTAGCCTGTTAGTGGGATTGTGGTAAATTTGAGGTGGTGGTGGGCAGATTGTGTCCTTACGCTAACCCTTGCTGATGGCTAGAAACTACAATTACCCTTACAGCCGTTTCTGCAAGAGATTCTTAATGTGTTTGCCCTGAAGGAGGAAACATACTCCTGTTTTACTTTTTTTGTTGGTTGTGTTCAGAATGGCACACTATATACTACTCATACTAATTTTTGCAGTGAGGAATGTATACTATACAGGGTGGGCAAATATTCATCATGAATAAAATGCATATGATGAATAGATGATTGCATTTTCCTCGGTGAATCTCATTGGTTCTCAAACGTGCTGCGTAACACGAGAACGAACCTCATTGGTTCTCACACGACATGAGCTTCCATTTATTACAACTGATGTGTTGATGAATGTTTATATGTGATTGAAAGTTTAAATCTGTTCATGTAAAGAGTTCTAGGGCTGTGCAAAAGTTAAATAAAAGTCTGTGTTTCCTATGCATGCATGTTTAAATTTAAGAATTATTTGCGCTTAAATTCTGTATTTGTATATAAATACATAATCTATATTATATAAATATTTTATATATGAATAACACATTTTCTTAAATATATACATGCATGTGTGTGTATTTATATATTCAAAATAATTATATACAGCACACACAAATATATTATGTAAACACAGACTTTTATTTTGGATGCGATTAATCGCGATTAATTTTTGCACAGACCTAATAAATTCAAATGGATTCGTTTTACGATCACTTTATTATCTTTTGAAGTGTCAAAGGGGTAGTTGCGTAGCCGTCAATGGATCGACAGAATTAAAAATATCTTAATTTATGTTTTGAAGATGAACGAAAGTCTTCCAGGTTTTAAAGAGCACAAGGGAGACTAATTAATCACAGTATTTTCATTTTTGGGTCAACTATCCCTTTAATTTTATAAAATGTTTATTTATATTATATTTCAAAGGTGATGTTTGCATTTATCATTACATTTTGCATTCTGTTTCTCATGCTTAAAATAATATCAATAATTTAAAAAAGTGTTTTTATTCATACACTAGGATAGTTTTTCTTCATATTTTAATAGTAGCCTAGTTTTTTTTACATTTCTACCAAGCTTTATTTTTTTATTTCCGTTTAGTATTTTTACTAGGGCTGTCAAAACGATTAATCACGATTAATTGCATCAAAAATAAAAGTTTGTGTTTACATAATATATGTGGGTGCACTGTGTATAATTATTATGTATATATCTAAAAACACACATGCATGTATATTTAAGAAAAAATATTTATATATAAAATATTTATATTTATATATAATATAAATTATATATAAATCCATATGCAGAATATACATGAAAATATTTCTTAAATATATACAAGCATGTGTGCGTATTTATCTATCTAAAATAATTATACACAGTGCCCCCACATATATTATGCAAACACAAACTTTTATTTTGGATGCGATTAATCGCGATTAATCGTTTTGACAGCCCTAATTTTGACTTAAACTTACTAAGTTGCCATGGCAACATTTACATTTTTTTTTTTAAATTTCTGGATTGTATTTTATTTCAGCTTTATATCAATGGACAAACACTTTTTGCTACAGTAATAAACCATTCTGAGCATTCTGTCTCTGAGCTGAAGTGTTGCTCATCTGTGATTACCTTGTCATTCTTCTTGACAAACCAAAGGCGTGTCTCCTATAGCTCTGTGATCAAGCACCGGGGTAATCATGAGCGCGGACCCTCAAAGAGATGCTTTCATTTGCAGACATTCCCTTACCTCATCCGTCACAGTAACGTGCTTCAAACACCCATGGTTCCTCAGAATATCCAGCATTAAGAACTGTGAACAAAAAACACATATACACTGTTTATGTTCAGATAATTATAATTTAATTAACATGCATGCTAATGCTGTATCTTCATAGATTGATGTAGGCATAGTGGTGTTACTATGCTAGGTCAAATTGCTATGCAGTTTCTGCAGTTTTTATAGTTTTTTTTCTAATGTGTTTTGAGTTGCTAATATGGTGTTTTATTTGGTCGTTTTGGCATTGCTAGGTGGTTGCTTACCTGTTCTGAGTTCACCATTTTATAATGTTACTATCGTTTTAGGTGGTACCTATGGAAGCTTGTTTCTGCCACTGAATAAAAAAAAAATAATAATAATAATTGTGACTTTTTATATCATAATTGCGATATATGAATTCAGAATTGTGAGGAATAAAGGCGCAATTGCAAGATATAAAGTAATAATTCTGAGAAATAAAGTCTCAATTCTGAGATATAAAGTCGCAATTACGAGAAATAAAGTTGCAATTCTGAGAGATAAAGTCGCAGTTGCGAGATATAAAGTCGTAATTCTGAGAAATAAAGTTTCAATTCTGAGATATAAAGTCTCAATTCTGAGGTATAAAGTCTCAATTCTGAGGTATAAAGTTGCAATTACGAGAAATAAAGTTGCAATTCTGAGAGATAAAGTCGCAGTTGCGAGATATAAAGTCGTAATTCTGAGAAATAAAGTTGCAATTCTGAGATATAAAGTCTCAATTCTGAGGTATAAAGTTGCAATTACGAGAAATAAAGTTGCAATTCTGAGATATAAAGTCTCAATTCTGAGGTATAAAGTTGCAATTACGAGAAATAAAGTCGTAATTACGAGATATAAAATCGCAATTCTGAGAAATAAAATCACAATTCAGTTCATATCTCGAAATTCTGACATATTTTCTCAGAACTGTGAGATTTCAGGCCAATTCAAAGGGGGAAAAAAAGAATATTTTAGACTATTATAAACTTTTTCCCCCTCAAAACAGTTTATATCTCACAATTCTAACTTTACAACACGCAATTTCGACTTTATATCAATCAATTCTGACTATATATCAGTCAATTCTGACTTTATAACACGCAATTCTGACTTTATATCAATCAATTCTGACTTGATATCTCGCAATTCTGACTTTATAACACACAGTTGCTTCTTTATATCATGCAATTGTGACTTTATATCTCGCAATTTTGAGAAATTCTGTGGCGGAAACAAGCTTCCATAGGTACGGTACCATTGAGCATGATATTTTGGACTCTATATGTGTTTTATTTCACCCATCAGATCATTAAATAACCCCTCTCCTCATCATGAAGTAAACTATCATCATCTGTAGCACAAACAGTGTGCGTGTGGGATGAGATCCTCGCCAAAGTTGAAGATTCATGGTTAGAGCTTTGTTCATTTCTCCATAACCCTGAAGGCACGAGCACCAGTAATATCTCGTGACCCGACCCGAGACGACAGAGGAAAGCTTCTCATCACTCACACTTTTGGCTCTGACAGGTCTTGTTTTACAGGTCTCCACAATACAAGAGAGCTTTTGGCGGACATCATGTCTAACATCTTTGTGCTGACTCATTCCTCTGTTCTCACCGGGAAGATTAAAGGTGTGTGTGTCTTCACCAGGCAAGCACAAATTTCCCTTAATGTTTCTCCCATCAGTCCTTTATGGGTCTAATCTCTTTCAGGATCCATCCCGCCTGCGCTATTGATCCTCTCGGTGCCGCCGACACAAACTACACGCACACGTTTGATCTGATGTGCTCCAGACTAAAAGAGATGGAGAATTCATGCCCACGAGGTTTGAGGTCTATGGATCGCTTTCATAGCTTACCCTGGGCAACTTATTTAATAATAAACACGACGTGAGGCTCTGGATGTGAAACTTTTGGCTCACTGACATAGTTGGAAATCAAGACATTAAAGGAGTAGTTCACTTTAAAAAAAAAAAAAAAAAAAACTTTTGCTGATAATTTACCCGGCCCCATGTCATCCAAGATGTCCAAAATTAAGGTTTCAGGATTTTCTCCATATAATGGACTTCAATGGGGTCCAAACGGTTCAAGGTTTGATTTTTCCCCCCTGTACAGGTTCTTTTTAACCCCTTAACCGCCTAACTTTACTTCACTATATTTCTATTAAATCCTAATGTAATTATGACTAATTATATATCGTTGGAAAGGTCTAAGACTTCTAAATAGATATTCTATCCCTGTTTTGTGTTACAAATTATGTAGGAAGAGTAATTGGTGAATTTATGACAGGAGTGCACCTAAAAAAATCTGCATCATAACAGGAGTTTTGACACAAAAAGTCGATGCACCCACTTTTAATCATTGAAACTTCTGCTTTATGCAAAAAGTTCATGATAAAACATATAATCTAGAATTTTTCAATAAAAAATAAAAAAAATATAGTATAACATTATCCTCTAAGAATGATAATATTTATATTTATTATCCTATAAAATATCATATTATTTATTTTTTGTCACCTTTTTTATTATATCACATTTTTTTAGTAGTTATCATAAATTAGGTATCATTTGAAAGCTTATAAACTCAGAATTCATCTTGTGGAAACCGTTTTATAATTGAACGTTGCGTTACCATAGAAACGGTACTGATTTTATCAGGCTCCTCCCCTTTTAGGCATCATTATATTTCATACTTTATGATCAAAACTTTTTCTAATATTGACAAAACACATATTGTCAGAAAGGTCTGAGTCTCAAGGTTCCAAATTTTGTGACAGAAGTGAAATTTGGACAGAAATGTATTAATTTGTTAAGGCAGAATGTAAACAACTAAATTCAATGGCACCCGGTGGCTATTTTTGGTACTACGTCTAAACAAAATCTCATGGCAACTTCAATTTTTGTGATATCAACTTCAAATTTGGAACATAACTTGGTTAGATTTATGGATTTTTTTAGAGTAAAAAATATTTGTAAAATATATATTTTATATAAAATAAAAAATATATAGCACATGATATTTGATTTACTGTCAATTTAAACTTCCACAACTTTCATACTTTCATTTTTTGAAGTGTCTTCACTTCAGCAATATTCTGCTGAGTGTTTCCTTTAAAACAAGACCAAACTTGGGTATATATTCCAAATCATTAGGGGTTAAGACAGTCCATAATACATTAGTGCCAGTGGTTTTTAAATGTCCTATTATAAAACTGTCCATCTTAACATTAAGACTTTGATCTAACAGCTAAATTGCATGTTGCTGAAAAGCAGTAAGTCACATCAAAAAGACAATTAGTGTCTCTACAGGCAGTAAAACCTTTAATGGCCATAATTAACCATTAACTTTCATTGAATATGAATCTAATGGAGCCCATTCAGAGAGGTGTTTAAAGGGTTAATGCCCTCATCATTTGGTGAGCTCGCTCCTTATTCATTGAGATTCTCTGAAAAGCTCCTAATGGTGGGACATTTTCATCTCTTTTCATGACCTGTGCAAGTCCATTATGTCTGCAGAACGGCACACAGAGGGTAAATTTGCCCTGCACAGGTCGAAGCGTTTCTGAGGTGTCAAGTGGACAATAAAAGGGGAGAGAATATGAAATTTGGCCCAAGCGGTCTATAATCGGCTCTTGAAAGGACAGAGAAATGTTGAAAGGTGCTGATGGTGAGACGTGTGAATTCAAAAACCAACTTTTAAATTTCTTTTCATTTCCACGGGAGAAAGTGTGAAGGTTGATCTGGACTAGTAAACACACACACATGCATGCTTATCTCCTCATATAAATTCAAATGCAATTCAAAGATACTGTGAATGCTGTTTCAATCCACTTTAGTCATTTCAAAATAATTATGACGGCCATTTTGCACGTAGGCTATGTGCAAAAACAATCACGCATGCCGTCTATAACCAACCGGATCACATTATTATTCATAGGTATTTGTGTGCAAAGTGTGGTTCAAGCAAAAAAATACATTTTTCACGTTTGAATAAACCCCGATGCATGTGATAGCATAGCATCTAGTTCTCATCTTAGGAAAAAAAAAATTACTCATTTTTTTTTATATTCCTTTCTTTTATACTATTTAAAAAAATAATAAAAATGTCTAAATGTAGCAGCTAGGGATGGGCAACGATTAATCGCGATTAATTGCATCCAAAATAAAAGTTTGTGTTTACATAATATATCTGTGTGTGCTGTGTATAATTAATTTGTATATATAAATACCCACACATGCATGTATATATTTAAGAAAAATGTGTTATTAATATATCAAATATTTATATTTATATATAATATTAATTGTGAATAAATATATATAAAATATATACATGAATGTATGTTTAAGAAAAATGTGTTATTAATATATCAAATATTTATATTTATATATAATATTAATTGTGAATAAATATATATAAAATATATACATGAATGTATATATTTAAGAAAAATGTGTTATTAATATATCAAATATTTATATTTATATATAATATTAATTGTGAATATATATAAAATATATACATGCACATATTAAGAAAAATGTGTTATTAATATATCAAATATTTATATTTATATATAATATTAATTGTGAATATATATAAAATATATACATGCACATATTTCTTAAATAGATACATGCATGTGTGGGTATTTATGTATACAAATTAATTATACACATCACACACACATATATTATGTAAACACAAACTTTTATTTTAGATGCGATTAATCACGATTAATCGTTGCCCATCCCTAAATAATGATCAAAAAATCACTGGGATAATCACTGGCAAGGTCAAATAAAATTCACTGGATTATATAAAATTGGAGTGGATTAATGACCATTATTTTGCATGTTGGCATAATATTAATAATTTTGAATTAAAAAGTGCGTGCACTCAATATATGAATCACTCAGCAGTAACTTTTGCATTTTGTGAGTAACATCCAGCAGACAGTGATGAAACACGAGTCGCCTCGGCAGCTGCAGACGAGTTTATTTTAGACTTTGTTTGATTGTGCTTTTTGTTCCCAGGGAGGGTATAATTTGGTGCATGAGCGCCTGAGGGGGGGAAGGATACCCCTGCATAATTAAAAAGACACAAACGGAGGGAGCGTATTGATTAATTCATGATGAAGATTCAAAGGGATCAGATTAAACAGTGTTTGATCATAAAGAATTGGCTGTTAAAGATGCAACACTAATCTGCCTCAGACACTGCGCTTAATTATGAACTCTTCGCTGACGTCTGAAACGATGTGGAATTAGTGGATTGTGTTGTACAGTTGTCAAGGTTTATTGTGAAAGAGATCAGTTGAGCTTCTGTGCTCCTTGGAAAGACTTGTTTTCATGTTGAAATACTGGTTAAATTAAGTTGAATTAGATAGATCCCTAAACAACCTCTATCTGCATTAGTACATTTCTTAAAAAAGGAAGAGTACCATAAAAAGTAATCAAAATTGCTCTTTTACATTCAACATGTCCTTGCATGATACTACTTCCTAGGGCTTGACAGACATAGCATGAACTATAAAGTGAAGATACTTTAAAAAAAAAAACTATATGATAACAGAAATGCTTATTTTTTGGAATAAAGTCATTATTTTTGTTTGTTTTTGCGCACAAAAAGTGTTCTCGTCGTTTGATAAAGTTAAAATTGAGCCCCTGTAGTCACTTGGACTATTTTAACGATGTCTTTAATGACTTTTCGAGTCATTCCCTCAAGAAGCCTTTGGACTAGTATGCAGGAGCGATCTTAATATCTTAAATATCTTAATTGATAAGATGAACGAAGGTCTTACGGGGTTGGAACAACATGAGGGTGAGGAAATACTGACAGAATTTTCATTTTTGGGTCAACTAACCCTTTAATTCGAAGTTCGACATTGTGAATTAATTTCGATCGATTTTGATTCAAAATCGAAATCGTGACACACTTACTACATGCTTTCTAGAGCCAGACCGATATTATCGGGCCGATATTAGGCATTTTCCAAACTATCGGTATCGGCAGTTATAATGGCCGATAAATGAATATTTCAACAATAAAATTAAAACGGACGAAACACGCTTGAACCATGTCATGAGTGTTGGAGTTGTATAGTTTGTCCACCAGAGGGCGCTCTACACCGTTCCTGTTGGCAACACTCGTTGAGTTGGTCACGATACACACATTGCTTGAATAACAATTAAAAGAACATCCCCATCAGTTCTCTAAACTCAAATAAGCATGACAAAATTTGTGACTATCGTGTCCAGTTTAAAAATAAATAAAATATCGGCCGATATATCGGATTTTAAAACCCAAAAATATTTGTATCGGCCTTCAAAATCCTTTATCGGTCACAAATAAACTTAATATTCCTATGCCACCACCTAAGTATATTGTACATGCAAATACATGCCCATCTTACAACATACAGAAAACTCCAGTTTCCTTTCTTTGTCTGTTACTTACATTTCCAACTCTTTTCGACTGCAGCTAATCCTGGAGCTGTCGAGTGTTTGCCACCAGCGAACCCCAAATCTTGGCTCCAGGCCGTCAGGAGGTTTGAAGAGGTGAAAGCACTCTGCATGGAAATGGATGTCATGATCAGCACAGTGGGATGGAATATGAAAATGTATTTTGTGAACGTATTGGATTCAGTAGAGCACCTCGGGGGGATGCCCCAGTCCCAGATGAACGGGCAAAAGAAACAGCCGTCAATTGAAAAGATAAAAAAGCAATCTTGTGCACCTGTAACCTTTAAGAGATATTTCTCTCTCTCTCTCTGAGATGCTTTCAGCAATCACTTGTATAGCAAGGAACCAATATATATGAGGATATGTGTGCATCTGTGAAGGTGAATCACGTTTCTGAATCACAAGCAGATGGAGAACAGAGTTTGTGTACATCTCACTGCCAAAGCTTTTACAAGCATCTGGCAGCGGCGTAGGTTAAAGAAATTAAAGATACTGTATGTTCAATCACGCTCACATTTAATTCTCTCATGTCACTGATGAGGGTTTCTTGAGGTCAGGAGGAAAAACGGGATGAACATTTAAGCCTCAGGTGCTCTTCGTTTCGGAGTCAAGCTTGTTATCTTTCCGGTCAGAAGTGACCTCAAAATTAAATTTCCTCCATCCCAGTAAAACCAATGCAATTTATTTTTGTTCTATAATATTTATTCTTTGTAATTTAGTATTTTGAGACAATTTGATTGAATTTATTAATATTTATGCAATATTTATGGTCTATTTTTGCCATGGAAAAATATATACATTTTTCTATATATATATATATTATTTTTTTCAAAAAATTATTAATGCAGTATTTTAGTTTAATATAGAGTCCAGGCCTTCAGAATAAAAATATTTTTTGAAGAAAATTAGCACCATCTGGTTACAGTATAGAGAAAAGGCGTAGAATCATGGTGTAACCACTAGATGGCATGTACAGCTCTCTATGGAGAAGCATGTGAATTCCCCAGATGTTTATGAACACATTTTTTTTATAAACAATCTCAAAAACCATTTTTTATTAAAAAAATGTAAAAAAAAAAATAATAATAATAATAATAAATAAAAATTTGTGAATTTTTGTTTTTGTCAATTTCCCATTCATTTCCTATGGGGGTCATTTTTGACCAAAGACCACAAGTGTGACTATTTTTTTTAAGACCACTTAGCATGCTCGGATCATGACCTCAATTTTTTTTTGTATTCACATGCATAATGCCATAAAAGTCACCAAGTTTCAAAACACTCTGATGAAGCTGTGATTTTTAGAAATTCAAAACAGAAAATGTTTCGGTCTGAAATGTCCGAATAGCACCTGAGGGTTAAGGAACCAAAGGCAAAGAAGGTGGCCTTCGTTTATGTTTCTGTGTAAATGTGATGTTTTTTAAATGACTGGTTGGTTCTGGAAAAATCTCACTGACTCACCAGGTCATGCCGTCACAAACTCGTATGCTGTCATTTTTCTGTGGAAAAGAAAAGAGAATTTGTAAAGAATCAATTGACAGTTCATATAGTGACCAGAGCCGTCAAGCTCCAAAAGGGACAAAAAACACCATTAAAGTTTCATAAAAGTGGTGTGTGTTCTATTATACAAGTCATATGAAGCTGGTTTTCACAGAAAATCATCCTTTCTATGCAAACACTGAAATCTCATTTACATATGCATCTCTTTTGACATCTCAAAATGTTTAACAACTGTCCCTTTAACTGGTACAGTTCACGTCTCAGTCAAAAATGACAGAATTTTTTGTTTTTATTATTTTTATTTATTATTTATTTTTTATTTTTATTTATTTTATTTTTTAATTTTTATTTATTATTTTGTATTTTAAGGAGATTTTATGGTACTACATAATATTTACACCGTATTTATAATCTATTTTTTGAGCATAGGCCTGAAAAAAAAAAATGAAATTTCCAACTTAAACTGTTGTAAATCTTGAATGCTTTAGACTAGAGCACAGGCTTATGTTAGATCTCTTTATATTTTATATTCTTTATATTTTTATTATTAATTATTAATGTCAAAGCCATAAATCTAAACAAGTTTAATATCTCAAAACATAAGCTTTCAGTAAGATTTTGTTTGGGTGCAGTACCAAACGCTTCCACTACATGAAATTTTTTATTATTTTTCAGGACCATTTAACCTTTATGAATCACATACAATACTTTTTTGTGTTCACATAGCAAGTGCCAAAACCTTGTTACGATGAAGTAAAAAATGTAAAAACAAAAACCTTCATATTTTAAGGTCAAACATGACAGAAGAACGTGTATCTGAGACTCAACAGATGTGGGCTATTTAGGACATCCGGTAGTACTCTCGAAGATAATAACCTTTCACAGCAGCACACCACACGAGACATACCCTTATCAAGACCTTCCGTTTACAGCCGACTGAATGTGATTTTAATCTGTCTCTCACCAGGTCAGGACTCGGAGGGTTTAACTTATTAAACCAAACAACCTGCAATCAGAGAAGCATCATTGTACATTCTGTTTGAATATGAGCCAAGCAGAAGCAATCTGTGCCTCACAACTGCATTAAACAAACCAATCTGCTATTATACAGGCCACAATTTCAAACATAATCCAAGGCTATCCTTAAAGACCAAAGGGGAAAATATGATAATAGCCTGTAATCAATACATATATAGAAATTAGGGCTGTCTAAACGATTAATGGCATCCAAAATAAAAGTTTGTGTTTACATAATATATGTGGGGGCACTGTGTATAATTATTTTGTATATATATATATATATATATATATATATATATAAACACACATGCATGTATATTTAAGAAAAAAAATATAATTTATTTATAAAATATTTATATATAATATAAATTATAAATAAATCTATATACAGAATATACATGAAAATATTTCTTAAATATATACAAGCATGTGTGTGTATTTATATATATATATATATATAAATACACACACATGCTTGTATATATTTAAGAAATATTTTCATGTATATTCTGTATATAGATTTATTTATAATTTATATTGTCAAAACGATTAATCGCGATTAATCGCGTCCAAATATATATACTTTTATTTTGGACGCGATTAATCGCGATTAATCGTTTTGACAGCCCTAATATAAATATATATATATATATATAATTTTAAGATCAAGGTAAATTGTACTTAATTTGTCTTCCGGGAAACATGTAAGTATCTTCAGTTGCTTCTGAAGGGCAGTACTAAATTAAATTTTTAATATGAAATGTTGATTTCAATTATTATTTATTTGTTATTTTTATTTTATATTTTTTTTTTCTCTCTTATTTTTTTTTTGTTGTGGTAAGAGGGAAAAATGTGAAAATAAACAGTTTAAAAAAAAAGAAACGATATAAAGAGTTCAGATGCAAAAGCCTCTAAGTGCCATTTGAAATTTTCTTCTAGAATGATCATTTTTATCAAGCTTGTAATTTAAGCTTGTAGATTAAGTTCAGTAATTTCACTTAAATGACAATTAATAGGTAATCTTCACTCTTATTTAAGTGAAATTACTGAACTTTAATATGCAGTCTTGATAAAAAAATGATCATTCTAGAAGAAAATTTCAAGGCTTTTGCATCTGAACTCTTCATATATTTAAACAAAATAAGAAAAATCTAGTTGTGTGAGTCCCTAAATTGTCCTCAGTGTGAAAAGATAGATCTTAAAATCATACAGTCACTGTCGGAAAGGGTTCAAACATGCAAAAGATGCTAGAAAACTGAAGAATTTGTGGGGCCAGGAGAATAACCATCACAAAACAAAAACAGTCGTGGATCATCCGGGTAAAGACCCAGTATGAAGAATCAAGTTTGTACGGGGTCATTTTTATAAATTCAGCTATTTTTTATGTGAAATATCTTATTCAGGACAGTACTAAATAAAAAATAACATGCATTTTGTATGATCCCTCTTATTTTGTTAAAATTATTCACAGATTCTGCCAGGGGTGTGTAAACAGTTGAGCAGCGCTGTATGATGAGTTTTTCTCTGGACATGAAAGACTGTTGATTTTGTATAGCAGATATACTTTGTTTGGACAGACACAAAACGCTAAAAAATTTATATTTTTCCATTGAGATGGTTCTCTTTATATTTACTATCAAATATGTTTTATCATTTACTATACAGGTTTTTATCTCATATCCATTTTTTTTTCATTATAATTAGGGCTGTCAAACGATTAGTCCCGATTAATCGCATTCAAAATAAAAGTTTGCGTTTACGTAATATGTAAGTGTAGTGTGTATAATTATTTTATATATATATAAATACACACACATGCATGTATATATTTAAGAAAAAATTGAAAGTATACACTTTATATATATTTATTAGGGCTGTCGAACGATTAATCGCATTCAAAATAAAAGTTTGTGTTTACGTAATATATGTGGGTGTAGTGTGTATAATTATTTTGTATATATAAATACACACATACAGTATGCATGTACATATTTAAGAAAAATGTATACTTAATATATGAAATATTTATATTTATACATAATATTAATTATGTATAAATATATATATAGTATATACTTTCAGATTTTTCTTAAATATATATACTCTACACATGCATGTGTTTGTATTTATATTTACAAAATAATCATACACTCTACGCCCACATATATTACGTAAACACAAACTTTTATTTTGAATGCGATTAACCGCTTGACAGCCCTAGTTATAATTTACCTTTTTTGCAATCCAGTATGGTACTATTTTTGCACTTTTAATTACTTTATTTCTTTAAATATACCTGGCATGAAATGTAGAATGAACTGCACTGTGCTGAGTTGACATCGAACAGTGATTTGCTGGCATGTTTCACACTTTCTTCCCACCTTCATGACTTGCTATTTGTCACACGTTAGATGTTAATGTATAACACATGCCACATAGTCTCATCACTACATCTCTCACACCATCCATGTAAAGGTGCTGCTATCCTTGCCTTCATTACAGCTGCACCCGTTCCAGGTCCTCGTCACGCTGAGATGTATAATTAACACACACATCAGCGAGGAGACAGGCAGAGGCCGCCGGAGCCGCAGTCACTAATGATTCCACAGAGACTTTCCTTCACTAGACAAAAAGAAGAGTTTAGATAATTCAGAGCTACCGTATGTTAACACACACTCTTACAAGCAAAGATTAAACCAGTTACCTCAAAATTAAAATTCATCCTTATGATGTTCCATACCCATTGGACTTTTTCAAGGGGGGGGGGGTTCTGTGGGACACAAAAGGAGATGTTAGGAAACATGTTTACTCTGCTTTTCGACGTGATAAAATTATATTCTTCTTATTTAAATGGATGCAAAAAATATATAATTAATTTTTCGTAGCTCTGCTTTTCGACAAGACAAAATTATATTCTTATTTAAATGGATGCAAAAGTGATTAATAATACACACACATATATATTAATCATTTATTTATCATATGGTGCTTTTTCGTAGCTCTGCTTTTCAACATGACAAACTTATTCTGACAACATTATATTCTTACTTAAATGGATGCAAGTGATAAATAATAAACAAAATTATATATAAATCACTTATTTATTACATGGTGCTTTTTCGTAATTCTGCTTTTCAACTTGACAAACTAATTCTGACAACATTATATTCTTACTAAAATGGATGCAAGCGATAAATAATATACAAAATTAAATAATATCGAGAAAATGAATTGCGATTAATCGCATCCAAAATAAAAGTCTGTGTTTACATGATATATTTGTGTGTGCTGTATATAATTATTTTGTATATATAAATAGCTATGCATGCATGTATATATTTAAGAATTATTTGTGCTTAAATTCTGTATATATATATATATATATATATATATATATATATATAGTATATAGATACATAATCTATATTATATAAATATTTTATAAATGAATAACACATTTTCTTAAATACATACATTCCTTTGTGTATATTCATATATTCAAAATAATTATATACAGCACACACAAATATATTATGCAAACACAGACTTTTATTTTGGATGCGATTAATCGCAATTAACTTTTGCACAGCTCTAATATATATATATATATATATATATATATATAGTATTATTTATTGATTGTATGGTGCTTTTTTTTAGCTTGACAGTTGTTGCTTTATGCTTTGTATGGAAAAACAGAAACTTTGAGGAAGAAAAATTAAAGAAATTTCATTTCTGGCTGACATAACACTTTAATGAGCCACTTATTTTGTATTGCCTGTTGCTTTGACACCACCAAACAGCAAATTACAACATATCTGTGATCATTATAGCTAAATTAATGGCCGTTTTTAGGAGGTCCAGTGTTCGTAATCAGGGGCAAACACCAGAGGCCGATGATGAATTATTAATACCTCCATGCTGAGATGGCATCGTATGTGTGTGTGTGTGAGAAAAAGTGAGTTTTTATCTTCGATTCTGTTCTAACGTGACTCCTGTATGAAATCCTGTTAGAGGAACACGCTGACTTTTTTGGACTTTAGCTTATTCACCGTATTCCCCAGAGTTACATAAGTCCATACATACCTTTTTCATCTGACACATCCACCGCTAGCCTAGCTTAGCACAAAGACTGGACGTAAATGGATACAGCTAGCATACTAATCCCAATAAGTGACAAAATAACGCAAACATTTTTCTATTTACATGTTGTGGTTTATGATACGCAGATATCTTTTAACCGTATAAATATTGTGAAATATATTCTCAGAAGGCGAAGCACTGCTCACTTATTGGGATTAGTATGCTAGCTGGAGCCATTTACTTCAAGTCTTTGTGCTAAGCTAGGCTAGCGGTGGGTGCGTCAGATATAGTTACAGCACGCACGAAGATGAAAAAGGTATGTATGGACTTATCTAACTCTGGGGGATACAGTGAATAAGCTAAAGTCCAAAAAAAGTCTTTAAGCCGTCCATTTCCCTCCTGCAGATTTGCTCATCGTTTTCACCAGGCCTCGTCCAGCCTCTTTGAAATACCTTTAATCAGCCGTGAGTTAAACTGTGAGAAAATCCTCACTCGTTCCCCCATCAGACCCGTATCAAAGGCATCCTACGACATCTCCCACCCTAAGAGGAAAAACGTGTTGAAACGAAACTATTAGTGAGAAATATTTCAGGAAAGCATATCACAAAGATCAAAGAGGCGACTGCGAGAGAAGAAAAACACTTATGCAGCGAAATACAAGATCTTCTAAGCTCTGGGAACGTGAAGTTCACACACTTTGCGCACTACACTGGATTAATGGTTAATTGAAGTATCAAACTTGTGTCTGCAGTTTCTACAAAAGTTCCATATGGGTAAAATTGTATTATAGTAAAAAATAGAAATGACAATAGAAAAGTATAGAATTAGATGAGATTATAATAAAGTTCTAAATATGGATGGATGCACTTTTTAGGGCTTCAAAATATTCAGCCCCAATCAAATCACTCCCATTATAAAGCTTATAAAGCCAGGCTATTTATCATACAACTTAAGAGGAAAGTCACATTCACCTTAGATTGCTTCAGGGTGAGTAAATTATGGGATAATTTTCCTTTTGGGGTGAACTAACACTTTAAAACATAACTGACTATGACTATGATAACAAGACTGGCTTTTTGGCCATAATTTTGTTAGAATATCTCTGTTCAAGCTAGAAGATATGAAATCTGCTTTGACAGACTTTTTAACAATTTGAGTTCCCTTTCTTGTCTTCTTGAGCTTAAATATTTACATAAGCAAGGCTTAAACTTTTATTTGTTCACGTTCATGTTCTCACAATTTCATAGAGTTCATAAAGATGAAACTGGCGATTAAAATGCTTTCACCATCAACAAACACCGATTTTTACTCGCATTTGGTCCTGGGCCATTGACTAATAACTTAAATATCACCTTTAAAGTGCAAAATGTGGTTACAAGTAGGCTATTCCTGCTTCACAAGATGATAAAATCCTTGTTTACATGATTTATTCTCAACGTCTTGCTTGTAGGCTAATGTTATGTTAAAGAGCGGGAAGCCGTATTTAAAAGATTTTCCGTGTTGATTATGATTATAAGTGCCTCTCAAATTCATTTCATAAAGGGAACAATCTGTCTATGGGAACAATTGACATACATTTTTAATAATAAAAATATATATATACCGTTTTCTGAGGTGTCAGTCTTCGGAATTTTGTTGGTCATTTTTGGCGCTCAATTTGTTTGTCCCTCAAAAACGGTAAAGTCTGAGTTCATGTTGATAAACGTTGTTAACGAAACACAGGTAAATGTTACTTGTGATGTGTAAATCTACAATAAACGTTGTTAACGAATTACAGGTAATATATGTTAATTATGGTGTGTAAAACTACATTAAACTGATAAACATTGACAGTAACACCTTACCTGTTTTGTCCGTTTTGTCGATGTCACGTGAGAAAGCGCTCGTGCACGCGCGATTTGCTATGATTAACACGTCATTAGAACACCTGATGACATTTTTAAAACAGTTTTTTTTTACTTTTATTGTGAAATATGTACATTTACATCGTGTGTGTTATGAATGAATCCTTATTATTTATTTATTTTTTTCCAACAAACCCAAAACCGAACCTGCCAGCAAACACCCAATACGATTTTTTATTGATTATACGGTATTATTGCATCCATGGTTTAATTATAAATCTTACGTCGTTAAGCAATAGCTGTTTATATCCAAAAATCCAGTCAAAGTTTATTCATGACATATCCAGAGGAATAAAAGTCAATTAAACATGAACAGCTTTGATCTTTAATTCACAGGACGGTGAATAGCGCCACCTGCTGATCAGCATGAGAACTCGTACATATTTACGCTACAACAGTGTATTACCATAGTAAAATCAAAGACTATAGAAGTGCTTCTAAAATTATGACACTTCTATATGTCTAAATAAAGTTAAGAAATGCTGATGAGCAGATCTAGCACTGTAGTGAACTCCTCTGAAATAAACTGATGTAATAGTGTAGTGTTAGTATTTGCTGACTGTGTTCTTGTTTGTTATATAAACTGCTGCATTGCCATCCACACATCCAAAATCCATACCAGTTAAATGAGTTTGTGTCTCTGGGGTTCACAAAATATATATTTGGTCATACTTGTAATTGCCTCTATTGACAGCAGGTTTAATTGCTCTACACAAACTGCGATTAGTCTCGCTTAAGATAATGCTGATCAGAAGATATAATGTGTATGGATTAAATGAATTACATGAAAAAGAAATGGAAGTAGAAAATACAATATTACACACACTTGGTTATCTTAACCGGGGGCTTCACATTGACTTGTTTTAAAACCAAGAAACTAAAATGAATTGGAATATAATATAATAATATTTAATATAATATAACATAATATGCATATAGAAGTGTTGTATTTTTTTGCTTTTTTTACAATCTTTTTTAGCTTTGTATTTTTTTATGTCTTTTCTTTTTTGTGTGTGTGTCTCTTTGTATGTTTCTGAATTATGTATTGTTGATGTATTGTTTTTTCTGAATGGACCAAGAGTCTGTAAATAAAGGTTGTTGATGATGATACTATAATTAAGTACTCATTTAATACACGATAATAAAATACAATGTTTTTCATTTTTAAAAGTGATTTTATGAAAATTATAAAATGTGTAATATTTTTTTTTAAAGTACAAATATATAAAGTATGTAAAATAAAATATGTAATAACACTTTATTGGAAAAAAAAATAGAGCTCAAATTTCTATATATATCCACACACACACGCAAACACACATGTTAGATGTGAATAATCCTTTTGACATCGCTATTATAAATATAAAAATACATATATTTTAAAAGTTTTATTCGCTGATTAAAATTGAATTGATTAAAAATACATTGATCTGCCCTTCATTGTCTAGTTGTTGTGATTTATATATACAAAAAAACTCGCTGAGCTCAGATCATTTAGACGTGGCGCCGGGCAAAGATATTTTCCCTTCATCAGTGCATCCACTCGAAGCGGAGTTCCGGTTACGTCACCAACGCTCGGCGGAGCTTCTGATTGGCTACTTGGGTTCGCTTTAACTACAACGTTAACCAGCCAACAACAACACTATTCAACAAAGGAGTTAAACGCTGAAAATGACTTACATTTTGGAGCGAAATTAACATAAGATTTGTATTTTGTAATATTAATAAACACTCTGTATAATTTTATTTCCAATGAGATTTGATGTGTAAACTTGCTATCGGTTGCCCTCAGGAGAGAGTGGAGCGGCTAGTCGCTAGCAAACAGACTTTCGACCAAGAAGGGTGACACAACTCAACTTCACCACACACACACACACATATACATACACACACTGCTTCGTCTCGTCTATCATCCGTCAGGTTAGTGATCTGCCCATCTGTTCGGAGTATCGAAAAGTGTTTTGATTATGTCTTCATTATTACACATTATTGCTGTATAAACTGCTGGTTTATTTGCTATGTGGCTAGCTCATGTTAGCTCATTGGTTTCACTCTAACATGTTACTTACTTATGAGAAATGTCATTTTTTTCTAAAACATAATTTTAAACCACTCTATCCCAGATGGTCACGGTCGGGTGTGTGATTTTATTTGTGTTAATTTAAAGCCCCATACATGAGCACAAATGGGCTGTTAGTGTTAGCACTAGCCAGCTACTGCTGTTATTGGACAATTACCAGCTTTTAATCTCATCAACTTGTCCAACGGTTTTAAGATCATATATAATTAAAGGGAGAGAGAGATGTGCGCGTGCACAGCTACTGCAGTGTTATAAATAGATATGCATTGCTTTCAGTTGTAAATCTAAAATCTACTTCCTGTCTAGTGTCCGAAATAACATGTTACTACCATGGACATGAACATTTATTGTCCTGTAAAACATGATAGTACCACCACAGCGAGTCCAAAACATGCAACTACACTGTTACTATATCAAAAATCAAAGTTTGACCTTGCTACATCCCCAAATATCATGGTTGTACATATCCAAAGTCCAATACATGTCCAAACAACATGGTATATATATACACCAAAATATGGTATTACCATAGTACATGTCCAAAAAAACGTTTTTTCATTGTATGTCTCTAAATAAACCATTGCATTACCATATTACCATGCTACATGTCTAAGAATCATGGTATGTATCTAAATAAAGCATACATGTCTCTAAACATGGTATTGCCATGTTATGCGTCCCCAAATAATTGGTATGCATGTATGTGTCTAATTAAACCATGATTTTGCCATGGTGCATATCTGAAAAATCATAGTATTACCATGATATGTGTTCTACAATGGTATCCTGAAGAGGAAGTGTGTGTTTCACAGGTCATGTGGAGGAAGGCTGTGCTGGTGGCCCTGTTGGCGTTGGGGATGGGTTATCTATACCACACTGACCCGGAGCTACCGACCCGTGTGCTGAACTGCATCAGCCAATCGCTGCCTCAGATGGAGCTGAGTGACAGCTCAGAGCCCCGCCCCCCTGCGCTGGAGGAGGCCATCGCTCGCGCCTGGCATACCCTGATCACGACTCCGGCCAAACGCTGGGGGAGAGTGGCTGTGGGGTGAGCGACTCGCAATAAACTCATTTATTCAGAACTTTCTTTGTTTATCGCCTTCTTTAATTCTATTTGGATGTTTTTCCATTGGTTCTTTAGTTATTCTGTTCTTTGTGTCCGTAGGTTTTCTGTCATTTGTTTCATTCACTGTAAAAACGTGTTAGTGAACATTATTTTCATACTGTTAGAGTATTTATTAATTAACTTTGATTTCTGCATATGTTTTCATTTTAGTTTAAGTTTTAGTGATTTTGTTACGTGCTTTTGTCACATTTTGTTTTAGCACTTTATATTATACTTAATATTACATTTTGTTTTATCACTTTATATTATTTATTATGAATTTATCATTAATATTGTGAACTTAATGCTTTTTAATTAATTATATATTTAGTCGCCAAAGTAACATTTCTAATTTCCGGTCCTAATCTAAGATTTATGCTTTATTACTGATTTTTTTTTTTTTTATATAATAGTTTTAGGTACCAATAACAACTTGTGGCTGAATGACTCAGATCTATAGGATAGTTACGAAGTTGCTTTTATCTTTTTTTTTTAATTATCAAACCAATAAACCATCTTTCTGGTAATAGGTTGTGACTCATTTGTTCATTCATTCAATCGTTGATTCTAGTGCTGTCAAATGATGAATCGCATCCAAAATAAAAGTTTGTGTTTACATAATATATGTATGTGTAGTGTGTATAATTATTTTGTATATATAAATACACACACATGCATGTAAACATTTAAGAAATATTTGCATGTATATACTTTATACAAAATTAATATTATACATAAATATTTGATATATTAATAACACATTTTTCTTAAATATATACATGCATATGTGTGTATTTCTATATACAAAATAATTATACACACTACACACACATATATTATGTAAACACAAACTTTTATTTTGGATGACATTAATCGCGATTAATCTTTTCCCAGCCCTAGTTGATTCATTATTTTTCTATACTTTTTGATTAATTCGGTAACGCTTTACAATAACGTTCCATTAGTTAACATGAACTAATACACTAATCCACAGCACTCATTTATCATTGTGATATTGTGAAATGTTAATTTCAACATTTACCAATGCATGATTAAAATCAAAACATTGAACTAACACGAACAGCTGGATTTTTATTAACTAACATCAGCAAAGATTTACAAATACACTAACAAAGGTTTTGCATGGTTAGTTCACGTCAGAAACCTTATTGTAAAGTGTTTCCACTAATGAATTAATTCAATGAATGTTTTGTCCATATTTGTTGAGCCTCACATGTCTGAACACGTACATCTGTGCTTTGTTTGCTCTGTTCATCAGGGTGAACGCCTGTGTGGATGTGGTGGTGTCCGGAGTGGGGCTGTTACAGGCCTTGGCTCTCGAACCGGGTCCCGGCAGAGACCACGAGGTGCTACGCAGCAAAGAGGACCTGAAAGAGGCCTTCATCCACTACATGGGGAAGGGCGCCGCTGCAGAGCGCTTCTTCTCAGATAAGGAGGTTTTTCAAAGGATCGCACGGGCGGCTGCCGAATATCCCGGCGCTCAGGTGCGCAGTCAAGTGTTTAATGACACAAGGAGCGGCCCTTAAAATGTGGTTGTCCTCAGGGCACGAGCCGAGGACCGAGATTAGCCTGTCTCTAAAACTGTCCGACAGGTTTGACAGCTCTAGTGTGATTAAAATCAAAGCGTGCGATCTGTTTTTGCAAGCGTCCTACAATATCCGCTTTAATTTTGGCATCTGCTGTAAATGAATCCGGCCCTTGAGATCCGATGGTTTAATGTGAAGGCACGAGAGGGAATCGAGTTTCTGTGTCAAATTTAATTTAGCATAATCAAGAGTAATTAATAGGTGCAGAGCTCAGACTGAGGCTGGTTCAGGACAAATCCTGTATTAATTATAGCACATTTTCACAAAAATTAAGCCAACAGTATTTTTTTTACAACAATATAAAATATCTTCCAATTGAATAAGCATTTTTAAAGGGATACTCCACTTTTTTTGGGAAATAGGCTCATTTTACCACTCCCCCAGAGTTAAACAGTTCAGTTTTACCGTTATCGAATCCATTCAGACGATTTTTTGATATTTAGAAGAATATCAGTAACCAGACAGTTTCTGGTCTCATTGACTTCCATAGTATATTTTTTTCCTACTATAGAAGTCAATGAGACCAGAAATGGTCTGGCTACTGATATTCTTCTAAATATCAAAAAATCGTCTGAATGGATTTGAAAACGGTAAAACTCGACTGTTTAATGAGCCTATTTCTAAAAAAAAAAAAAAAAAATGGAGTATCCCTTTAAATCTGATACTTGATATAAAATAGTCTTGTGATGTTTCAACGAGACTATATTTATTCAAAATGACGTTTTTTTTCTTGTTTCTTGCAGCTTTATGTGGGCGGTAACGCTGCTTTGATTGGCCAGAAACTAGCGTCTAACCCACAACTCGTGGTGAGTGTCTTGTGCTACTGAGCTAGCTCCAAACTGTTCTGCTAGTGCTAAAATCATTGAGCGCATCACTGGACAAAAGGTCAAATTGTCCTGAATTTCCTTTCCATAATAACTGATAAGTGCAAAAGCAGCTCAATCATACCTGATGAGCACCTGAAAGAGTGCTGTGTTCTCTCAGGTCCTCTTGTGTGGTCCGGTGGGGCCGAAGCTTCATGACATGCTGGATGAGCAGATCGTGGTCCCGCCAGAGTCTCTGCAGGAGGCCGACGAGTTCCACCTGATCCTGGAGTACAAGTCGGGTGAGACAAGCTCGAATTTACATGTGATTTCTCTTAACCCTCTGGGGTTGTTCGGCCCAAATGGACCCGAAGAATTTAAATAAAAAATTTAAAAAATCACAGCTTCCTCGGAATGGTCCGAAATTTGGTGAATTTGTTGGTATTTGGTATTTGAACATCCCAAAAAATTGGGGACAGGATGTGAAAAGTCTAAGTTGTTGTTAAAAAAAATAGTCACACTTGGGGTGTTGGGGTCCAAATGGACCCGCAGGGACAATGATGGGAGATTGGCAAAAATGTGGAAATACTGAGTTTTTTGTGCGTACAATCTACAAATCAGCCACGATCTTGAAAAAAAGCACACAACAGTGAAGGGGTGAATCTATAAAACATCAAGAGTGCATCAAGAGTTCAGATTATACATGTTTTGCATTTTTAAAATGCTCAGTTTGTCCACCAGATGGCATCCATCTCATTTCAAAAATTGGTTTTATGAGGCCTCAGCTTGACTCTAAAATGAAATACAGCTTTAAAAAAATAAATAAAAATATTTTAAATAATTAAATAAAAATATTTTAAATAATTAAATAAAAATAAAATAAATTTAAATAAAATAATTTAAATAAAAATAAAAATTTATAAATAATTTTTCTATTATGTTAAATGGGGGAAATTGTCATAATTATTGCATTAATACTAATTAAAGAATATTTTTGAAAAATTTAAAAATATAAAAAAATATAAAAATAAAATATAAAAAATATTAAAAAAAATTCAAATTTTTGGAAAAAAATTTTTTTTTTCTCAAAACACCAAAAAAAGAAAAGAAAAATATTATAAAAAAAATGAGTAAAAAAAATATATATATTTTTTTTTTTATATGAATCCCGCCCTTTGGATCCATTTGGACCCGAACACCCCGAGTGTGACTCGAACAACCCCAGTGGGTTAAGGCATATTAACAACAGCATATAGACATGTAAACCAGTTTAAAAGCTTGATTTTCACCACAGGGGGAATTGAAGAAAGTGTGTCCTCTCTGCTGCCCCCTACAGGTGAACAGTGGGGTTCCTCGAAAGCTCCTCAGGCTAACCGCTTCATCCTGTCCCATGATGTGTCCAATGGGGAAATGAGCACGCTGGAGACGTTCGTGGCCAGTTTGGAGGAGTTCCAGCCGGATCTGGTGGTTCTGTCCGGACTGCATATGATGGAAGGAATGGGCCGAGATCTCTGGGAGGAACGACTGAAAGAGGTCTGGAAAAGACAATCATTGGTCATCGCATATTTTTCAGTCCAATTCTAAAAACTGATTGGATGAGCCAAACTTTTAAATTATTAAAATATAGTACATATATACTAATGCCATTTTGATATTTGTGAGTGTCCACCTAATTTTTGAAATTGAGATTTATCCATCATCTGAAAGCTGAATAAATAAGCTTTCCATTGATGTGTGGTTTGTTAGGATAGGACAAAATAAAACTGTGAAAATCTAGAATTTAAGGGTGCAAAAAATTTCTCCATTTTATAATATTTCTTTATATATTTACTCATAACATGATCTTCACAAAACATCCTAATGACTTTTGACATAAAAGAAAAATGTACAATGTATCGTTGGCTATTGCCACAAATATACCCGTGCGAATTTTGTGATCCGGGATCAGTGTTGGGTGTACAGTAATTTAAGTACTTTTTCCTTGAAAATGAAAAATAAGGGATTACTCTTCATTTATCTGTAATTTAATTACAGTTGCTTCTGATGTAATTGAGGCAAATACTATAATCCGATCTCACAGCGATTCGTATGCGTTTTATGAGGTGTCTAAATCGTACTTGTACAAATTCGTTTGAATTATTGCAAAATAAAGTGTGAAATGTCATGAGATCAGACATAAAACAATAGTGGGTTTAACTGCACGATCAAAACGTATTGTCTGATGTTAAAAAGTATGTTTTTATAATGTAACCTTCTCCACCGTGGTCAGTTTAAGGATAATTCATGCAATTTTATAGTATTTATTTAAAAGAATTAAAACAGATTCATTCAGATGTCTATCCTTGTATTATTCAGCTGATTGAGATTGATATGGGATTTTGAAAGTAATTAGCAATCAAATACTTTTTAGAGAGAGTAATTAGTACAATAATCTAGTTACACTGTTGAAGAGGTAATTAGTAACCAGTGATTAATTACTTTTTTAGAGTAACTTACCCAACACTGTCCGGGATTTTTGAGGTCAATTCTGCTGCTTACTTATTAGATGATCTTTTCTTAATGGTGATTGTGTTGTGATTTCCTGCAGGCGGTGGTTGCGATCTCAGACGTGAGGAACGAGGTGCCCATCCACCTTGAGCTGGCCAGCATGACAGACAGAGACTACATGAACCGGATCCTGCAGGAGGTAATTGTGTAGGTTTAATGAATGCTAAC
The DNA here is from genome assembly GCA_038021265.1 of Cyprinella venusta. NCBI lineage: Eukaryota > Metazoa > Chordata > Actinopteri > Cypriniformes > Leuciscidae > Cyprinella > Cyprinella venusta. The sequence continues at coordinate 23,157,819 of CM075886.1, forward strand.
CGATATTAGACATTTTCCAAACTATCGGTATCGGCAGTTATAATGGCTGATAAATTAATATTTCAACAATAAAATAAAAACGGACGAAACGCGCTTGAACCATGTCATGAGTGTTGGAGTTGTATAGTTTGTCCACCAGAGGGCGCTCTACACCGTTCCTGTTGGCAACACTCGTTGAGTTGGTCACGATACATACATTGCTTGAATAACAATTAAAAGATCATCCCCATCAGTTCTCTAAACTCAAATAAGTGACAAAATTTGTGACCATCATGTCAAGTTTAAATAAATAAATAAAATATCGGCCGATATATCGGATTTTAAAACCCAAAAATATTTGTATCGGCCTTCTCGGTCGGGCTCTACGCTCAGTAGACACACAATATAAAAGGATGAAGTTCTGGGATTATTGTTAGAGGTGTCATACAACGAATTTAAAAGAAACGCCTTCTAGTTTTACATCGTCAAAATGTCCGTTGTTTTCATCTTCAACATTCAGGTTTCTTTGCGCTCTTCTGTTAGCAGGTCATTCCTATCGTGAACTCCATCGGCCTGAACGAACAGGAGCTGCTGTTTTTGACTCAGTCTGGAGGAGGACCTCACGCCGACCTCGCTTCGTGGGACGGCATACCCGACGTGGGCCGCGTCAGCGACATCTTGCTCTGGATCTTCGAGCAACACGGCCGGGCGGACCCAGAATCCGAGGCCGACCTGACCCGGATCCACTTCCACACGCTGGCGTACCACGTTCTGGCTACGGTGGAGGGTCACTGGGGGAACCAGGAGGCGGCGGTGGCTTCGGGCGCTCGTGTGGCGAGCAGTCAAGCCTGCGGTCTGCAAACCGTGGATATCAATAAAGTGATCCTCAAGGCGCCGTTGAGCTTCCACAGCTCCTTCTCAGAACCGAGAGAGAGCCTAACGCTGGACCCGACGAGGCCGGTCACCGTGTGGCGCAGAGGGAACGTGTCTTTCCATCTCACGCCGGTGCTAGTGTGCAAGCAGCCGCTGAGGACTGTGGGACTGGGGGACGCCATCTCAGCCGAGGGACTTCTGTTTTCAGAGTTCACACACCCGTCTTTTTGAAGAAACATCCTCTTCTCCAAAGACTCGCCAAAGAGGATGTTTGTGAAATGCAGTTTGAGTGCACTGTCCTCTTTACTTGCTACCTTAGTCTGAAATCGTATTGTGAAAGACAGCACTGAACGTAATAAAAACGCCATTTTTTTTTACTCAAAATAAAGTTGGCATCATTCTAGGGAAGCTTGTTTCCGCCATAGAATGAAAAATATAAAAGGTACTTGGGACTTTTTATCTCACAATTCGGACTTTTTTTCTTCACAATTGAGAGTTTACTTCTCGCAATTCTGAGATTACTTCTCAGAATTGCGAGATGGAAAGTCAGAATTGCGAAATATAAAGTCGGAATTGCGAGATATAAAGACAGAATTGCATGATATAAAGTCAGAATTGCGAGATAAAGTCAGAATTGCGAGATAGTCAGAATTGCGAGATATAAAGTCAGAATTGCGAGATATAAAGTCGGAATTGCGAGATATAAAGACAGAATTGTGAGATATAAAGACATAATTGCGTGATATAAAGTCAGAATTGTGTGATATAAAGTCAGAATTGTATGATATAAAGTCAGAATTGTGAGATATAAAGACATAATTGCGAGTTATAAAGTCAGAATTGCGAGATATAAAGTCAGAATTGTGAGATATAAAGTCAGAATTGCGTGATATAAAGTCAGAATTGCGTGATATAAAGTCAGAATTGCGAGATATAAAGTCAGAATTGCGAGATATAAAGTCAGAATTGCGAGATATAAAGTCAGAATTGTGTGATATAAAGTCAGAATTGCGAGATATAAAGTCAGAATTGCGAGATATAAAGTCAGAATTGTGTGATATAAAGTCAGAATTGCGAGATATAAAGTCAAAATTGCGAGATATAAACTATTCCGAGGGGGGAAAAAAAGTTAGTCTTTTTTTCCCCTTAGAATTGGCCTGATAAGTCTCAATTTTGATTTTATATCTCACAATTATGAGAAAAGATGTCAGAATTTCGACATAGAAACTCGCAATTATGTGTTATAAAGTCAAAATTGGGTGATATAAAGTCGCAATTGTGAGAAAAAGTCAGAATTGTGAGTTAGTCACAATTCTGTCTTTTTTTCTCAGAATTGCGACTTTATATCACCCAATTCTGACTTTATATCACGCAATTCTGAGAAATAAAGTCAGACTTCCGAGATATAAACTCGCAATTGTTAGAAAAAAAAGTCACAATTATTTATTTTATTTTTTTTATTCAGTGGCGGAAACAAGCTTCCATATCATTCACTCACCCTCACCCAGACCGAAATAATTTTCATTTGCGTTAGAGAAGTCACATGGGTTTTGAGCAACATGAGGGTGAGTAAACGATGAAAGAACGGTGAACTGCTTCTTTAACGTTTAACTAGCTCATACTCTGTTTAACAGGAACCAAATCATGATATTAGAGTCTTAAACACTTTTATTTGGTATTTTAAGAACCGTTGATTAATATCACAACTTGAATGCCGCCGATTCACAGTTTATCTGTGTCAAGTAATTGAAAGTTGTCTTATCCTATTGAAATTAAGTAGGAGCAATGTTCCCAGGTTTTAGATCACCAGCTTACCTGACAATATTCTGGCCATTATTAATGCACATAATGTCATTAAATATTTCATTATTCTTGTCTTAATTGAATCTCATTGTTCTTAAGGGTGGGAATATAACTAGGGTTTTGTTTTTTGTTTTTTTGTACGTTGGTACCAGCATTGTTTGTATATAATAAGAGAAGTGGTAAATATTGTTCATTCAGCCATTGATTTCTGGTGAATTAAGGTGGCGTTAATGACTGTTGTGATTTATCATGCTTCCTATCACACATAATGAATATGTACATACAAATGATGTCATTAGTTTTAAAGCTGATCATGTCAGCCATGTTGTACCATCCACACATGTTTTGTTTTTTTTGGTGGGGCGTACTAATTAATCTCAGTATGTGAATGATCAATCGGTCTTAAATCAGCCTTAAAGTTTGACAAACCTGTCTGAGGCATTTTAACAAAAGCTTAAAACAGTTTTAGAAATATTCAGCAGTGTTGTAAAGCAATTCTGAGGTTTATGAACAGTTTACACACAAGTCTATTTGTGTTGTTTCTTGAATAAGGCCTTGGCAAGACGTTCAGATCAGCAGCTGAAGAAAAGCCTCGGCTCGTGTTCGTACTGTATTTCTGTTACACTCCATGTTGACGCTCTTAATTTCTCAAACCAACACGAATCGTGACTGTATTTAGATTTGACATCCATGTTTGTATGATTTAAAACTGGCAATATCATAAATTGAGATGTTTTTGGGTTTTATTTTCCAAACACAGCAAACGTTGAGTCTTGGTGTGAGGAACTCTCAAAGTTCATATTCATACAACTTTTAGACATAGAAAACATTTTAGGGTTCTAGTTTGCACATGTGATTATGCAACAAAGTCTTTTAAGAGTTACTTGGCAAAACGTCAATCGTAAATGTTAAGACTAGAAATATTAGCTCTGTTGAGTATGGAATATTTTTATATAAATAAAACACTTCTGATCCAGTTACAAAATGTCAGTTTTTTTATTGTTACAAAGAAAAAATGATAATGAAATGCTTTTTTGGGAACACTTTACAATATGGTCCTATTAGTTGAGAATACACGCAGCTGATTGGCTTTGATTGATCCTGCAGCCAATGAGATTGCTTGCTCAGCATTTAAATAATCTGGTTTAGTGTTTGCTGTAATAATAACATGCTAAAACTATTCAATTAACTACCATTGAACATTAAATTTGTTACAGAATTTGTTAATCTTGGTAATGAAAACAGCTGTACAACATTACGCTCTAAAAAATACTGGGTTGTTTTAACCCAACTTTGGGTCAAATATGGACTAACCCAGCCGTTGGGTTAAATTTTTACATTACATTTTTAACCCAACATTTCGGGTTTTGTCCATATTTGACCCAAAATTGGGTTAAAACAACCCAGCATTTTTAAGAGTATAAAGGGATAGTTCACTTTGAAATTAATGTTTGATATGTTTTATCTTACCTCAAGGGCATCCAAGATGAAGGTGTCTTTGTTTCCACAGCATTTTCAATTTTGACATTTTTTGGTCAAACCGTTGTTGTCTGTCAGTCATATAATGGAGGTCTATGGTCACCACCTCAAAGAGCATGTACAGAGAAGTCCAAATTAAACATGATTGAATGACTCGTGAATGTACACACTGGCCTAAGACATTAAACGAGCGGTTTGTTTGAGAAAACCAACAGTATTTATATAGTATTTATTTACCTCTTGTTAACAGCCGTCGAACTAATCTGAATCAGATGTCCAACTGAATCGCCTCCAGACGTTACGCCGGAAGTGGTCACGCATTGTTTAACATATTTAGTGACATCACTACCAATAACTGGTAACGTAGACTCACTGTATTTCGGACGTCACGGTATTCCGGACACTTGACCTTTTTTCGCAAATTTTATAAATAAACACTTTCAGGTCACGGCATATATATATCCGTGTCATCTTTGCCTCCTCCTCTTTCGATTCCGACCAACTTTATGCTTCCAGAGCCACTCGTTTCAAAGAAATCAACGCGAGTTTCTAACTTACACCATTGACTGTTCAGAAAATGACGAGGGAAAGGTTTTCCGGCAGGACAAATGGACGAGGGGATAATATACCTCAATAGAAAACGGCTCTTAAAACACGATTACCCACCAGAAAATGACGGAAAAAAACATTCTTATGGTCTTATAAAATAATTAGGAGTTACAATTTGCAAATATTTGTACTTTAAGGGATTAAAAAAATAATAATATTTAAAATTCTTAAATATAACTTTAGAATATAATGCTAAAATGAGCAATTGTCGATTAAATGAGTGTACGCTTATACAATAAAATTATGGAGATTAATATGATTACTTTACCAACTTATAGTCGTTAAAATATATGCGTTTACATTAGAAATGACTGTCCGAAACAGTGAGTGAGTAGAAATTTTCAGGTGTCCGGAACACCGTGAGTCCTCATGGTAATCCGGACACCGCGTCTCTCGGCAGTTTTTTCAGGATTTCTCTAAAATTATTTGCTCAAAATGTGTCAAACAAACTTTGAAACGTGTGGAAGGCGTGTCCCCAGAGACAGACGAGCAATCGGGTTTATCTTTCAGCGGGTTGATATCTTAAAAGACGATTTACTGTGCAAAGTGTCCGGAATACAGTGAGTCTAATAGGAATAAACAGGTCTAACCAGACCTAAACTACACTAATGACACTTATACTATGCTAATTCCTAATATAAGGTCAGAGCACTCATGTCCCATACACCGCACGACCCAGAGTGCTCTCACATGTGAAGAATTGATTGAATTAACTAACAAAAACCATCTGTATTGACTTTCAGAAAAGATGACGTAACAAGGTACTCAGGCAAGACCGTATTCCCTACACATCTCTCTCCGTGACGGTAAGAGACAAATTTTACATTAGGCAGTAAATGAACCAAGAACATCGATCTAACTTAAAAATCAACACACATAACTTTACAATCACAAAAACTTAAAGATCTTACTGCAATAACACATAAATCAACTCTCAATAAAAAATTACCCACAATGCACCCAGCTGCTAGCGCTGACTGCCAGAGAATGAGGAGTTGACGTCATTGTACAGAGCCCCTCCCCTCTCCGCCATGTTGGTAGGATTCCCACTGCAAAACCGTGTTGTTTACGCTCGGTAGGAGAGGAGTTTCTCGCAATTCCGCACTGTTTTACCGTCACTGTTGCGTTAAAATCTCCCCCAGTAACTAACACGAGACATACGGAAAACACAGGAACATGTAGTTTTTAGGTTATCGAAATGGACACAGCATCGGGGAGAGTATCTGACGAGGAGACGCTAGCATGGTTGACGCTAGCATGGTTAGCCTTTGCTGTGCCTTAACGAACATACGCAAAAGTGCCTTGTTCATTACTTTTTTATTTCTTTGAAATAAATGTTTGAAACAACTTGATATGGCTTAACAGTATTTATTGAGAACTGAAATATATGTATATTTGGACAACATAAGTAATAATAGTAAAATAATAATACTGTTATTAGTGCAAAAGAACAAAGTTTTGCGCTTTGTGTGAGTTTGTTCCTGTAAGGTCCCTTTTCTTTCGCCTTATCTTTTTGCATTGCTTTACTTTCTTCCTTTTATCAGATACAACATTTAATCCTAGTAATGCATAAGATTGATAATGCTTTACAATTCTTAATTTTTCTTCAATGTAGTTCACTAATATAAAAAATGGATCCTGCTTTTTATACAAAACTTTCTTAAATAATTTTATGTCTAAAGGTGAACAGACCTTTATTTCATGTAATAAATCTGTGATTGTAACCTGCACTATTATACTGTACATTCAACACGTTCTAAACCCAAAACCTTCAGTTTAGGAATAAAGATGTAGTTTGAGCTCTATTCAGCCACAGCTTTGGGTTTACTCTTCTTCTCTGTGAGTTTATCGGGTTCATCCTCATCCTCGGGGTCTCCGGGAGTGACTGCAGGGGGAGACGGGGCAATGCTCACATCCGCCTCGGGCACTGGAGAGAAAGACGGAGCATTAGGATGAACCTAATTGAGTCTCCTTCATTTCTACAGCAGCTTTACAGTGATAACAAGAGATTACAGTAACAGAGAGTGTTTAGGCTTTACAGCAGCTCTAGAATCAAGTTATAGTCCAGCTAAAGTTAGTCACTTCTGTTGCAAATTATTTTGAGAAGGTTTCATCTGTGCACCTGTGGAGATCTGCATGCTCTTGCTGTAGCCTGCGGCTGAAGACATGGCCTGACCCAGGACCTGGTTGGTGCCCAGGGGCTGCTGGGAGCTGCTGGTTTTGCTGGAGGAGGAGGAGGAGGAGCGGTGGCTGGTCTTGCCGTCTTTGCCTGGTTTGCTCCAGTACAGGTTCTCACCCGCCTGTAGAGCACTGCCTATTTTCTGAGCCATTTCAACCATCTGTGTGAGAAGGACACAATCATCATTTTCGCTAATTACCAGACTGATATAATGAGGAACAGATTGAGAAAATTAATTACATTAAAAGAGACTATAGTTCTCAGCTTATTATTGGTCAGCTGGGTCAAGCGCTTCGAGTGTGTTTAGGAAATGACCATAGCTACCGGTTTAACACACTACTAACTAAATCAACCAGGCCCCGCCCCTTTAATATGCATATTAATTATTATTGTAATGAGGAATATTGTGACGTGTTTGTTCGTGGAAGAAACTCAAGACTACAATGGAGGCGTTTCAGAAACGCCAACACTGATATTAGGGATGGGCAACGATTAATCGCATCCAAAATAAAAGTTTGTGTTTACATAATATATGTGTGTGTGGTGTGTGTAATTAATTTGTATATATAAATACCCACACATGCATGTATAAATTTAAGAAATATTATAATATATTTTATATATATTTATTCACAATTAATATAATATATAAATATAAATATTTTATATATTAATAACACATTTTTCTGAAATATATACATGCATGTGTGGGTATTTATATATACAAATTAATTGTACACACTACACCCACATATATTATGTGAACACAAACTTTTATTTTGGATGCGATTAATCGCGATTAATTGTTACCCATCCCTAACTGATTTAGAAAATACGTTTTCATGCTCAAACAGCAACATTGATGAAGATTTAAAAAAAAAGCTGAATAAAACCAAATAAAACAGTTTTTAGAACTAACATTTATAAATAACTGTATTAGAGTAATAAGAATTATAAAAAAATATATATTTATGATGGGACACATTATGGTAAGGACAATTGGTTGAATCGTAAAGGAAAAAAACTATAATAGTGATATTAAATCTGTTTGTTTGTTTTTTTTCTTCTACAGGTGATTCACAGATTTGAGACATTTTGTGAGGATTGTGGCTTTAAAAGATTTGTTTTGAGCTTTTTATTGCTAATAAAGCACATATCCATGACCAGAACCATTTCGTCACATTCAGTGTCAGTCATACGTGTCTGAGTGAGCAGTTCTCGTCAGTGGTACCTCAGGGTCAAACTCTGTGTTGCCGTCACTCTCGATCTGAGCGTTAACCTTCCTCTCCATCTCCTGGAACTGCTGCAGGGCGGCCTTCTTATCGCCCTGATTATACTGGAACACCGCAAAGTTCAGGTTCACCAGCGGGTTTGACCTGCCAGGAAAACACACTCATTAAACTCTAGCTCTGCAATGGCTCATGATTTCAGGGTTTGAGAACATACTCATCGAGCTGAACCGCCTGTTCGTAAGACCTGCGGGCGTTATCCGGGTCATCCAGATTGGTCAGGGCAACTGATGAAGGTCAGAGAACAAATTAGGACACACTTAGGAACATGACTTTAACAGCTAATAATGATATATTTGATTAAGTAAACATAACCAGGGTTCCTACAGGTTTATCAAGTTAAATTCAAGTCTTTTAAAGACCTTTTTAAGACCATTTATGTAAAAAAATTAATACCAATTTCCCGTCCCTACCAGCAAAGAAAAACAAAATCCTTCAACTTGTGTTGATTTATTTTTCAAATGTGAAATAGGTAAAAGATGAAAAGTCAAGCAGGTAAAATAAAAACATTTCAGTAGGACACAAGAGAGTTTGCCGAACAATGTTAAGTTGTGTTTTAACGTTAGCTAAACACACACAGGACATCATTTCTGACTGGATCGCTTCCCAGATCGACACTATCAAACATTTTCATCTAGTTTTTTTTTCCGTTAACGAAAATGTCAATAGATTTTAGTCATAGTTTTTGTCATTCAAAACCAGCGTCTCGTTTTCGTCAGTGAAAAAACGTTGTTGAAGAAAAATTTATCATTATTTTCGTCAATGAAATTAACACTGACATACAGCACAATTTTTAAGACCCAGATACCAAAATTCAAGACTTTTTAAAGACTTTTTAAGGTATTATTTCCAAATTCATAAATTCAATGCTTTTAAGGCTTTTTAAGACCCTGTAGGAACCCTGATAACAAAATCAACACAACCAGTGCAAAATATCTGCAGGATATTAATTACATAATTTTAATTTTTGCGTGAACCATCCCTTTAATGCAAATGGAAGGAGTGTCCCTTTAAAAACAGGTGTCTGAAAACAAAATCTGTGAAATATTTACTGGCCAGAAGCATGTAGAGCTCGCTCATGCGTGGCCGCAGGTTAATGGCGGCGCTCAGGAAGTGGAAAGCTGACGCGTACTGTTGCATGGTGAGGTGAACCAAACCCAGATTATACAGGATCTTCCAATCAAACGGAGACAGATAGTTGGCCCTCTTCAGACAGCTGATGGCCTGGAGGAGAGAAGCAGGAGGCCATGAAAACCACAGGGGATGAAAGAAAGGTAGAAAATGTTCTCGTGATGGTCTGTCACACTCACAGCGACGTATTTCTTTTTGCCGAAGAAGCACATGCCGATGTTATTCCAGAGCGGGGGGCTCTCGGGGACAGCGTATGCCGCTACACGATACTTGTTCATGGCCACGTCATAATCTCCATGAGTCTGCATCATACTGCCGGCCGCGAGGATGGCCTGAACACACACACATGAGAAACAACAGATTGGGAGAATGCAAAAATAAAAACAAAAATTATCTTTTATTTTCAGCCAATATTTAATAATAGTAGGGCTGTGCAAAAATTAATTGCGATTAATCGCATTCAAAATAAAAGTCTGTGTTTACATAATATATTTTAATAATTATTTTGTATATATAAATACACACACATGCATGTATATATTTAAGAAAATGCGTTATTATTTATATATAAAATATTTATGTATATATATATATATATATATTAGGGCTGTCAAAACGATTAATCGCGATTAATCGCATCCAAAATAAAAGTTTGTGTTTACATAATACATGTGGGTGCACTGTGTATAATTATTTTATATATATATAAATACACACACATGCTTGTATATATTTAAAAAAATATTTTCATGTATACTCTGTACATAGATTTATATATAATTTATATTCTATATAAATATAATTATTTTATATATAAATAATATTTTTTTCTTAAATATACATGCACGTGTGTTTTATATATATATACAAAATAATTATACACAGTGTCCCCGCATATATTATGTAAACAGAAACTTTTATTTTGGATGCGATTAATCGTTTGACAGCCCTAATATATATAGAGAATTTAAGAGCAAATAATTCTTAAATATATACATGCATGCATAGGTATTTATATATACAAAATAATTATATACAGCACACACAAATATATTATGTAAACACCGACTTTTATTTTGGATGCGATTAATCGCAATTAACTTTTGCACAGCCCTAAATAATAGGTATCTAATAGTGTTTCTATAATAGTAACATTGTTTCCATGATATTTGTCACTGTAATAAGAAATTTCAAACAGAATACACATGTTGGGATGTATAACAGTAATGAGGATTACACACACACACACACACACACACTTCATCCCACCTTGAAGTTATTAGGGTCGTATGTCAGAGCGTTCCCGAGGTGCTCGAAGGCTTTCTGGTATTTCCCAAGCTAAGACAAAAGTGGACAAGAACAAGAATAACAGACACATTTACTGTGTTTATGCATCCTTGATGCTAGGGGTTTATAACCGTGTAGCTTACATTGTCTAGCTTTTAATATAAATATGTGATTCTGCTATTTCATCATCCACCAGACCAACACTTTAAGTCTACACATTAAAGGGATACTCCACTTTTTCTTTGGAAATAGGCTCATTTCACCACTCCCACAGAGTTAAACAGTCGAGTTTTACCGTTTTCGAATCCATTCAGACGATTTTCTGATATTTAGAAGAATATCAGTAACCAGACAGTTTCTGCTCTCATTGACTTCTATAGTAGGACAAAATATACTATGGAAGTCAATGAGACCAGAAACTTACTGATATTCTTCTAAATATCATAAAATCGTCTGAATGGATTTGAAAACGGTGAAACTGAACTGTTTAACTCTGGGGGAGTTGTAAAATGAGCCTATTTCCAAAAAAGTGGAGTATCCCTTTAAGCAAAGTAAGACATTTTAGGGTTAAATGCAAGTAAAAGTCCCTAATCATCATCATCTTGTGTGTCTGAAATCAAACGGAAGGTATGAATGATGTGCACACGTCACACACACTCGTCCCTCACCTGCATGTAGAGCAGTCCCAGCGTGGTCAACAGCTCCGTGTTCTCAGGAGAAAACCTGATGGAGAAAACGGCAATATTTCAACCCAAAATTAAGCATATAAAAAATAAGAAACTTAAGCATGTTTAAAAAGCTTTTACACTCTGACATTAATTTCCAGAAAATTAAGTACATTGTCACTACACATGATCAATAATGCATTACTACATGTTTTACATTGCTTTAACTCATCAAATACACGTTATACAAGATTCAACTCATTTTTTAAGTTGGTTTAATGTTATTTAAGTTGAAATTATTTTTTTTTTTTTTTACAGAGTAATTCCCAAGCGTTTTTTGTCAGCCGACCTAAAATATTTACTTGAAGATATAAAAGTTAATATTTCAACTTAATAACATGTTCAGAGTTTCCAGTATGTTGGTTAATAGTCCCATTACCCTCAAGGTAAACAAATAAAATGTTTTAATATTTATAGTTTTTATTTCAAATGTATTTATGATTTCATTATTCATCTCACAAACCAGTTTAGCATGATAACACGTATTAATATTAGGGCTGTCAAAACGATTAATCGCGATTAATCGCATCCAAAATAAAAGTTTGTGTTAACATAATATATGTGGGTGCACTCTGTATAATTATTTTATATATATATAAACACACACACATGCTTGTATATATTTAAGAAATATTTTCATGGATATTCTGTTTATCGATTTATATATAATTTAAATTATATATAAATATAAATATTTTATATATAAATAATATTTTTTTCTTAAATATACATGCATGTGTGTTTTTATATATATACAAAATAATTATACACAGTGCACCCACATATATTATGTAAACACAAACTTTTATTTTGGTTGCGATTAATCGTTTGACAGCCCTAATTAATATGAACATTTGTCATTAATTACTCAACAAATAACGCCGTATATTTCAAAGTTTCAGTTAGAACACCATTAACTCTCGTTGTATGGAAAAGAGCAGCCTCAACATTGAGCTAAACATCTCCTTTTGTGTTTCATGGAAGGAAATATGTAAAGCATTGTAAATTATGACAGAATTGTGATTATATTCCTTTCTCCAAAGTATCACACTTCAGTCGACCAATCAGATTTGAGTTACTATAAGCTGTGTGCTTATTAGTTGCTGTTCAGGACTAAAGCATATTGATTCAGAAACAGGTCCCGCTGGACTCCAGTGGCGAGTGACACACTTGAGAATGATGAAAGCAGGCTTTTCTCGGGTCGTGTGTGTGTGTGTGTGTGAGCGACTCATGCCAGCAGCGAGCTGTTATTAATTCATGCTGGCTGTGAGGCACATCTTCCCGCTATAGTGAGGTGCAGCGGGTGGATATGTGGGATCTCTAAAAAGCTCCTCTCATTACGGAGCGTCCTACTGCCGCACGTTACTAATTCATCAGCTCAGTGGGACGCCTGCGATAATGAGATCTCACACACACTCAAAGCTCCCCGCGGTTCTCTGATATCCGAGCCAGAGTGTGTGTGGACAAGAGGAGGAGAATCTTCAGAGTCATCTCCATTTCTGCTCTCCGGGAAGAGAGGAAAGTCAACAACAGTAATCAAGAGTCATCAAATCGTTGGATTCCCGCCGAGAAAAGCAGATTAGTGATTCCTTTTGCACTTTCAGTTGTTGAACATTAAAAAAGTGTCTTTGCAGGAGTACATTAGCTGACCCCAAAACACTCTGTCATTGTTTATTCACCCTCAGGTTGTGTCAAACTACAAAGGAGACAATATATAATCAATGTAAATAGAGCTCATAAAGACTAGCGTCGCTGGCCATCACTGACTCCCCCAATCAAAACAAAGAAATAAGAAAATTATATTATGCTTTAAGATAACGAAGGCAATTTTTAAACGTTTTTGCATTTTGACATAATTTTGATTACAATTCATTATAATTTTATTGTTATTATTATTATTATTTTTTACCAGATGCTCGTTATCATAATGCAAATAATACAAATTATTAATATATTCTGTAAAATTATTTTATACATTTATGTAAAAATAAAAATAAATGCGTTTATATATTTGTATAATAGTAATAAAACATTTTAATAATATAATATAAATTATATTGAAAAAAAAAAATTATTAGGGCTGTGCAAAAATTAATTGTGATTAATCGCATCCAAAATAAAAGTCTGTGTTTACATAATATATTTGTGTGTGCTGTGTATAATTATTTTGTGTAAATACCTACCTATGCTTGCATGTACTGTATATATTTAAGAATTATTTGCGCTTAAATTCTGTATATATATATATAAATACATAATCTATATTATATAAATATTTTATATATGAATAACACATTTTCTTAAATATATACATGTGTGTGTATTTATATTAGGGCTGTCAAAACAATTAATCGCATCCAAAATAAAAGTTTGTGTTTACATAATATATGTGGGTGCACTGTGTATAATTATTTTGTATATATATAAAAACACACATGCATGTATATTTAAGAAAAAAAAAAAATATTATTTATATATAAAATATTTATATATAATATAAATTATATATAAATCTATAAACATAATATACATGAAAATATTTCTTAAATATATACAAGCATGTGTGTGTGTGTTTATATATCTGAAATAATTATACACAGTGCACCCACATATATTATGTAAACACAAACTTTTATTTTGGATGTGATTAATCGCGATTAATCGTTTTGACAGCCCTAATTTATATATACAAAATAATTCTATACATCACACACAAATATATTATGTAAACAGACTTTTATTTTGGATGCGATTAATTACAATTAATTTTTGCACAGCCCTAATTTTTATATATAAATATTTTATTTTAATATATATAATAATATTTATTTTATATGTAATATCATATTGAAAATATTATTAAATGGGTATAGTTTAAGTTATAGCTTGACAGACTTTGACTTTTTGTTGCGTGGAAAAGAGCAGCGGGAAGATTTAGCCTACTTTTGTTTTCCACTGAAGAAAGAACGTCACGTGGGTTTGGACAACATGAGGGTGAGTAAACAGTGACAGTCTTTTGGTGAACCGTCCCTTTAAGGAGAAAAGACAGACTACCTCAGCAAGTCCTCGGGGTTTTCTTGAGAAGACAAAGAGAAAGATTAAAATGAAGAGGTAGAGAAAAAGACAAGGGAGATGTTCGTGCGGTCACAGTGAGACAGTAAATGTGATTAATTACAGCTAAGAGCGCTTCACGGATCCCAGCATGCTTTGCTGCCTTGGGCGTCTTATCTGCGCCGTGGCAGAGCGACACGCTGAGCGCATCTCTAGGCGTCTAAAGTTCCTCTCTTCTGTAACTCGTACATCTTTACTCGTGCTGAGCGAAAAATCTGTCGAAATGCATTCTGGGTATGTCACCACAAAACACTTCAAGAGGAAAAATGAAGTGTCAAATGTGTCACGTGTCAGTGCTCGTGTTATGAAGCTTCAAATCCGAACGCTCACGACTTCACATGAAACGGCGTGTTCACCAAACATGAGTGGATTTACACGAGTGCAAGAACTATGATGGCTTGGGTGAAATGCTACTACAACAGAATAAAAGATGACCCTTATAAGTGAGGATGTGTATTGAGACGTACTCCACAGCGCTCTTGTAGACGTCGATGGCTTTCTCCGTGTCTCCCTGCAGTAAGTGGATTTTTCCCAGCATCATGAAGGTCAGATCGTGTTTGTTCAGCTGTAATGCCGAGTTTAACTGCTCTTCTGCCTGCGGACACAGAGAGGACACGTTTAACATCAAATCAACTCAAACACGTCACACAAAAGGCCGTATCAATTAAAGACATCAAATCAATTAATAAAAACAGTAATATGGTAAATATTCACACAGATACGACTGAACGAACTGAATCTTACACTTCTTAAGTCTTTGGTGTAGATGTAGCAAATGCCCAGATTATGGCTGATCTCCTGCAGGTACAAAAAATCACACATTAAATCAATATTTCACATGCATCTCATTAAATTACAGGTGATTAAAATGAAAGTTCACACAATTTTTTTACACCACAAGTCACACCAAAAAACAACTAAATATAAAGATTTTTTTTTTGGATAATTAAAATAAATGGTAACTCAGGCTGTTAAGCTTTAAACTAAATAAGATAAAAAATTATGTATTATATATATATATATATATTTAAAATCTAACTAAATTAACTTCACAAAAATATAAAATATAAAAAAACTCCTAAATTAACTATTTAAATCAATAAAATCTAAACCCTAACAACTAAATGTGATAATTTAGTTAACATAAATAAATACAATATAAACCTCGACCCTAAGTGAACAATTAAAATACAATAATACATTAAATACACACAAATATATGTATATATATATATATATATATATATATAAAACTAAATTAATTTCACAAAAATATAAAAAAACTCCTAAATGAACTATTTAAATCAATAAAATCTAAACCCTAACAACTAAATTAACACATTTAAATGAATAAATAAAATATAAACCTTGACCCTAAGTGAACAATTAAAATACAATAATACATTAAATACACACAAATATAAATATATATAATATCTAACTAAATTAACTTCACAAAAATATAAATATAAAAAAGCTCCTAAATGAACTATTTAAATCAATAAAATCTAAACCCTAACAACTAAATTAACACATTTAAATGAACAAATAAAATCTAAACCTTGACCCTAAGTGAACAATTAAAATACAAAAATACATTAAATACACACAAATATACCGTATAAACCCTGACCTCTACCATAGTATTTAAATAAATAAACAAAATATACAGTATAAACCCTGACCCCTACCATACCGTAACCATTTAAATAAATACATACAATATAAACCCTGACTCTATCTGGACTATTTTCATAAATAAATGAAAATGGTCATTTTAAATAAATGGAAAAAATAATAATAATAAAATAAAATAAATGGAAAATTAATGAAAATGTATTGAAAAATTGAAAATTAATAAATGGAAAATAAATGGAAAATTGTAATTTTAAGGAAGAGTTGTGTGAACAAAATGTGTGTGTTCTATTGAAAAAATTGTGGATTCCTCATTTAAAGTCACAGTCGTGTACTCACCCAATCTTTCTGATTGAGACGCGCAGCTTCATTATAAACCTCGATCGCAGCTTTGTGCTTCCCTAACAGGAAACTAAACACAGAACTTCTATTCAGTTCACACTGATCCACCAAACCAGGTAAACAGACACACCATATAAACCATATTTTAATAACATGCTTACAGTGATCGCGCCACTTGCTTGAGGTTGTCTGAGCTTTTAGGGTTGAGGATCGCACAACTCTGAAACAACTCCAGAGACTGCTGGATCTTCCCTTCTAACCGCATGATCAGAGCTGCACACACACACACACACACTCATTAACCAGCATAAACTGTGTTTGCTAACTGCACAGTATACCGTGTACTGCATACTAGCGTTTAACGCTGAAACAGCATGCAACAATGTCAAATGACCTCATTACATGTCAGATTATTATGTTTCTAGCATGTTATATGTTTGGCGATAGCTCATCTAACCCTAACTGATGGAGTGTGTAGCTTTGCACATATCATGAACATCAGTCCTCAGGTTCAGATTGTGAAGGAATGGTCGTGAGGAAACATGAATAATCATTTCCAGATCGAACATTCACTGAGAGATGTGCTGGAGGAGACTTTACACAAGATCTGGACCAAAAACAACACAGCATTTAAAGTCTACTGTAGAAATAACACATAATAATCACTGCAATAATGATCCAGTCATACACTCGTATGCATTTGCCTATTTAAATGCATCCACTTTTTTAGGCTAGGCAATAAATGCATTTAATGTGTCCATTTTTCTGACATTTTGCAGTTCAAACTAATAATAAGTCAATAATATTGCTTCTGGTTCATCCGTCACACTGAGAATGAAAACACTGCGTTGTGGTGTGCTAATTTTATGGTACTATACCATTTTGAACATGATCTGCAAGTAAAAAATAATCAATTTATTTAATATTTCACAGGCCCTAACCCTAATTCAATTCAAGTTATAGTACTTCATTGAATACGTTTACATCGTTAGAGTCGGTTTACTGTGTGTTTTTCACTGACCTTGTACATACACAGCATATTCACACATGCCTTGAGTTTCATGCAGCTGTTCTTTAATGATGGCCTGAAATCAGAAGGAACAAAAATCAATTGACTGTATTAAGAGTATCCTTTATGGCCTCTGGCTCTGTAGGAGGTTCAGCTTTTACCTTGCAGGTCTCGTAATCTTTGCGGATGTAATGCAGATGTATAAGCCAGTTTCTCCTCTCCAGAATTGGAAGCTCAGGAGCTGCAGACAGATGAAAAATCCATTTTTATAAGCTCGTAACAAAACTAGGCACTTTGAAAAGTCTGCAGGATCTTAAAGTTTGAAGTCTCAGCGTGTTTGAACGAATGTTTTACTTATAAAGTGCGTTTCCTTGATAATTCCTATCTAATACTAAGACATTTGAAAGTGTGACTTCACTGTTTTTTGGGCCAAAGATTAAAGAGAGGAGCCTGTTTACACAGAAGGAGCTGTTTCATCTCGTGTGGGACATTAATCTTGAAATGCAAATATCAAAAGGCGGCATTGAAAATCTGCAGAAAAGAGGGCAGAGAGGCTTGCTGTGAGATGCAGCGGTCTCTTCTCGCAACGGGGGGCCACACAAATCCAGCGGGCCCCCGAACAAAAGGAGCCCGTCCGCTGTGACATGCAGCGTCTGCGTCTTTCTCCTCTTGCTCACAAGCCCCCCGGCAAAACCTGATCTCAATCCGTTCTATTCCTGGACAGACTTTTCCCTCTGAGCCATAATCCTCTTCACTGAAAATAAAGCCAAACAGCGCCACCCACAGGGTGAATGGATTCAGTGGCGTCCAAAAGTGGAGAACCCTGAAAATGCGCCCATTACTTTATCATTATGACTTGTATAATAAATGTGTATAGAGTCGACCTTCTTACCTTTCTTTAGGCGAGGCTTCTTGAGGTCTGTGGCCGCAGGCAGCTGCACATCCTACTCACAGAAAGAGGAAATATGTCAGTTACACTTTATTTTAAGGTGTCCATTACATTTAAGGGCTGAGTAGAATAAACTAAGCGTACTTACCATAGGGCTGGGGTTTGTTTGGTTTAGGGTTATTTGCAAGTATTTTTTTCTTAATTTAGAGTTATTATTATAGTCACTACATGTGTAACAAGGATACTGTAAAATAAAGTGTTTCCAGTGTCAACACACTCAATCAAATCATGTGTGCAGGAATTAATTTGTGTACATTTTATTTCGTCTTATTGTTGTGCACTTTGACTGCTGACAAATATTACGCATTTAATATTTATTTATTTTTTTTTTTTTGTTCTGGCGTAATATTTTTAGAAAATGAACAGACAGCGTAACCAATAAACTATATAACTTATTTACAATTACATCAGTTTATTTGCATTAGAGTAACTTAATGACAGTTTGTCAAGACAAACAACGCAATAAAATAGACTATTTCTTTTTTTTAAATATAAGCTTATTTTGATTTTAAGGCAAGTCTGTATTAACAGGCTTTGCTTTTCAAGAATCAATTAAATACAAATAAAATACAGGCAACTTTTGTTATTTAAAATGTCAATCTTTCCGATTGTTTTCTCTTCGGAGATAACGTTATAATCAATCTGACGAGAAGGTGACTGTTAAATAACGCTTATAAGAATAGCGGTTATAGGCTACCATAGACCACCATAAAGAAGATCTTTGTTCATATTTAAGGTATTAAATGGAATAGATTTAGCAATAAAAATAAAATATCCATCATTTCTCACCGTTTTCATCGCGTCGTCCGCCATCACGCTCCTTTCCTCCTCACTTCCGGCGGACGCTTCTATCTCTATGGCAACACCGCGACGTCCGTGACCACGTGATATGACATATATAAACATTAAAAAATGCCAGTGTTAGCATGTACGCTGTGCGTACATCATAAAAAAAGACAAATTGAAACAAAAGGTCTCTGTTAAAGTATAGATTATTCGTTTAATTCTGTTTAATTCAGGCAAAAGTGTGCAAAGTAGTTATTTTCATCCATTTCTCAGAGGGTAAATAACAAAATACAGTCATGTGGACGGGGAAAGAAGGAAAGATTAGAGACCATCTGACTAACACAATTGATAAACTCATCATCAGGGATGTAAAAATCACAAAGTTTGTTATAGACACTTTTAATGGGCATAGGCCAACTTTTTATATATTTAACCATTTTTATGTTAACGGAACACAAACAAACAAAAGGACACTGTGTATGGGTAAAATCTGGATCCTTTGCATAGATTGTAAGCACTAACTCTATAATCTAATACGACAGACTTCTAGACAATATATGTACTTTTTCAGGGTTTGGGTCTAAAAGCACTCCAACATACTAAAAGTGAAAGCAGCCCAACAGGTGGAGATAAATAAATATATACTATATATTATTGATTTTTAGACATATGAATGTATAAATAATATCACAAGGTTATTTATACATATGCATGTATAAATAGCCTTGTAATTGAATTGAACCTTACATTGAATTTAGCATCTTAAAGTCTGTAAACTTCAGGACTATAGGATTTAGTTGACATATGAAGATTGAATTTGGCCCTGTTAGTACAATCCCGTCTCAGCTTCACAGTCTACTTTATATTATTGATCCGGGAACAGCTTGATATTTTCCATATAACCCTGCAGATGGACTGAACTCTTGTAAATTGATCCCATATATGTACGGTT
The DNA here is from genome assembly GCA_038021265.1 of Cyprinella venusta. Lineage (NCBI taxonomy): Eukaryota > Metazoa > Chordata > Actinopteri > Cypriniformes > Leuciscidae > Cyprinella > Cyprinella venusta. The sequence goes on from CM075886.1 coordinate 23,177,957, forward strand.
TCCTCTCTCAGTGAGGTTAAATTCCCTGATTGACACTCATTTTGAGGTAAATGTTGGCAGTGTGATGGACGAGTGTCAGAGGAGCGAGGTGCAGTTTTTCAGCAGGAGGGGTTTGGCGATCTCCAGGATGTCCAGGTTGGGGTCCAGCGATCTGCCCAAACCCTCCAGGACCATGATGGCAAACACCATCGATGCGAAATTACTCTCCAACTTCACCTGCCATAAGCAGAGCAAAACACACACCTCACTTAATACTAAGGTTTTAATGTTGTTTATATGTCTATGTGGTGTTTTTAATGTGCTGTGTATTTTTAATGTATTTTTGGCTTAAAACTGCAGTGAACAAAAGACAGTCTCAAAAACACTGTGTGAAATCGCTGGTGTTTCTGACGTCACAAACGACCTTGAAACCAATCAGATTAACATGTGATCATCAACCAGTGGATCTCTGAGTAAGTGAGTGAGTGGAGGCAGGGCTCATTTGCATATTCACAGAACCGAATATACGAATACTATGAGGCAAGAGTGTAGAGTTACATTACAGCTATTTTTGATAGCAGATTTAGACAGTAATTAGTAATGCAATCATTTTTAAAACAGTACAGTAATCTAATTACACGGTTGAAGATGTAATTAGTAGCTAGTAATTCGTTTTTTAGAATAATTTACCAAGACTGTAGATGTTACATTAAGCGACTAAGTATCTGCTAACTTCTGCTAATACCAAATGACGCACCAGTTTAAGTTTGGAGTAATTTAACATCATGTAAAGCAGCGGCTCTCACCTTATGACGGATCAGTAAACCAAAGACTCGCGACAGCAGGTCGGACACCTGAATCTAGAAAACAACACACACTCGGCATATAAAGCAACATTTTAATCTCAGCAATGCAGAAATCTCTCAGCAGAGATTATACATAGTGGTCGGTCGAAATGAGGCCGATACACGTCTAGATGGATATAATGCAGCTGATGAATCAAACGTAATAATAGAGTTATTGTAATAATTAATATTGTAATAATATTTCTAGGGCTGTAGTCAACAAAAGAAATCCTTAGTCGACCAAAGTCTTGTCCTGCGCAATGATTAGTCGACTAAAAAAAACAAAAAAACAAAAAAAAACGTGATGTTTTGATTAAATATTTTTTAAACAATTGTCATTGAGCATTTATAAAACAACAACTAAAAAACATCACAAATAAATAAAACTATAATAATAATACAATTCTTTGAAAATTAAGTGATTTTTTTAACTGCAAAAAGTGAAGAGCTCTGTCCTAGGTCAGAGGTCACAGGTGCGGTTCCCGAGTGTATTATGTGTGTGCGCTAAACTGTGGCGCAGTTACAAAAATAGCCTAAATTAAAGCATTTTAAAATTGGGGTCAAAACATAGGCTAATTATATTTAGAATACAGTAATAAATAACTGCTTATAAAGGAATAAATATCAAGGAGTAAACCATTGAAAAATTCTTTCTATTGGTAAAAAAAAAAATGCGACTGGTCGACCAATAAGAATGTCAGTCGACCAAGACGGCATCGACCGATTAGTCGACTAAACGACTAAAGTTGACAGCCCTAAATATTTCACAGTTTGTACTGTACTTTTTGATCCAACAAGCAAGCAGAAGAGACTTCGTTCATAAACATTAAAAATAGCATAATTATTCCAAACTTTTGCCAACTTAGATCTATAATGAATGGAGGTGTGTGTAACTCCGCACCTTCCCCAGGGAGAGTGTGTCACTGAGCGCATGATCCACTAGTTGGGCCATTTCCTTCTTGAAACGCGTCACATCCTGGCACTCGTTGGCGCGGGCGTGATGAAGGATTAACTCTGCAACTCGCTCGCCCTGGCAACACAAGGTCATGAGGTCAACATTTAGTCTGGAATACACCACAAGACTTTTCTAATGTGAACAGATTTTAAAACGATAGACATTGCTGACTTTTTAAATGGTTACAGAGAAAACCTGGGCATTATACACGGAAGGACTGAGGATCACACACTCAGGCCCTGTTTACAGCTGGTGTTAAGATGCGTTTTGGTCGATCGGATCACAAGTGGACGAGCGAGACGCATTCCCTGGTGTTTAAACCTCTCTTTTGTCCACTCTCAAACATGTCTGTCCTGATTTCTTCGAGGGGTTGGTGTGGTAAATGTATGGGTTTCTCAGTTGTTTCAATCTAATTGACAAAATAAGCACAAATGAACACGACAGAAAACACACGTGTTCATTTTAGAGCCCGACCGATAAAGGATTTTGAAGGCCGATACCGATACAAATATTTTTTTGTTTTAAAATCCGATATATCGGCTGATATATATATATATATATTTTAATTTATTTCAGAAACGCGCAACAAAACATTAATAGATTTCCCTGACATTAGTTATTTGTAGTTATTAATGAGTTTTAACTAATGCATTTTAAAAAGAAACTTGTTTCTTTTATTGTCACAACAGAACAGACTGATGAGAGTTGTATTAGCTAGCTTTGTGGTTAGCTAGTCTATGATGAGCCATAATTTAGCAATGGATTACGGCATTCTGCAAATTTTAAAACATACATTGTCAATATAACAGATGATACGTCTCATTGCTATAACTGTCACGCGCTATTAAAGAAATACTTCAGTCACATTGTCAAGAGTTAAAAGGACAGTCAGTCAACGACACTGTAACAACGTAACGTAACTATTACTAGCTATTTACGCTTCACTCTCGGCTTATTTAACAGCAAAACTGGACGTGATAGTCACAAATTTTGTCATGCTTATTTGAGTTTAGAGACCTGATGGGGATGATCTTTTAATTGTTATTCTCATGACCAACTCAACGAATGTTGCCAACAGGAACGGTGTAGAGCGCCCTCTGGTGGACAAACTATACAACTCCAACACTCCTGACATGGTTCAAGCGTGTTTCGTCTGTTTTTATTTTAGTTTTGAAATATTCAAACACGGGCGTAAGAAGCACAATCCACACGTGTCCTTCACCTGCTTGAGAACGACAGCGGTGAACACGTCCCTGAAGTTGCGCTGATCCGCTCGGCTGAGCTGTGTCACGATGCCCGCGTCCAGGAGCACCAGCTGCAGGGCCGGAGGAGCCGGTCTCATGCTCACCACCACCGTGTCCCACAGGTCCGTCAGGGTGGCCCTGTCCTGCGGTCCCTCTCCTCGCACACCCTGGACCAGGATGTTCCCGGGATGGAGGTCCCCGTGGACGAAATTATCCACAAACACCTGCCAGAGACGAACACACATTACACAGACTCCAGTGTAAAGGCCCGTTCCAATGACAAAGACATGCTGCTGTGAGGTTTCGTTTCAGAGTCACACTCGGGGTGTTCGGGTCCAAACGGACCCAAAGGCCGGGATTCATGTTTAAAAAAAAAAAATTCTTGATTTATTTTTTTTTTACTCGTTTTTTTATAATATTTTTTCTTTTCTTTTTTGGTGTTTTGAGAAAATTTCAAACATAAAAAAAAATTATAATTAGTATTAATGCAATAATTATGACAAATTTTCCCCCCATTGAACATGATAGAAAAAAATATTTTTTAAAAAATATATATTTTTTTTAAATATTTAAAAAAAAAAATATTTTTTTTTTTTTAATATTTTTTTTTAAAGCTGTATTTCATTTTGGAGTCAAGCCCAGGCCTTATAAAAGCAATTTTTGAAATGAGATGGATGCCATCTGGTGGACAAACTGAGCATTTTAAAAATGCAAAACACATGTATAATCTGAATTTTTTGGTGTGTTTGTGTATAAAAGTGTGTTTGTGTGTGTGTGGATGTGTCTGTTTTGCACTCTTGATGTTTTATAGATTCACCCCTTCACTGTTGTGTGCTTTTTTTCAAGATCGTTGTTTAATTGTTTAACAAACCATTTTCAAGAGAAGATCGACACCCATCCTGGCGATTCTCTGCTTGATTCCTGCTGGGACGTCAGAGCCCATGTATTTAGAGATGGGTTCACTCTCCTGCAGGAGCACAAAATGAAGCATCAGTGAAATAAAATAGGTCAAGCAATATTCAAATGAAGCCATTTTTACCTCAAACGTTTCTACCAACACAGTCCTTGTGACGAACGGCCTGAGGGGTGTCGGGAACTTCACGTAATCCAGATCTTTGAAGTTTTTTTGGAACTTTTCCATGTTCTGGGCCTCGAACCGAAGATCGATCTGCACCAAAAAGGATGTTAAAGCAAAAAAAAAAAAAAAAAAAACACTTTGATGCTTCTCCTATCCCCATGTTGAGATCAGGAGCAAGTGAGATTGTGTAAATATAATGGTTAATGTAGCTCTAGACTAACATGAACGTGCATTTACTCATCTCACTTGCACAAAAACAGATTTAGTATTCCACAAAATTAATAAAAACAGAAAAATGCAAACTCAGAATATTACGTAACCTGCAATAATTAAATATGTTCAAGTACACAAGAACATTTTCTGCATTTAATCTCACTTTATTAATTACCGACCTTCAATGATCCAATTCAACCATATGTGCCAAAAATATAACATTTTTGTTATAAAAAACACACACGCAAGCCAAGCCTAGGTGAGAAAAAGTAACGTAACATTACTTTCCATAAAAAGTAACTAATTAACACACTTTATTATTTTTTTTAACTTTTGTAGGAAGTAACGCAATATTGTAACGCAATACTTTCCACAACACTGACTATATTTTTTAAGTATTTTGAATTCGATTTTTAAAATGACCTTTCTATTTCATATTGATTTTTAGTAAAATTCTTTTATTATAATTTTTATATTTCACTTTTAGTTATTTTAGAACAAATTAAACTAAATGAAAATCAAAAACTAGCTGAAATAATAAAAAAAAATCAATTAAATCAAAATAAACCCTATTTACTTTGTTAGTGCACATTACTACAGATTATACCCTATTGAAAGCAATACTCTATTTAAAATGTAGGCTACTTTTATATAATTACGTTTTTCCTTTGCTAAATGTCCCTTTGCGCCACCTGGTGGTCATTTCGCGACCGACTTTGAAATACGGCTGGTTTATTTTTGCCGCGGCGGCGGTAAACGACATTCTGGTTGATCACCTACTGTAGTTAATCTGTGCAAGTTAATCTAAAAAAAAAAACTGTCTTCGCAATGTTCAATCAAAATCTAAAAAAAGTTAACTTTTTCTAAATCCAATCAATTCCCAGAGGGAGAAAACAAGCCACGCCCTCTATTTTTCTTATTCAATATTCCGTTTCACTCTTAAAATACGTCAATACTGAAGTAAAGCAACATTTATTTTATTTTATTTCAAGTAACTCAAATGATTTGATGGTTTTAGATGAAGTTAAATGCGTTCTTCATAAAAGCATCAGTACCTGTTTGGTCATGAGCTTCTCAAATTCATCTACAATCTCAGGCAGGCTGAGCCACTTGATCCCGGGCAAACAGTTGAGGAATAAACTTCCAGCTTTCATTAGGATCAGATCGATCTGCACCTGCAGTCTGATTCCAGGATGAAGAACCTGAGTGAAGAAAAAACATAATGATCAAATTAAAAATTACATTATTATTACATATAAATTATACTAACCAATAAAAAGACAATAAACCCATAAATAAATATAAAAAATAAATGAATATGTTTTATTCCAGCACCCCAAACCAGCTAACCACTGAAACAAGAGTGGTCCTCCACCATCACTAGTTAGGGCCAAACAACACAATCATTTGACTAGTCTTTTTTATTAGCTGGAAAGAGATTTTTTAATTTAAGATTTAATAAAATGTGTTAATTTATGTGTTAAGTTATTAATATTATAAATAATAAATTATAATAATTATTATAAATAATAAATTATAATAATTATAATAATTATTATAAATAATAAATTATTAATTTAATAACCAAATAATGCACTTTTTCTCAACAGGATAAGACTGAAACTTCAAGATCTGCTAACACAATCTAAAAAATTAATGTAATTTAAAAACCTATTTTACCTTGATAATCTGATTTATTTCTGAGAAAATAGTTATACACAGTAAGAAGAAAAAACAAAATGTTAAGATTAAGTAAAATGAGTTTATGAAAATTAATTGTGTCTTAAAAAAAATAAATAGGTGTCTTTGTTTCTACGGTATTTTCAATTTTGATATTTTTAGGTCAAACCGTTCGTGTCTGTGTCACAATGTGTCCTTACATTTACGAGTCATTAAATCATGTTTAATTTGGACTTCTCTGTGCATGCTCTTTGAGGTGGTGACCATAGACCTCCATTATACTGACAAACAACAACGCTTTGACCAAATACTGTGGAAACAAAGACACCTACATCTTGGATGCCCTCGAGGTAAGCTAAAACATACCAAAAATTAATTTCAAAGTGAACAATCCCTTAAAATGTCACTTAAAAACCACATTTGTGTGAAAGCATGGTATACAAAAATAAAAATATACAAATTAATCCAGCTGATTGGATTTAACGTATCCATAAGAAAGCAAATATGATCTTTACCTTAACAGCCACGGGTATCAGACGCTCTTCCTCAGGGTGTCCGCCTGCACCAGGACTCTCTCCGAATCCGAAAGCCCTGTTCCTCACATCCACCGTCTCTTCCTCTTCTTTATTCGTCTCCCAGAGGTCACTCAAAGCTCCTCCCAGACCAGGGATCTCCCAGGCTTCCAGGAGGTTCTTCTTCCCCAACTCCTCCACCAGTTGCTGGAACGCCGGGTCTTCAACACTCGCCACTTTGGCTTTGGCCCGATACACCTGTGCCACGCATCCCGACCCCACAGGCTCCTTACTGTCAAACACGAACATCTGCCTCCATCCCTCCCCAAATGCCCTCCTCAGACACAGCTTGGTGTGAGTCCAGGGATGAGGCTTCACTCGCACATGCAGCCTTGAGAAGCGGTCGCAGAAGTCCTGCGAGAAGAGGTCCCGTCTGGTGCTGGCCCACTGGCCCAGTTTGATAAAAGTAGGTCCAGATGTCTCAGTGACCCAAAGTAGGGCGTCCAACCAGCGGGACGCCCAGCGGTGTGACAGTAAAGTCAGGGGATACAGAAGCAGGAGGGGGCTGAACTTCAAATAAAGCACCAAGGCACGGAGTCCCAGGCGCAAGACGAATACTAACCTGTGGATTTGCACTCGGGCGATGGACTTCCTCTCTGTGGCTCGGCTCTGATGGAGCGACTCCTGAGCGGAGGCGTAAGTGACGCCACATGCAGTCCAACAGAACAGTCCCACTTTGGGGGTTTGAGATAAAAGACGAGTACCTTTAAGAAGAAACACTCTACGGGACGGGATTCGAACCGATACCCTGTGAACAATGCAGCTGAAGTTCTGGAACAGGCGCTTTGTGCAGAATGCAGACAACATAATTGCGATTATTATCTAGGTATTCAGGATATATTTAGTTTAGGGTGACCAACTGTCCTGTTTTCCCAGGACATGTCCTGTTTTCATATAACAATATAATTTTCTATCCATACAGAGGAGGCATAACCTACTTTAAATGTATTGAAATTAATAAGGTTTCTTTGAGTAAACTTCGAGTATCATTAGTGTAGGCCCATCTGTTCAAAATATGGTCACCCTAATTCAGTTTAAATGCAATTTGTAGCAGTTATTTTTCGGAGTTTGATCAGGCAATGATTAATAAACATTCACTTATACAAATGGGAAATTATGTAGTGCAAAAACCTAACGTTACATGCACAGCACGATTAAGTAAGTTATCGTAAGCAGAAAGATTCAAATACATGTAACGTTAAGTTAACACGCGATAAAATGCATGCCTATTATTTTTCTCCTGTAATTTTTCGCCGACAGAGCTCTGATATAGTGCTGTTTAGAAAGCAAACATTGTACCTCCACATTTCAACACGAATTCAGATTAATTAATTCAAAATATTGGTTATGAAATGTTGCTCCTCTTCACGGGTCCGGCTGATATGTCCTTCCGTGTGACTCGTCTTCTCAACTTTAGTTCCGCCCTTCAGTGGAAATCGTGGTGGAAATGGAAACGTTTTTTGGTTTATTGATCAATAAAACAGGATACACAAATACAAAAAATACAGTAAAGAAATAAACAAATCATAGTGACGAAATGTTTTTATTTTTTATATAAATATATTACTTTATTGTTTGTTATTGTCTTGATATCTATATATTTGATATCTAAATTGTTTTGTAAATAAGTGTTCAATAAAAATAATAAAAAAATAAAATAAAATAATATATTTATTTTATATCTCTCGCCCAAGTAGCAGTGCTTCGCCTGTGCTTCCCCCTAATATAATCCCAAATCAATATATCTAACTAGGAAATCGCCTAGTGTTAATCTGCATCTCTATCTGTACTCGTGAATACGCAGGCCACAATAAGTAATTACCTGGGTTTGTTTATTTTTTTAAATCACTTTTACTCAGGACATGCTAGCTGCCAAGAAAGGATTCCATTCATTGTGCTAAGCTAAGCTAGCGCCGACCCTGTCGAGCTAAAACAATGCATGCACTGAAACAAAAATGCATTTGCACACATATCTAAATGTAGGAAAGAATGTGAATAAGCCATATTTCAAAAAAACGGTGGAGTGTTCAAAATAAAATTTTCTTCAAAATACATTTTTCGTCAATCCATGTTTTCACTGTTGGTAGGGAGCGCTATTACACATCTTTGAAAAGAGTACTGACTATCTGGAGGCAAAAAACAACAAAAAAAACATAATTTTGTTTAAAAAGTTGCTTTTCTTATGAAACGCCCACATTCAAGCGTCAATAAATAAGAAAGCATGAAGCCAGAATAAAACTTTTATTTAATTTCAGAGGTGCTTTCTTTTGATATACTATTCAGGTATTCATACAACAAAATATTTGTGGGACCATCAACACATCAACATTTATTCAATATATTTTAATTCCCATTATCATGTTTAAAACAGAAGCACAATTTTGTTGTGTAGATCACAAATATCATTAAATTTAAAACCGATTAATCATGTCTACAACCTACTAAAGGACATCATGTGACATGCAGGGTTTGTTCACTAGGAATTCTGCTCAGAATGCAAACAATACAGACTGATTATTAATTTTTGCTTGATACCATAATAACTCAGACAAAATATGTTAATCAGAAAAATTTTATTTGCTCAAAAAACTTCAATACACAGTTGAAAAAAGTCTTCTCATCCGACAAAATGATATAACCCTTTCTGTAATATTATCTGGCATTATTTTATTTAGTTAACATGCATTTCAGGACCATTTTACTGCAAACCCTTTTACACATTTGTTTCAAAAGCTAAAAAAAAAAAAAATCAACCATGTAAAACTAGTAAAACTATTCTGATTTGACCGTTTTACAATCAGTAGCCTAAAAAGCCCGTACACACACGTTATCAAACATTTATGCAGCGTGAAGCAAACCTACATCACCTTCAGTCTTACGATTAAGACAATATTAGCAATGTTCTCCGTGTCCGTCAACATTCTGATTCTGATGCTTCCATGGAATTCTGGGTGCATGTCATTATTCTTTGGCACTTATAAAGAATGCAGAATAAAAATCTAATTATATTTTAGGAATGATGCTCTTGAAGTCTTCAGTAGCAGAATCGCATAACCGTCACATGCACGTAACCCTCTTCATCATTGCTATGAGAAGGGCTTGAGTTCTCTTCATGATTGTTCTCTTATTTTAATTTAAGGACACTGATCACTCCTGTATCCCTCTGGATGACGGGGAAACATTAAATTACTTTATATACAGCATAACCGAGGTCAAAAAGGATACAGGAAATTTTCTGCATACATACAAATATACAAACTTCATACCTTCAAAAAAAAAACAACAACACATAAAAGTAGTGCCTCTGCAGTCTAAAGACCAAACTGGGACCAAATGAAGATCCAGAACCAAAGCAGGTGATCGAGAGCAACGTTTGTGAGCGCAGCTGGGCTTTGGGTTCAGGGTGAGCAGGAAGTGATGCGTGATCTAGTTCCTCTGAAACGAGCTCTGGGCGGCACTGGTGGCGGCGCTGGCGGCTGCGCTCTGGAAAGTGCGGTTCGTGAGGACGCCCTGGGAGAACTCCTGCTGGGCCTTCTGGAAACTGGCACCAGTGCGGCGGTAGTTGGAATGAACCTGGAAGACACCGACGACACATCAATCCAACCAAAGACACACAGATTTCCACTCGAACACTCCGAGATACTCACCATTTTCAGTAAAAAGACGGACAGCGCGGCAGTGGCCGTGAAGAAGGCCGCCACCACCATCATAATGATCCCGACCGCTTTATTAGTAGCCATGGCTTGTATGGCAGTAATCCAGCCGCTGCAATCAACAACAACAGCGGGTAAACAATGCTAAATCATGCTGTGCTAATACTAATATGTCCATACAAAAGAATATTTCAGATTATCTATTGTCAGTAAATACTTTTTTTGCATGCATTTTTACAATATATACTATTTGTTTTGTTTAGAATTAACTGACTTTTTTAAAGTAAATAAAAGAAATAAAACAATGGTTTGATATTCAATTATATTCTATAAAATTAATGCATTTATCAAACAAAAAAAAATGATTTACATTTTACCTTATAAATTATAGTTTTATATATTTTATCTCTAAATGTATTCTATAAAAAATGTATATATACACATTTAATTAAATTCATATACACATATTTTTAAAAAAAAAATTCGAAATGAATATAAATGAAAAAGAAAACTATTCTAAAACATGTTAAATATTTCTCATTTTTACAATATATACTATTTGTTTTGTTTAGAATTAGCTGATTTTTTAAGTAAATAAAAGAAATAAAACAATGGTTTGATATTTAATTATATTCTATAAAATTAATGCATGTATTGAACAAAAAAATGATTTACATTTTACCTTATAAATTATAGTTTTATATATTTTATCTCTAAATGTATTCTATAAAAAATGTATATATACGCATTTAATTAAATTCATATACTCATATTTTTTTAAAAAATTCAAAATGAATATAAATGAAAAAGAAAACTATTCTAAAACATGTTAAATATTTCTAATTTTTACTATATATACACTATTTGTTTTGTTTAGAATTAGCTGACTTTTTTTAAGTAAATGAAAGAAATAAAACAATGGTTTGATATTTAAATATATTCTATAAAATTAATGCATGCATCAAACAAAAAGAAATGATTTACATTTTACATTATAAATTATAGTTTTATATATTTTATCTCTAAATGTATTCTATAAAAAATGTATATATACACATTTAATTAAATTCATATACACATATTTTTTAAAAAAATCGAAATGAATATAAATGAAAAAGAAAACTATTCTAAAACAGGTTAAATATTTCTCATTTTTACTATATATACTATTTTTTTTACTTAGAAGATGAGATAAAAGATAAAAATAAAATATATAAAACTTTGAATTATATTCTATAAAATTAATACATATATAAGACAAATAAATAATATTAAAATGTTATTAAATTCTAACTATATTAATATTAAAAGACAATTCTAAAACAAATATTATATATTTTTTTCTAGCTGTATTCTGCAATAGCCACGTCTACTCTTTACATTACAAGCACATGAAATTTCAGCAGTATTTATGAATATTTATGAAAACTTAACTAAATGGAATTTCTAGTTTATTAATGAAACTAGCACAGATCCCCTGTATAACCAATTATAGAGTTTATCCTCATTATTCAAAAATATTTAAATCTCAGAATGCTGATGTAAAGCTGTAACAAGTCTCATATTAATATTACTCAAGAGTCTCATATTAATATTATTCTCATAAATTTGTTTTAATGGTAGAGTACTGGGGCATCAAGTAACACTTATTTTCGGGGCAAAGCGCTGCTTTAAGAGGAAAGGATAAAGCAAGAAGTTTCGAGAGCAAGATGACATACTTCAGAGAGGAAGCAAGAGTTTTAAAGGAAGTCCAGCAGCAGAAAACCGTTAGTTGAGGAAGAGACGCTGGTCAAAGAGAAGAAGAGAGAGAGCTGAGTGTCAGGAAGAGGAGAAAAGACCAACGGTGCAGCTCACACACTCACTTCTGCGCTCAAATACTCCTTTCACACTCGCAATAGTGATAGAGATCCGGATAAAAAAACTACTGGTGAATTACTGTAATCCAGAATGAAGCTCTTAGTCCTACCTGTTGCCCCAGTTGGGAATGCCCACACTCTGTATCACAGACACCGCGATCTGAGCGAAGAAAACGAAGAAGAAGAAGAAGAAATTGAAGGAGCTGTCAGACCTGAAAGAGAAATACATTCAAGAATTATCAAAGTGACAGAAATGTGCTGACAAAATCCTTTTTAATAATTTACTGTATTTTATTATTATTTTATTATTATTATTTTATTATATACTGTTTGAATTATTCTGATTTCTTTTGATTATTTTAATTTCTTCTATGTAAAGCACTTTGAATTGCCATTGTGTATGAAATGTGCTATATAAATAAACTTGCCTTGCCTTGCAAAAAGCACCGGTGTTCGAGTGTTCTCGACTCGCCGTTCTCGACTCGGTGGTTCTCGACTCGGCGGTTCTCGACTCGGTGTTCTCGACTCGGTGTTCTCGACTCAGGCGTTCTCGACTCGGGGGTTCGACTCGGCCGTTCTCGACTCGGCGGTTCTCGACTCGGCGGTTCCGACTCGGTGTTCTCGACTCAGGCGTTCTCGACTCAGGCATTCTCGACTCGGGCGTTCGACTCGGGCGTTCTCGACTCGGCGGTTCTCGACTCAGTGTTCTCAACTCGGCGGTTCTCGACACGAGAGTTCTCGACTCAGTGTTCTCGACTCAGTGTTCTCGACTCGGTGTTCTCGACTCAGGCGTTCTCGACTCAGGCGTTCTCGACTCGGCGGTTCTCGACTCGAGAGTTCTCGACTCGGGCGTTCCCGACTCGGGCGTTCGACTCGGGCATTCTCGACTCGGCATTCGACTCCGGCGTTCTCGACTCAGCGTTCTCGACTCGGCGTTCAACTCGTCGTTCTCGACTCGGGCTTTCTAGACTCTGTTTGGTGTTTGACTGGTGTTTGAATCGTCTCGTGTTTGACTGGTGTTCAACTCGGTGTTTGACTCTGTGTTGATGTTTAAGCACAATAAGTAGTAAAAAATACATTTTTGGAAATACATAACATTGTATATTTATTCTTAAGTTAGAAAATAACAAAACAGTAGTTAATGAGTTCACTTAAAAATTAAAATTCTGTCATCATTTACTTGTCCTCAAGTTTTTTTGGTATGAATTTTTTTCTTCTGCTGAACACAAAAGAAGATATTTCAAAGAATGTCGGTAACCAAACCGTTGATGTTCCCTATTGATTTCCAGCCATCTTCCCTTGTGTTCAGCAGAAGAAATGTTTGATGAATGCGACCCCAGGTTGTGTCCGTCATTTGTGAACAGTGTTAGTGTATATTAAAGGAGAGACTCACCGGAAGGCTTTATAGACGGGCCTGTACCAGCACAGGAAGGAGCACGGAGCGAACATGATGAACCAGAGGATGGAGAGGCCGAAGTCAACGCCTCCTGCTGAGTTAGTGGTGAAATACGCCAGACAGGCCAGGACGTTCAGAAACAGCGTCACACACTGCCCTGCACACACACACACACACACACACACACACATTAAAGTATAATTAATAATAAAGCGATAAAACAAATAAAATATAAATATTAAATTTAAACATTAAAACATTTAATTAAAGGAAATAAATAAAAAAGCTAAATAGAAATATACATAAATAGCGAATAAAGACAACAAAGGAACATGACTGAAATTAAAATGAAAAGATAAAATACAGGTTAATTATAAATACTAACAAATACAACAGCAGTATATAAATAATAAATAAACAGGATCTAGTCAGTGTCATTACTGCAATAATCCTGATAAACAGGACTGTAGAATAAAGTGCTACTGAGAAAAGCTTGATGTTGACGATGTTAAACTCACACATCCACAGGTAATACAACATCTTGCAGAGTCTCTGATGCTCCTGCGGGATCTCCTCGGAGAAGTCCTGGTAGAAGCAAGGCTTGATGGGAAAGAATTTGGGGAGAGGAGGCCAGTTGTTCTGTTTGCCTGAGGAGAAAGAAACGCCCAGATCACACAAAGCTTGTCAAACAGTCACAACAAATAAAGCTGCTGTGGACCCGTCTGTTGATTTATGCAGTTCAGATGTGTATGCAAACACACTCAGAAGGAAATACTAGCATACTGTGTACTAAATACTGCATACTATTTACTTTTAAAAGTGCCAGAGTTATCATTGATAACTCATAATCGTGATTAATTGCATAATAAAAGTTGTGTTTATGTAATATTTTTTTGCTATATTATTATATAAAAAAACACACGATTAATCGATTTGACAGCCCTAGTACAAATAAAACTAAAACCATAAAAACATTTTCATTACTTCAAATAAAATAGGTAACACTTTGCAAAAGGTTTCATTAATTAACATTAGTTAATTTATTAACTGACCTGAACAAACAGTGAGTAATAAAATATGTTGAAAAAATGTATTGATTTTAGTTAGTAATTGTTCATTGTTGTTTCATAGTTCAGAGTGCATTAATTCATGTTAACAAACATGAATAACAAAGTTAAAAAAATTATATTATTAAATGTTGAAATTAACATTAACGAATATAAGTAAAAGCTCCAGAAATATTGTTCATTATTAGTTCATGTTAACTAATAAAACCTTATTTTTAAAGTGCTACCATAAAAACTCAATGTTGATTTGGCTGAAATAAAGCTAATAATATAAAAATAAAAGGCAACATTTCCCATTTTTGTTTAGTTTCAGATGAAGTACTGCAATAACTAAAACAACTAAAAATTGTACAGACATATTTAAACAAAACAAAAATTAATAAAAATTGCACACAAAAAAACAAGAAAATGAACAAAAATTTAGAATTATAATATAAAAATAGAATCTAATTCAAAACATTAACAAAAACTGTAACAGTATATAAATGACGATAAATTAACATTAACTAATTTAGGTAAACACTACAGAAATATTGTTCATTATTAGTTCATGTTAACTAATAAACCTTATTTTTAAAGTGCTGCCAAAAAACTCAATGTTGATTTTATTTCAGCCAACAAGCGGATATATATATATATATATATATATATATATATATATATATATATATATATATATATAATAAATAAAATATATATTTATATATATTCATATAAAATATTTATATATATATATATATATATACGTATATATACGTATATATATATATATATAAAAGGCAACATTTATCATTTTTGTTTAGTTTAAGATGAAGTACTGCAATAACTAAAACAACTAAAAATTACATACAAAAATGGCAAAAACACAAGAAAATGAACAAAAATTTAGAATTAAAATGAAACTGGAAAAATATAAAAATAGAATCTAATTCAAAACATTAACAAAAACAGTAATAGTATATAAATGATGCTAATATAACACTGATACGAGCATAAAATGCAACATGAGCCCAGATGAGACACAGTCATCTTATAATTTAGTGCAGTTTTGTGTAGAAATGTCTGAACTCGTGGCGGTCGGATTACATTATATCTAAAGAGCATGAAAATTGTGGCTTGTGGTTGTCACTGAATTTGAAGTCAGGTGCATTGTGGGATACTGCATCTCATGCAAAGGTAATGGTGGATGAGATTGTGTGTGTGTGTGTGTGTGTGTGTGTTACCTGTTGTCGCTCCTTGGCTCTGAAGCTCTTGTTCTCGTCGATCGAGCTCGGCTGCTTTCCTCTCCAGCTCCTCCTGCTGTTTGAGCAGATTGGCCTGCGCAGCCGCAGCCGTGGCCTGCACACACACACAAGTCAATTGAATTCAATTCACCTTTATTTCTACAGCGCTCGTCACAACACACATCATTTCAAAGCAGCTTCACAGAAAGTGCACGAGTCCACATTACAATTTAGAGTGATGTGTTCTCAGAGGAAACGGTCTAAGTCATGCATTTCAGAAATGCACATATACAAATCACACTCAGCAAAAAAATATTAATTTAGAGCTGTGCAAAAGTTAATTGTGATTAATCGCATCCAAAATAAAAAGTCTGTGTTTACATAATATATTTGTGTGTGCTGTATATAAAAATACCTATGCATGCATGTATATATTTAAGAATTATTTGCGCTTAAATTCTGTAAATATATATAAATAAATAATCTATATTATATAAATATTTTTATATATTTATAACACATTTTCTTAAATATATACATGCATGTGTGTGTATTTATATATGCAAAATAATTATATACAGCACACACAAATATATTATGTAAACACAGACTTTTATTTTGGATGCGATTAATCGTAATTAATTTTTGCACAGCCCTAATTTAATTTAAACAATGTAATAATTTAAAGCCACAATCTGTACTTTTTTGGCTTTAAAAATAGCAAAAATAACTGTATCTATGTTATATATTTCTATTAGATGTGTACTTACATAATCCCGACAGTTTCCACCAACTTTCAAATACGGAGAAATTTATAGTTTAATTCGAAGACACGGGACGTTACTTTATTTCCGTTTCGTCGTCCGTCTATGGCGTCATATAACCTTTGACTCCTCTATTTTCTCTAACTTCCTTGCGGAACCCGGTGAAACCACCAAACACAAAGGGGAACACTGGACTACCGCCAATAAAGCATAGAAAATGACGAAGAAAAAAAAGTAAGACGTATTTTTATGCGTGTAAATCACGTGCCCACTCACGAGCCCCCCGGTGCTGCGCGCGCATATAGCGCTGCCCGTTCCGGTCGTGTCATTCAAATCAGCCAACTGTTGCTGTTAGCGAGCCGCGCAGGAGAAGCATGACACAGGTAAACATTGGGGTTGAATTTAAAGCTTCTTGACAAGCTAAATCTACAGAGAGATGCCGTATATCTGTATATTTTGTAAAAACGATCATGTCATGTCATGAGCTGAGCTGGTTGTCATTGACAGCGACAAAAATTACCGTGAGCCCACGCTCTTTCCTGACGTCATCAAAGTACGTCTTTGTTATTATGTGAAATGAGTGACCCCTGGTGGCCAAAAAAATTACATACTGTCCGTTTAAGTGATTCAAATGATTATGACATATAGAAAATATATAGACAGAGACAGAAAGGGAATGCTTACAACTAGGGCTGTCAAAACGATTAATCACGATTAATCGCATCCAAAATAAAAGTTTGTGTTTACATAATATATGTGGGGGCACTGTGTATAATTATTTTAGATTTATAAATACACACACATGCTTGTATATATTTAAGAAATATTTTCATGTATATTCTGTATTTGGATTTATATATATTATTTATATTTGAATACATGTGAGTGTGTGTGTGTGTGTGTGTGTGTGTGTGTGTGTGTGAGACGCTGACCTTTGGCCCGGGATCCACTGACGGCTGCAGGACAGCAGGTTGAGACGGGACGCTGGAGGCCGGGATGGTGCTTCCCTGACACCAAAAAACAGAATTATTGGGATTTTATTAAAGGATAATAAAATGCAAAGCATTGGTGTTCTGTGTGATATGCTGTTGAAGCAGACACACACATCATGCATTGTTAACCGTGGTAAAACCAGCTTATTGCTTTATGACATTAGAGTTCAGAGCACAATTACATAACTCTGATGAAGATCCTCGTCACACACGAGCAGTGAATAATGTGCATTAGACTCACCGAGTTACCATCAGGAAACGGAGTGAAACTTTCGATGCCCTCGATCGCAGAGTTCGTCACCTGAGTGACAGACGGATCCTGAAAGAGATGGACACACTATTATTATTAGATCATTATCATTTATTATTATTATAATACACACTATACAGCCAGAGTATTAGATTTCTGAAAGATCATGCGACACTGAAGACTGGAGTAATGATGATTTATGCTTTGATCACAGGAATAAATTAGCCTACATTTTAACATATATTCACACTGAAAACACGTATTTTAAATTGTAATAATATTTCACAAAATTACTTTTTTTAACAGTATTTTTCATTAAATAGATGCAGCCTTGGTGACCAATTGTGTGTGTGTATAAATATGTATACATTAAATTAAAAATTTTAAATTAAATTAGGGCTGTCAAACGATTAATCGCGATTAATCGCATCCAAAATAAAAGTTTGTGTTTACATAATATATGTGGGTGCACTGTCTATAATTATTTTATATATATATATATATCTATATCTATCTCTATATCTATCTATCTATATATATATATATATATATATATATAAATACACACACATGCATGTGTATTTAAGAAAAAAATATTATTTATATATAAAATATTTATATTTATGTATAATATAAATTATATATAAATATATACATAGAATATACATGAAAATATTTCTTAAATATATACAAGCACCCACATATATTATGTAAACACAAACTTTTATTTTGGATGCGATTAATCGTTTGATTAGCCCTAAATTAAATATTAAATTACTAAATAATATCATTTCACAATAATAATTTATATTATAAATATTATGAATTTATATTAAATATTATTAATTGATATATTATTATTAAATGATAATGTTTAAATTGCATAACTTCAATCATTTAATAATTAAGATAATATTTTTAATTATTATAATTACTAAAATGTATTTATAAAGCAGCTCAAAAGCCACAGATTGAACCAAAGGCGGGAAAAAAAACAGGATAAAATAAAATTATAAAAAAGTCAAATTAATGTAAATGCATTCAATCCAAAACTAATGGTCCTTACAAAGTAGCAAAGGCCTCATTAATCAAATACGTGTTGAGACGGGTTTAAACATGTTTTACATCACAAGTTTTATTGAGTCACATGCCTTAATAACAATAGAAGTGACATCATCATCATCATCATCACAGCGAGTTGAACAGGTCACACTCATCCAGTTATATTTCAGATGATTCTGTGGTCATAATGAGGATGTCAAATCCTGATATCAGCACTGATCCTTCCTTACACTAAACTAAATCACTCATACGGTCCATCAGTTCACCTCTACAAATCACACACACACACACACACACACACACACACACGCATCGGACTGCAGCTTTTCAATTGATTTTTGCATTTCTTCATTTGAGTGTTATTTGCTCATGTTATTCTCTGACAACACCTATCCACAATTTTAACGCTTGCCATAAAGCAAGTCAAATTTGTAGTTTTCTTATGTTTCATTCGGACTACAGAAATAACCCGATCTGGCAATCTTAAATAGCATCAGATAAAGGACTGAAAAGCGGTGCATAAGTGCATTTCACCATGTCACGACTTTTTTGAACATTATTTTAAGGTAAAAAATCTTACTTAGTGTTGCTTTCATGTTAATGTGAATCTCATTAGTCATCTGACGTTGCATCAGCCAGACAGAGCAGGACTTTACAGGAAGCCGCTTAAATATTTACCCAGTGCGGGACGCATAAAACACAATAGATGGAGAACTTCCTTTGTCCTCAGGAGGATCTTAAAAGGGTCGAACCAGGGAAAATCTAATTCACCGTCCAATAAAATCAACTTTCAGAAGCACATAAAACTTCCACCCCACATCAAAATTCTTTTCTTGAATCTAAGCTGCAAATATTCCTCAGAAAGATGCAAAAAAATGACTTTGAAAAAGGCAATAAGTGTGTTTCTGACGTCCTGACAGAGACACCTGTTCTCATTCCCACAGGCCTCGACCCGAATCACCGCCACAGAAACTCCCTCAGACCAGCGCACTTCACAGCAGAACTAGGCAATACATACTGTTATGTGCAATGACAATGACATACAATGTAAAAATGAACACTTTCATGGATCATAACCATCAAACTCAGTGCTCAGATCAGTGCATGGATGCATAAACATCTGAATTATGATTCTATTCCAGCAGACAAGCGATGTGTATTTCCCGTCGAGGGGGACGAGGAGCACAGGAATGTTTGCTTTGTGCATAACTCAATATTCTGCCGCATTAAAGAAACAGATGGAAACTAATGAGACTCCAGACAATGAAAACACAACAAACATGCCAGATGACAAACAGACTATCATCGTAAAACTAAAGCAAACCGTGATACGTCTGTGTGCATCAGTCAGCAGGTGACAATGTCAAATTAATTGACAGATTAAAACATGTTTTTACGTTTATAATTGTGCATTTGGCACACAGCAAGACTATTGAAATTAACTGCAAAAAGTTAATAAATGCAACTAAAATATACACTTCACATTTTTCATTTATATGGATTTTAACCCAAAATTTTAATGTGGATTAAAACAATGTTATTTGTCATATATATCGTGTCAAAATCCTGATCTGTGATGCATCTAATGTAATGCATCATTATGATTTAATGTAGCATATATTATATAATGTCTAGTTCTTATTTTCAGTGCATGCCATTTTTTTGTAGCGCTGTCAAACGATTAATCACGATTAATCGCATCCAAAATAAAAGTTTGTGTTTACATAATATATGTGGGTGAATTGTGTATAATTATTTTGTATATATACAAACAAGCACACATGCATGTATATTTATGAAAAAAATATTATGTATATGTCAAATATTTATATATATAAATTATACATAAATCTATATACAGTATATACATAAAAATATTTCTTATATATATATATATATATATATATACAAGCATGTGTGTGTATTTATATATATAAAATAATTATACACAGTGCATCCACATATATTATGTAAAAACAAACTTTTATTTTGGATGCGATTAATCGTTTGACAGCCCTATTTTTTGTATTTAAAATTGTGCATTTGAACTGAAAAAAGCACAAAAATAGTGTGGAAATGCAATATATGCAATACATTCACATTATAGAAACTACAATCATACAATAACCATTGAAAAAAAAGCTCATGATAGCAAATACACCATTGTGAGATCTTTACACAGTGCATTGTTGTCAATCACGTTTGTTGTTTTCATTCAATAAATCAAAATGCATTATTTCACTTGATAATGCAAATCATGTTGTGCTGAAAGCATAATCCCATCCATTGATTAGATGCATTCAGAAGTCTTGAGTTTTGTCTGACGCATTTCATCTCGATTATGTGGCGCATTAGAGATGATGAAGAGTCGAGCACAGGTGATCAGAGCCTCGCACTCACTGTGACTCACAGAGTTTCATTCAGGCAGTTATTCTGTTATTGCAGCCTTTAGTTTACAGTGTTGTGACATTAACAGGAGTGGCGCTCTGGCCTTCAGCGTGTCACAAAACCTGCGCGGATACACACCCTTCACCAGCGACAACTAACACACTAACACCCGTATCAGCGACCATGACACGTCAACGGCCGAACGGAACTCATCTGACCCAAAACTCCCATCATCATCATCATCATCATATACATCAACACAAACCCTGCGAAACTCGCCTAAACACCCACTCAAACCCCTCAGAAGCGCTTTTCCAGTGGACCGCGAGTTTCTCACCTGGAATGGATTGACGTCGACTGTCTCTTCAAACGGGTTTGAGTCAAATCCCGACATTGTGAGGGACTTTATCCGCCTTTAGAGTCCAAACTGAGCGGCACCGGAGAAACACTGCGAACTCTGCTGTTTCCTCTCCGCACTTCCGTAGTGAGTGCGTGACGCGCATGCGCTGCTGATCTGACTGCGACGTCATCAGAAGACGTTGATGGTTACTTTATTTTATTTTATTTATTTATTTATTTATTTATTGATGATTAGTGAGGTAAACTTTTATATTCTGCATAAAAAAACTTTATATGTAGAAAACAAAATTTTCAACGGTCAATCTAAATCTGACTGTCAATCTCTTTTTTGAATGAACTCTATCTGCTAAAACTATTTTAAATAATTATCAATAAAAAATAGCACTTATTTACATTATATAGAGTTTTTTGTCTTTTTTATTAAAAATACCCGTTTTGTATTTCTTTGTGGTAATTTATAATATAACTTCAGTTTTGCATTCATTCATTCATTTGTAAACTCGTGTTGCTTTTAAACGTGTTTTAGAAATAAAATGATTGATTGATTGATTGATTGATTTTCGTTATAGTCTACTGAATGAAATTTTCTCTATTGTTTTATGCATATATAATTATAGTATAAGAAAAATGTATTATATATTTAACCTCCTTATTTTATTACTTAAACTTAACCATTAGATATTCATAGAAAATGCTTAGATTACATTTTAAAATTAAACATACATTTTATTGTACAGTATGAATTATATTTGTTTACATATAAAGGCCCGTGATTGGTTGGCGAGCCGTGACGTCACCTATGTGACTGTAAACGTCGCAGACATGGCGGAAGTGAAAGGTCAGTTTAATCTCACTTCACATTTCATTGTTTATTTTACAAAGCGTTTAGTATCAAGCAGCGGGTTGGAGTATGACTGGTTGTTATTATTGTTGGATTGTGTGTCGTTTTGGTGGATTAGTTATTTTTTCGGTTGTTCGGATTTTTTTTGTGTGTGTAACTATGTGTTTCTCGTCGATGTGATTCACATCCATTCATCCGACATCAGGATATGTGTGTGTTATGTCACGCTTGTGCGCGGTCGGTTTCGCTCAGATGATGTGAGTGTGTGTGTGTGTGTCCGCAGTGTTTCCTCTGTGCTGTGTGGTGCAGAACTATGCCTGGGGTAAAGTGGGCCAGGACAGTGAGGTGGCCCGGCTCGTGCTCGGTGGAGACCCTCAGGCTCTCATCCAGGAGACTAAACACTATGCAGAGGTACAGTGTGGATCAGATCCGAAGAACCCAATCCCCACCCAGACTCCACCAAAAAAAAAAAAAAAAAAAAAACTAAATTACTGTATATAAAAATATTGATTGGCTATAAAATGCTTTCAAACTGATAGAAATGTCATGAAAAAAAAAAAAAAAAAAGAATTTTGTTCATATTTTCCTCATGGATAACTTTTTATTATTGCCTGTGTTGTAATGAAAAACTTTTGAGAAAGCCGAAGAGAGCCACAGAAACCTTCAAATAATAATAATAATAAGACCTTTAATAATAATAATTAATAATTATATTAATTAATGAAAGGACCCTTCATTTTGACATTCACACTTCACCCACTGATCTATATATATATATATTTAGGGCTGTCAAAGCGATTAATCGCATCCAAAATAAAAGTTTGTGTTTACATAATATATGTGGGTGCACTGTGAATAATTATTTTGTATATATATAAAAAACACACGTGTGTATATTTAAGAAAAAATATTATTTATTTATAAAATATTTGTATTTATATATAATATAAATTACATATAAATCTATATACAGAATATACATGAAAATATTTCTTAAATATATACAAGCATGTGTGTGTATTTATATATCTAAAATAATTATACACAGTGCACCCACATATATTATGTAAACACAAACTTTTATTAATTGCGATTAATTGTTTTGACAGCCCTAATATATATATCATTATACAGATCGGTGACTGCACCTTTAAGAACAGTCAATAATAAGAGACAAAATGAATCTCTGATCATTACATGTTTGTTTTCTGCTGTCTTTCAAGCTTTGGATGGGTGCTCATCCCAAAGGCGACGCTCTCATCAAAGACAACAGGATACCCCAGAGGACACTGGGACAGTGGATTGCAGATTTCCCAGGCTGCCTGGGGTCAAAGGTCAAGGACACATTCCACGGGCAGCTCCCTTTCCTTTTCAAAGTGCTGTCCGTCAACACGGCTCTGTCCATCCAGGCGCATCCCAACAGGGTGAGATTAGAGGCCGTGTTCCTCATAGAAATGTACGAGCAGAACGATCCGCTGACTTATCTTGTCCTTGTCTCTTGACAGGAGTTGGCTGCCAGACTCCATGCGCAGTTTCCTGAACATTACCCGGACAACAACCACAAACCGGAGATGGCCATCGCGCTCACTCGCTTCGAAGGGCTCTGCGGCTTCCGGCCGATGGAGGAGATCTTGGGCTTCCTCAAAAGTGAGTGTTTAATGGACTAAACACTGGTTTCAGCAGGAGATGACACAAAATTGCACCCGTTATTATTACGTTTTTCTCATTGAATATCTCAACACTATTGCAGAAGTGTAGTGTGTTGCACACAGAGGACGTTTGTGTGAACTGCAGCCTTTTTAACTTTTAAAATTGTGGAAGTGTTTGTTTAATCATTGTTCACCACTGATACTGAATCATAGTTAACTTCTGTATATTATACATGATGATATTGTTTTGTACTTCACTGTTACTCATACAAATAATTTTGGGGAAATTTAGCAAGAAAAATAATTGTATTAAGCAAGTTCATTAAGTTTAGAGAACAAATTTTTTTTAATTATTAATAAAAAATTAATTATAATAAAATCTATAAATCTAATCATATATATATAAATTAGGGCTGTGCAAAAATTAATTACGATTAATTGCATCCAAAATAAAAGTCTGTGTTTACATAATATATTTGTGTGTGCTGTATATAATTATTTTGTATATATAAATACACACACATGCATGTATATATTTAAGAATTATTTGCACTTAAATTCTGTATATATATATATATATATGTATATATATTATATAAATATTTTATATATGAATAACACATTACTTAAATATATACTGTACATGCATGTGTGTAAAATAATTATATACAGCACACACAAATATATTATGTAAACACAAACTTTTATTTTGGATGCAATTAATCGCAATTAATTTTGCACGGCCCTATATATATATAAATCTAATCAAATATATATAATTTAAATTATAGTAATATTTAAATATAAAATATTTTTAAATATATATTAATTTTAGGACATCAATTCAATATCAGTAGAGCATACGCAAGTCGCTTTGGATAAAAGTGTCTGATAAATGATTAAATGTTAAATGTATATATTTCAAACCATGCAAAATATTAACAATGAACATTTTTGGTGGGCTTTTCCCAGTAGAAGTGCCTTGATTTAATAAAGAAGCTCTGTGCTTGCTCTGATGGTGTTTTCCAGATGTCCCAGAGTTCCATGCGCTGATCGGGACCGAAGCCGCCGAGGAGCTCCAGAGCGCTGTGGGAGACTCGGGCCGAACGTCTCTCGCGCTGAAGAAATGTTTCACCAGAATGATGAACTGTGAGAAGAAGCTGTTCGTGGATCAGCTCAACATGTTGGTCAAGCGAATCTCAGAGGAAGGTGAGAGGAAACCAGCACATCATTAACATGCTATTCAAGAGCTGTTCGGATCAAACTCATCTGACCGGTTTAAAATTCTTCTTTTTGTTTTTAAATTCTTAAATAATCTGGCACAGAGCTGTTTTTTAAAAAAAATATATAAAAAAATATATTTTTTTATGCTAAAACATACCAATAATTAATTTCAAAGTGAACTATCGCTTTAACCGAACGTTTTTAAATGGTTTCTTAAAACTTGGTTGTTGTTTTTTCTTGGCTTTCGATTCACTGTGAGCTTCTGTCACGAATGTGTGGTTTGCCCTGTGTTTCTTGGTTTAGTGTACTCGCTGTTTTTAAATGTGCTATAAATCAATCAAACAAACAAACCTGAAAGTTGAGCCTGCTGTTTTTGTCCCAGAGGCTGCAGGCAAAGACACGTCCAGGAGTAACGGAGAGCTGCTGCTCCGACTGCATTCCCAGTATCCCGGGGACATCGGATGCTTTTCCATTTACTTCCTGAACCGGATGGTGCTGCAGCCGGGGGAAGCCATGTTTCTGGGAGCAAACGAGCCTCATGCATATCTGTCTGGAGGTCAGGGGTCACCTCATTACCCTCAAAACATGTTTCTTGGACAAAGTCTGAAAAAAAAAAACTCAATTTTTAAAAAACGTAAATAGTCGTATTGTAGTTTCTTCTTAATATTCACATTAATCATTCTGTGAACAGGTTGTGGAGTTGTACTTATAATTTTTAGTAAAACATATTAATTTAATGTTCATTAATGTTCATTTATTCCATACATACATTTAGTTGAAAATAAATTCAATAATATACACTTAATATTCATTCATATTCTTAAGGTAGGTTTTGTTATTGCACTTTTTGTGAAATATATTCGCTTAATAATACATAATATTAATTTAGGGCTTTCAAACGATTAATCGCATCCAAAATAAAAGTTTGTGTTTACATAATATATGTGGGTGCACTGTGTATAATTATTTTTTTTGTATAAATACACACACATGCATGTATGTTTAAGAAAAAAAATATTATGTAAATATAAACTATTTATATTTATATATAATATAAATTATATATAAATCTATATACAGTATATACATGAAAATATTTCTTAAATACATACAAGCATGTGTGTGTATTTATATATATAAAATAATTATACACAGTGCACCCACATATATTATGTAAACACAAACTTTTATTTTGGATGCGATTAATCGCGATTAATCGTTTGACAGCCCTATATTAATTACATTTTGAATTACATTCATTGATATACATTTATTCCAGTTAGGTTATACTTTTTTTAATGAAATATGCTATTTAATAATTTTATTTAAATCTTTATTTGACATGGACATACAATTACATTGGACGAGCCATATGCATTTGTTTTTAGTGATTATAGCATACTTGCTAATTTTCAACACCTGTCCACGGGAGGCTTTTAAAAATAAAATAAGATACAGTAACAAGGGAGAAAAAAAATAACTAAATAAAAAATAAAAACAGCAAGTATCAGAATCAGAAAGTATTAGTAATCCATAATATTATTTGAATATTCAGTTATTCCATGTAGGTTGTGTCATCTTTTTGTGAAATATATTCAAATATATCCGCTGTTTGATGGCTCTCTGAATCTCCGCAGACTGTGTGGAGTGTATGGCGTGCTCTGATAACACCGTACGTGCCGGACTGACTCCCAAATACATAGACGTGGACACACTGTGCGAGATGTTGAATTACAGCCCGGCTCCGGCCAGTGCCAAAATCTTCCCGTGCGTGCGGGACAACAGCGACCCCTGCGTCTACCTCTACGACCCTCCTGTGCCAGACTTCAGCGTCATGAGAATACAGGTGCGCCACTATCACTATTTCTGTATTACAATAATCCATATTTTCACAGAAGTACTGGGATAAAAGTCTATAGTGAACACTGATGTCTATTGTGATGTATTTGTCATTGAATCATTCATCAAATAAAATTAAATCAAATTAATTAGATATTTTTTTAATCAAATGCAGCAATGAACATTTTGTCAGAATCTCTAGTAAATTACAAGTTATTTGTTTAGTTGTCTGTTCAGAATCGTAAGAGAATCATGATCTCTTCTTTGAATCATTTAATTCAATGATTGTCAATTTATCACGAATTTTGGTATTCTAATAATAATAATAATAATTCATTACATTTATAGGGCATTTCAGAATGTTTGTAAACAAAAGGCACCGCGATACTTCCGGGTGGCAGAACGCGAGCGGCTTCTATTGACTAAACTGAAGAGATCCAGTCGGCAACTGAACAGTTATACAGTTAAAATCATTGTTGTTGAATCTATGGCGAAAATATGTTGTGTTTGGGGTTGCGCCACCAGATATACAGCAAAAGGTGTAGGTTTTTTTTATCGATTTCCTTCAGAAAAAAAGTAAATCTATCCAGCGGAACCTGTTAAAGCGAGTGGACGTCGTCAAAAGTGCATGTCGTCTTCTAATTATGAGCCTGAGCCCGATTTAAACCCAACCATTTTTAGTACGTGGGTCGTTATATAACTGACGTTCTCAACTAACTTAGTTATTTCTATTACTTTCTATGTTACTTTCTTTTGAGCGGTGAGTAAATGCTTCTTCATCGTAAATGCTTCTGATTGGCCATTGCGTTCAATAAATCAACACATATGTCTGTGATTGGCTACATATCGCTCTTCGCTGCATTCACGTTGTAAAAAGAAACTCTGCCATGTAAATCATTTCTATTTTGTTTTAGTTGTTCTTGTTGCTTTTCTGCAACAGATGAATACAAATGTATTAGTTTTTATTTGTTTTATTCATTGATATTTCTAGTTTGCGGGAGTCCCGCGAATCCGCACACAAAGAGTGAATGCACTACTCGCACTCGGCCATCAGATATAGTCCCGCGCCGCGGTCTAGTGCGTTGAGAGTGCACGTCTCTAGATCAAAGAATCTAAGCTCTAATGATCATGTTAACTATGTCTGAATTTCCACCACGTCTGTTTTTGAATCAACTGTTGAAATGTAGATTAGGCTACTGCCGACGGTGTGTCTCCCTCCAATCAATTTACTAGTGTTGCCATAGGGACGCTTCGGCTTTCGCCACCCGGAAGAACGTCTTGTTGTGACGTCATGGTGAATTGTCGTATATAGCGCTTTTCTGGACACTCAAAGCACTTTACAAGTAACTTTTTCTAGTAACTTTATACTCATTTTGCTCCAGATCCCCGCCTCAGAGCGTCAGTACACCGTGAGCGCGCTGGATTCTGCCGGGATCCTGTTGGTTATCGACGGAGACGCCGTCGCCACGTCTGCTGCCGCCCTCTCTGACATCACTCTGAAACGAGGCTCCGTGCTCTTCATTTCAGCCAATGAGAGCGTCTCGTTACAGGTGACATCATCGACGGGCATGACCATGTTCAGAGCGTGCTGCCTACTGTAGGACACTTCATAAACGGCGTCTTCTAACCCCCTGCTGAAACGGTTCCCATGTTTCTGTCTTCATCACGAAATTGCATGACCCCTCTTTAGCCAGAAATTATGATCATTAAGATGACATTTAAGTGTTAAAATTGCAATGTTCAACCAAAAAAAAACAACAACTAAATAATGAATCGGTTTGAATTATGATTGAGGTTCTGCGTGCATGTTCTTTTAAAATATGTAAAAGTATATGAATTCCTTTTTGTCAACATGAAAATTTCACACCGCTTTTCATTTAATAATGTGACAATGGGGCAATCGGGATATTCAATCAGATTTGATTGGATGGTGAAAAGTGGATGTTCCAGAATAAACGAGTTTAGACCACCAACATTTAATGAATGATTTTAGAAAAGATGTTTTGCCTACAAGAGTAGCTTTAAACTACAGCTAACTAGGTATTGGTAGCCCGCACTAGCGGTGATGTCAGCAAAAAGTTGTTAGATTTTGATGAAACATTACGAAGGCAAATCATTTTTCTCTCTAGATTATCTTACACTGCTAAATCAATCATAATAAGACCAGGAACACGTCTTAAAGGGGCTGTATGTACGAATTTGCATGTATTAATCCTGTGTGTGAACAGCTTATAATGAAACTTAAAGGAGTAGTTCACTTTAAAAAAAAACAAAAAAAACAACTTTTGCTGATAATTTACTCACCCTCGTGTCATCCAAGATGTCCATGTCTTTCTTTCTTCAGTCGAAAAGAAATGAAGGTTTTTGATGAAAACATTCCAGGATTTTCTCCATATAATGGACTTCAATGGGGTCCAAACGGTTCAAGGTCCAAATGAGAGTTTCAGTGCAGCTTTAAACGACACCAGACGATGAATAAGGGTCTTATCTAGGACCCTTCGAGTCATGACTCGAAAAAAGATTCGTTCATTTTGATAAGCGAGTTCGAACAGGAGAGTCACGATTACGAACGTGCATCACAGAACATAGCAAGGCGAGGCATTTGTGCTTATAAAACTTAAACTTTGTTATTTATTTTTGAAATGAGCGCTCGTTTCGCTTGATAAGACCCTTATTCATCGTCTGGTGTCGTTTGAAGCTGCACTGAAACTCTCATTTGGACCTTGAACCATTTGGACCCCATTGAAGTCCATTATATGGAGAAAATCCTGGAATGTTTTCATCGAAAACCTTCATTTCTTTTCGACTGACGAAAGAAAGACATGGTCATCTTGGATGACATGGGGGTGAGTAAATTATCAGCATTTTTTTTTATTCACGTTCATTCTCATGGACGTTACGCACAGAAGCAATATGATGCTGACTGCAGTTCACCTGACGGCCACCGGTGTCGCCAACAAGCGTCGTTCCTACATACAGCCTCTTTAGGAAAGTAGATGGGGTCAGTTGTGATTTCATGTTGACACATACTTTAAATGCATGATCAGGGATGCATGATCACTCACTATTGGCTGCAAGATATAAACATTTAATGACATGAAATGTGTTCCTTTAGAGCATTATTATTGCATAAGGAGATATAACATAAAACCCAGATGGAGGACAGGAAATTAACTTTTACATACAAATCCGGTAACGTAAACTTGAGACCAATTTTAACGTTTTTTAGACTTTTTCATGGTATCGCTGCTGAAGAACATCGAGTCCTTGCTGCAGACACACTCCTCCATAGAAGAGTGTTTATTAATAAGTACTTTCTTTGCTAAATGAGCGACAGACACTAGTTTTGGGATTTGATTACCTCTGCAACTGATTTTAGAAATGACCCTGCAACCTGAAAAAGGTGTAAACTGTATTAACGATCTTTATTCTCCCTTATTAGTTACTGTATGGCTTGATCTGTGGTTCTGTTTTATTGCTGTAGTTAGTTACTATTTGCACTTGAGAGCACAAAGGATGCTGGGAATTACCGTCCTGCACCCTGATGTTTGTTTACTGTATTTCTAGTGCCCTCTTCAGATTTGTACGTGTAAAGCCAGACGCCTGACCTCAACTCTGTTGGCCTCTGGGATTATTTCTATATTTTTGGAGCTGTATTATCCTGAAGTGTTCTGGGATCCAAGCATGCGTTCGAGAGTCTGAATGAATGTATGGCACTTTCTGAGCTGTAATGAGCATGAGAAGAGGAACTCTGTATGTAATGCTAATCTCTAATAAATAACGCTTCTGTAATCTTTCATTTCTGACCAGTTTTTATGGCCTAAAATTGCTCACTCAGCCTGGGCTTTAATTAAAGGTCTTTTCCAATCATCTTGTTTACTTTCACACAGCGTCATGACATCATTCAGCACAAGTGTTTTAAAACACTGATAATAATCAGAAATGTTTCTTGAGCAGCAAATCCTCATATTAGAGTGATTTCTGAAGGGTCATGTGACTTTTTTTAAATTACTTTTTACTATTTATTCACATAGAAAACAGTCATTTCACAATATTCGTATTTTTACTGTATTTTTTATTAAATAAATGCAGCCTTGGTGAGCAGAAGAGAGTTCTTATAAAATCTAAATGACCGATGCTTTGTACGGTAATGTAAATATTAATATATATATTTTTATAATATACATATATATATATATAAAAATTAATTGCGATTAATTGCATCCAAAATAAAAGTCTGTGTTTACATAATATATTTGTGTGTGCTGTATATATATATATATATATATATATATATATATATATATACACACCTATGCATGCATGTATATATTTAAGAATTATTTGCACTTAAATTCTGTATATAGATATAAATACATAATCTATATTATAAATATTTTATATATGAATAAACAACATATTTTCTTAAATATATACATGCATGTGTGTGTGTTTATATATACAGCACACACAAATATATAATGTAAACACAGACTTTTATTTTGGATGTGATTAATTGCAATTAATTTTTGCACAGCCCTAATATATATATATATATATATATATATATATATATATTTTTTTATAATATATGAATATATATATTTTCTACGTGCCTTAGAAAAAAACATTACTGGTGTGCATCTTAAGACGAAACACATATTTTATATTAATATTTTACAAAAAAATAAATAATTATTTGTCCTTAAATCCTCCGTTGTCTGGTTTCTGCTACCCAGAGCGGGGTCTGAGCTTTGTATTTTGAGCACGTCTTGCGTTGTTTTTGCCTCTTCACGATGACTTGTTTGCTGTAGTACTCAGTTATAAGTCTCTTTGGATAAAGGTGTCTGCTAAATGACTAAATGTAAATATTTTTAAAGATATCAGCGCAAGTCGTTTATAGTTAAAATAGCTCAAACATGCATTTTAGTCTGTGAAACCGGCCATTAGTGTTTATAATCACGCAAACTATTTTAACTCTTTCTTCTCTCTTTTTTTTTTTTTAAAGAATCAAGAATCTTATCAAGAATTAATTGTCGAAATCTTAATTGTGGTGAGTTTGTAGTAGTGTTGTGTAGCCTACGGTTAGCTTTTTACATCTGCCAATTGAATTTAGGCTTCAAACTTTATAAAAGTTGTGTTCATTTGTGTAGATTATCGCAAAAAGTGTAAGAATAATAAACGTTTGTTGGGTTACAGAGCTTATTTTCTGCAACAAACTAAAAGCAAATGGAAGAAAATCCTATTGATGTAAAACGTCATCCCTGCAGAAGCTTTTAGTCAAGTGTTGGGGAAACACTGTAATGAATGTAAAGGAAGTAGATGCTTACTCTGTCCATCACTGGAGAAGAGCTTGAGATGATGTCCTGATGACCACAGCTCTTTGTTTGCTCCTTCAGTGCAGGAGTATGAATATCTGCAAACCAAAGAGAGATGAATTTACACTGAACTGCACTAATACACTCCTGTCAACTACCAATAAATAAATAATTTCAACGAACGAAATGACTTGAAAAAAGATTCGTTCATTTTGATGAACAGGAGAGTCACAAACGCTCATCACAGAACAGAGCAAGGCGAGCATTTGAGCTTATAAAACTTATTTATTTATTAAATGAGTGATCTTTTCACTAGATAAGACCCTTATTCATCGTCTGGTGTCGTTTAAAGCTGCACTGAAACTGTCTTTTGGACCTTGAACCGTTTGGACCCCATTGAAGTCCATTATATGGAGAAAACCCTTAATTTCTTTTCAACTGAAGAAAGAAAGACATGGACATCTTGGATGACATGGCGGTGAGTAAACTATCAGCAAAAGTTTTCTTAAAAGTGAACTACTCCTTTAACTTCTCTATATTATACATGATTTAGTTTACACACTCACATGAACACTGCATTTTTGAAAGTTTTATTAGAAAACTAATAGAAGAAATACTAATAGTAGAAGAGATCTAGTCCCGATATGCAAACGAAGGTATGGCCCTCTTCCCAAATTCAGAGGAAAATACATAATAAACAATTGAAATATTCATATTTAAATATAAAATGCATCATACAAATATTTATTTATTAAAAATACAAAATGCACAAATTTGCTTCACTTGTTTGAGAGCAGCTAAGATGTTAATCATCTGCTCTTTAGTTTCTTCTCTAGTTATATCCACTGAAGTGATCATATTCAACATACCCCATAATGCTACTAATGATTGACAGATGCAGCAGCCAATGAGTCCAGAGTGAAAATGTGCTGCTGAATCTGATTGGCCGTGGGCTTGAGGGCCCAGTAGAGTCTCTGCAGCGCTCGCACGTCCTCTAGAGCATTATGGGCCGCGTATGAAACTCCCAGCAGGCTCTTCACCAGGTTCTCCTGCTTGAAGCTCTGGAGGCCGCTGTCTTTGAGAAGCTGTCGGGCCAACGGAAGAGTGTCCACGAATCCACACACGTGTTTCTGGAAGTCTGACCTAAGGCTGAACTCATCCAGCGCTCTGGCCAGAACGGGACAGTCGAACCGGCGGATGTTGTGACCCACCAGGAGCGGCCGACCCAACATCTGGAGGAAGGTGATGAAGGAGACCAGGGCTTCTCGGAGAGAGCTGGTGAGAACCGGCCTGCGGTGGAGAAACAGACGCTGGCGTCTCACACTGAAACCTGTGATCCTGGAGGCGCTGGGTTGCATCGGCCGACGAGGAACCATGAAGAGGTTGAACGTGTGACTCCCGCTCACTGCCGCCAGCTGGACCAGGTCACAGGAACGGTCTGCTGGAGATTCACAACATCAGCAAAAAGCATACAGTCAAACCAAAAATTATTCAGATTTTTTTTTTTTACTAGTGTGTACTACACCAGTATGGAAGCTTGTTTCCGCCACCAAATAAAAAATAAAATAAATAATTGCGACTTTTTATCTCACAATTCTGACTTTTTTTCCCACAATTGGGAGTTTACTTCTCGCAATTGTGACATTGTTTCTCAGAATTGCGAGATAAAGTCGCAATTGCGTGATATAAAGTCGCAATTACGTGTTATAAAGTCAGAATTGTGAGATATAAAGTCAGAATTGCGACTATTAAAGTCAGAATTCCGAGTTATAAAGTCAGAATTGCGAGATAAAGTCAGAATTGCGTGATATAAAGTCAGAAATGCATGATATAGTCAGAATTGTGATATTTAAACTAGTATTTTTCCCCTTAAAATTAAATTGGCCTGATAAGTCGCAATTGCGAGTTTATATCTCACAATTCTGAGAAAAGATGTCAGAATTTCGACATATAAACTCGCAATTATGTGTTATAAAGTCAGAATTGCGAGATGTAAACTCGCAATTGTGAGAAAAAAGTAAGAATTGTGAGATAAAAAGTCGCACTTCTGTCTTTTTTTCTCAGAATTGCGACTATATCACCCAAGTCTGACTTTATTTCTCGCAATTCTGACTTTATATCACCCAATTCTGACATTATAACTCGCAATTGCGACTGTTTATCACGCAATTCTGACTTTTTATCTCGCAATTCTGAGAAATAAAGACAGAATTGCGAGATATAAACTGTGCGAAAAAAAAGTCAGATTTGTGAGATAAAAAGTCGCAATTATTTATGTTATTTTTTTATTCAGTGGCGGAAACAAGCTTCCATAACACCAGAGCCTTGGCACTTCTCATCTTGGTTGCAGTTCCATTAGACTTCCACTGGAGGTGATCGTGAGCGAGAGCAGAATGAATGGGAGTCTATGGGGCTAAACGGCTAAATGTGTCTTTCACCTGCTTGTCGTTAAATTAACATAGATTTTATTGTTGATTCCGCAAGTTCAATATAGATTATAGGCCAAAAGTCGAATGAACGAGCACTTATGCCCTTTTGAGTACTTACAGGTTAGGCCGTTGTTGGCCGGAACACGCTAGCATTCTGCTATTGTGTGACGTCATCACATTTTGAACGGATTTTTCGAACAGATAAGTGAACTTAAAAATGCATTTTTCAGCTGAGTGTATTATCTTAGCCCTCCGTTTTGAATGCAACTTTCAAATTACTTGACAAAAAATTACATCCTGAGAAAAGTGGATTTCTGGGGGTGAAACCCCATTGACTCCCATTCATTCTGCACTTGACCGCGAGCGCCCCCTCATGGACAGAGACGCGTTACTGCAGCCAGTCATTTAAATTCTTCATTAACACTCGTCTGATTTCAAAGACAAAATGAAACACAAAAAAATAAGGGGGGAACCACATCCAAATATAATTGCCAAACACCAGCTTAAAGGGAATATCAAAATAATATATAACAATATCATAATGCAATACTCGACAATCACTCGAAACGTCCAATAAGTCCTTTGATATTACCTCAGTCCAAAAAAATCATAAAATAATAATTTGGATAATGTGTGAGTAAAAACTAAGGGTAACAATAATTCCTAATAATGATTCCTTCACTTTAAGCTGATCAAGTGTGTTTTCTGTAATTGCTAATGCTCTTTTTACACACACACTGAACAACATGAGGCATTGCTTGGTCACTGGTTGAGCTAAACTGGTATTATCTAATTGTGGAGTTAAATTTAACAGATATTCAACATAATTCATGTGTGAGGGACTGAGAGTCGAACAGAAGGACGGACTAAACCAGTCAAATATCAATTCTGCTCATATTTTATTAGCATTTTCTAAACTATAGCGAATATACTGTGATAATGTGAGAAATGTTTCGTTTTGACTGCATATAAACACACAGTACCAGTCAAAAGGTTGGAAACATTACTATTTTTCATGATTCTGAAAGAAGTCTCTTCCGCTGCACATCAAGCCTGCATTTATTTGATCAAAAATACAGAAAAATGTGTGAATTTTGAATAAATGGTTTATGTATCAAGAAATATCACAGGTTATGAAAAAAATATTAAGCAGCACGACTGTTTGCATTGATAAGGTTGATAATCAGGACTAGGATTTGAGAATATGATTCCTAAAAATTGATAAGTAACTTTTGTGGTCAAAACTGAGCAGAGACGAGCATGAAAGCTTCATTCATATCGTTTACACATTTCTCATTGTTTATAAGGAATTGGTTTATAAAATCACATACCCAGACCAGTTGTCTCTAAGTCAAAGAACACAGTACACGGTGGACGCTGAGAGCTAGAATCCATTACTCATTTTAAAACAAAGTAAACGGATGTTGCTTTCTCCGTTTGAATGTTTGGATCATGAATATTAATTACGGCGCGTCATGACGTTTGTAAGAAGTCCGAACTGATTGGCTTAAAGGTGTACGTCAGTAGGCGGTCGCTAATCCACAGGCGAATGAACGACCGTATTCATGTTAAGAGCCTTCTATCTACATGAAACAGCGACATCAGGTGGACTGGTGATATTTCGTGCCTTTTTCACAGTTAACACACGATTTTTGGTGTGTAGATATTATTTTTGCGTATTTTAAAATCACACAAGTTTGTGTTTTTATTTCAATGAAACAATTTTGATCTATTTTTTTGTAATCAGCACTTTTATTTTGAAATTTCTAGTGATTTATTTTCGGGCTAGAATAACACGCGCGCGCGTCCGTGCATGTTTATGCCATCACCCCCATAATTCGTGCACGTCTGACTATTAACACACTCCACGCTGTAGATCCTGTGTTACAAGGGCATATTGAGAAATCACGCGTGGCTTACCCTACATCTCCGTGTTTTTGGTAAAGGATTCAGTGTTTAAGGGTGAGTAACGTTTCATCAATTCATATTCAATAAACAGGGCTGTTGTATTCACAGATTATATTACTTGTTTACATAGCATTGCATCTTGCTATGTTCTGCTTTATGTATATGTATTAATATAAAATATTGAATTAGAAATGGAATTCAATATTTGACACACGTATGTGTATGTATATATATATATATATATATATATATATATATATATATATATATATATATATATATATATATATATATTTTAATGTGTGTGTATAATGATGATTATATAATATGTATTTTGCATCACTAATGAAACATTTGTACGTTTTGTTTATTTCCGTGTGTTCCAGAATCATGGCTTCTCAGGTGAGGCAGAACTTTCATCAGGAGTGTGAGGCGGCCATCAACAGACAGGTTTACCTGGAGCTGTACGCATCATACGTCTACCTGTCCATGGTGAGAGAGCAGGCGTTTATTATACGAGTGATCACTTATGACTAGGTCTGTGTTATTATAATGAATAATCTTCATATTTACATTTGTAGCCTATAGAACATGCTGTATAGCCACTAGATAGTGCCTATTTTATCATCTGTCTGGAAGCTTCTGTCACCAAGACAAATTCCTTGTATTTATAAAACATACTTGGCGATGAAGCTCATTCTGATTCTGATGTGGGTTCATGGTTGACTTTTCTTCTTTCCAGGGTTATTATTTTGACCGGGATGACAAGTCTTTGCCCAATTTTGCTAAGTTTTTCCTTGAGCAGTCTAAGGAGGAGAGAGAACATGCGGAGAAGCTGATGAGTCTGCAGAACCAGAGAGGAGGACGGATCTACCTGCAGGACATCAAGGTACGGGACGGATCAAGCCAATTAGAAGCTCGTCTGCTGGAGGATATGAGCATGTGTTATGTGTGTGTGTGTGTGTGTGTGTGTGTGCAGAAGCCGGATCGGGATGAGTGGGGCAGTGGTCTGGAAGCGCTGGAATGTGCTCTGGCTCTGGAAAAGAGCGTAAATCTGTCGCTACTGGAACTACACAAGGTCGCGACCCAACACAACGATCCACATGTGAGTACACAACAAATGAGGTCATGACATTTAAAACTGGGTTATAGGCTAAACCATTACAAAACATTGTTGTTTTAAACTGGAATAAATGTAAATGAAATATGTAAAGTTTTTAACTTTAGTTAACGATAATACTGTCAATCACTCATTTGAAGTTCACTTTTAAAAAAACTCAACACACCCATTACACACTAAGAGAACATAGACGACCATTTTAGACCATGCGCCGGGAGCACCGACCATTTTTCCAGTCGTTAAACAATGGATTCGCTTTAGACCATGAGCTTAGGTCCTTAAAATAGGGCTCTATATGTTTGTGAACGTGTCTGATGTGCTCTCCGTCGCTCTCTCACAGGTTTGTGATTTCCTGGAGACGCATTACCTGGACGAGCAGGTGAAGTCCATTAAAGAGCTGTCCGACTGGGTGGGCAGCCTGAGGCGGATGGGAGCTCCTCAGAACGGCATGGCCGAGTATCTGTTCGACAAGCACACTCTGGGGAAGAAAAGCTCTTAGACAGTCACCCTCTCCTGTTTATGATGAAATCAGCCAGTCAGCCAATCATAGTCATGCTGGAAACCCTGCTGTAGTTTACTAGAGATTCTGCCCGAACCTTTGATAAGCCATAGCTATAGCCAGGGTTTGAATTACACATTGGCCTTGTTCATTACAAACAGTGATGTATGTGAAGAGTTCAGATGCAAAAGCCTCTAAATCCCATTTGAAATTTTCCTCTAAAATGACCATTTTTATCAAGCTTGTATATTTAAGTTCAGTAATTTCACTTAAATGGCAATGAAGATTACCTATTAATTGTCATTTAAGTGAAATTACTGAACTTAAATGTAAAAGCTTGATAAAAATGGTCATTTTAGAAGAAAATTTCAAATGGCATTTAGAGGTTTTCGCATGTGAACTCCATCTACAGGGCTTAAAGTTGAGGAAAACATGATTATTTTCGCATGTGATTCATTTTTGTCCAGCTTTAACGTGTTAAAGTATTTAATGCAAACGCAGTATCCGTTCTTTCTGTCAGGGTTATTATGACAATGCTCTTTTCACGCAAATGCTTTAAACCGACGAGAACGCGCTGTCAGTGAATGTCCTCCTGGCGCACGCGCACGACGCGCGCCAGGATCGAGTACTCCTTCACGCTTGAACGAACATATAACATACACATTTATCCCAAAATGTCTGTTTTGTCGAGCCTCCTCACAAGAACAGTCTCAAATGAGTTAAATATAATCTTTAATGGAAGTAAATAGTCGTGAGAGAATGAGATCCTGTCAGCGGCGACAGATCTTAAAGTGACAGGAGCCATTAATTCTGAGGGGAACGGAGATCCATACTAACTGCTCTTGATTAAAGATCTCTTGTCGCTTTGACAATTATTCATTCCTATATTTCATTTATATTTTTTGCAGTGCGGACTGTAAATGACATTTATTATGGGTTTGAGTGAGGATTGTTTTAAGTTCACCTAAATTAAAGGTTTTTATATTTTTTTTAAGCCTAATGTTTAAAATTTTGGGGGGAAATCATTTTCATCGAGACACATCAGTAGCTATAATATTTGTGATACTGGCTTTCATTCATAAAAAGATGGCATTAAGATACAGAGGTACTTGAAACTAAATGGAGCCATTGAAGAAGTCTATTTGTCTCGTACGTTCAGATTAACAGTGTTGAAGAGGTCAAGTGTTATTCAGCTGAACTGTTTATATGCAATTTAAACGCTTTGTTATTCGTCCATGCAATAAATGCACATCCCTGAATGTGCGCCGTTCAATATCGTGTTTATTTCACTGATCAGGCAAAGATAATGGTATGACCCATTTCTGGTTTAAAATCAGTCTTTAGCTTGAAATGTATCTTCGTATTTACTGGTAAAGCTTTATGTTAAAGGTAGACTAGTTTTTTTGACCAACATCTATTCGCACCCTGGCTATAGCCTAAATACCATATACACACTTTAATTTTCATTGAATGCTTTAATTATATGCAATATTCTATATGTAATCATTCAAACTAGTTGATCTCAATAAAAATGCCTAAAATGAGCGAAGTTGTATGTGTCTTTCTTTTAGACAGAACTGTATGAATAAGGTTTTCACTGGCAGGAAGAAAATGTCACCACAATAGTTCAAAGGATGGCATTTGAGAATAACCATGCATAATTAATGACGTTTAAGAATAGATGCATAATTTAAGAAGCTTTTCCTGGCAAAGTGAAAGTGAATCAGCAAAAAAATACTAACCTAGTTCGATAACAACCTAAAATGGAAAGTAGTTATTTCATTTTAATTGACCTAAAATAGCTAACTAATCTCTGTTGAGTTTAATTTTATGCACTAAATAACTAAAACGCAAATAAAAAAAATATATTAGAAAAATTTAAAAAACGACTAAAACAACAAAAATAATACTCAAACTAAAA
Source organism: Cyprinella venusta (assembly GCA_038021265.1). Classification (NCBI taxonomy): domain Eukaryota; kingdom Metazoa; phylum Chordata; class Actinopteri; order Cypriniformes; family Leuciscidae; genus Cyprinella; species Cyprinella venusta. The sequence goes on from CM075886.1 coordinate 23,218,282, forward strand.
TATGATTCCAAAAAATGTTAAAAAAAATAATAGTATTTTTAAAATACTAATCTAGATCGATAACAACCTAAAATGAAAAGTAGTTATTTCATTTTAATTGACCTAAAATAGCTAACTAATTTCTGTTGAGCTTAATTTTATGCACTAAATAACTAAAACTCAAATAAAAAAAAATATATTAGAAAAATTTAAAAAACGACTAAAACAACAACAAAAATAATACTCAAACTAAAAAATGATTCCCAAAAATATAATAGCATTTTTAAAATACTAATCTAGATCGATAACAACCTAAAATGAAAACTAGTTATTTCATTTTAATTGTCCTAAAATAGCAAACTAATTTCTGTTGAGTTTAATTTTATGGACTAAATAACTAAAACTCAAATAAAAATTATAAAAAAAAAACTATATTAGAAAAATTTAAAAAATGACTAAAACAACAACAAAAATAATACTCAAACTAAAATATGATTCCAAAAAATATAAAAAAAATAATAGTATTTTTAAAATACTAATCTAGATCGATAACAACCTAAAATGAAAAGTAGCTATTTCATTTTAATTGACCTAAAATAGCTAACTAATTTCTGTTGAGTTTAATTTTATGCACTAAATAACTAAAACTCAAATAAAATATTTTAATATAAAAAAAAAACTATATTAGAAAAATTAAAAAAAAAACTACTAAAACAACAACAAAAACAATACACAAACTAAAATATGATTCCAAAAAAATTAAAAATAAAATAATAGTATTTTTAAAATACTAATCTAGATCGATAACAACCTAAAATGAAAAGTAGTTATTTCATTTTAATTGACCTAAAATAGCAAACTAATTTCTGTTGAGTTTAATTTTATGCACTAAATAACTAAAACTCAAATAAAATATTTTAATATTTAAAAAAAACTATATTAGAAAAATTAAAAAAAAAACTACTAAAACAACAAAAACAATACACAAACTAAAATATGATTCCAAAAAAATTAAAAATAAAATAATAGTATTTTTAAAATACTAATCTAGATCGATAACAACCTAAAATGAAAAGTAGCTATTTCATTTTAATTGACCTAAAATAGCCAACTAATTTCTGTTGAGTTTAATTTTATGCACTAAATAACTAAAACTCAAACAAAATATTTTAATATAAAAAAAACTATATTAGAAAAATTAAAAAAAAAAACTACTAAAACAACAACAAAAATAATACTCAAACTAAAATATGATTCCAGAAAATATATAAAAAAAATAATAGTATTTTTAAAATACTAATCTACTAGATCGATAACAACCTAAAATGAAAAGTAGCTATTTCATTTTAATTGACCTAAAATAGCCAACTAATTTCTGTTGAGTTTAATTTTATGCACTAAATAACTAAAACTCAAATAAAATATTTTAATATTTAAAAAAAAAACTATATTAAAAAAATTTAAAAAACTACTAAAACAACAACAAAAATAATACTCAAACTAAAATATGATTCCAGAAAATATAAAAAAAATAATAGTATATTAATGATATTAATATACTTATTTACACTCTGAAATAAAACAAGATGAGAAATTAAATATTCCCAGCACTTTATATGATGTAGTATGTCTGCTTATCAAAGGAAGTAATAAGAAATGACTCTTTACATTAAGGTAGTAGCCTAGTGAGAACAGGGTGTTGGGGGAATCACTTTTTTTCTCTTTTTCTCTTTTGCAAGTTCCCGCAATTTCATCGCATAAAATTGCCATCCATCGCATTTTTTCGCATCGCGTAATCAAGGATTTTTGCCCGCCACAATCACAAAAGAAGGACTGCCTTACAGTGTGACATGCGTTACAGCGAGGATGGTGTTCGTAGCGTCTGACAAGCAATAATCGTACAGGACTATAACAAATCGCGGTGTGCACTCGACTTCAGAGCTGTTCCCTCGTTCTCAGCGCAACGCCCAACAGATCCCCCTCAGCCAATGAGATGCCAGAGTCGTTGGGAGAGTTGTGCTGATTGGCTGTCGGCTGAGTCGCCGTGGGGCTCGTGTTGACGGGATTGGCTGCGCTTGCGGTGGTGCTTCTGCTGATTGGCCAGGGGTTGTTTGCCGTACCGTTGGCGTTTGTCGTGGTCGCCGCGTTCACGCTCCCAGAGCTGGCGGTGTGGATCGGCCAAGATTGAGAAGTGAAATTAAACACCCTCTCTGGCGTAGACGGAGGAGGAGACGTGTCTAACGAGAGACGTAAGGGCAGGGGACGTCTCGACGGCATGGCTTGAACGGGCCGTGCTTTGGTTAACAGCTCGGGCGATGGGTCTGGGAATGAGAACGCCGGTCCTGGATGTTCACGGTCTTCTCCGACCCAAGGGAAAGCGGAGGACGGAGGCGCGGGCGTGTCGGGAGGAGCCAGGACTTGCGATCCCACCATCGGTGGCGCTAGAGAGCTGGAGCTGTCGTGAGCTCGCCGTGGTCTGGCGCGAGTCACCGGCGGAGGGATGCAGTGGATGGGCGTCTGAGGACAGCTGTAGAAACCGGGTCTTTCGTAAAGGGGCATCGAGGAGAAGGCGTCCTCGGCCATGTCGGCGTCCCGGGAGTGGTTGGGCATCGGAACGCTCTCGGGATGGAGGTAAAGGGGGAAGCGAGAGAAAGGGGCGCGGGGACGGCGGCGCAGGAGCGAGACTCGGGACGTGGGGGTCGAGCGAGGGAAATTGGTCGACTGGACGCCCAGAAGACGACTCAAGCTGCCCAGGAATGGGGTGGAGTGATTGGCCTCCTCGTGCTCCTTAATCTGCTCCAGATTGTGCTGGAACTCCATGTCCTCTTTGGGAACGCTGAGAGACAGAGAGAGACAACCTTGAGGATCTACTGTTACAATACAATACAAGTTTATCCATATAGTCACAGTCACAAGTCGCACGCAATGCACTGATTTTTATTTTGTGCCAAAAATCATTGGGATATTAGGTAAAGATCATGTTCCATGAAGATATTTTGTAAATGTATAAATTAGGGGTGTCAAACGATTAATCACATCCAAAATAAAAGTTTGTGTTTACATAATATATGTGGATGCACTGTGTATAATTATTTTGCATATATATAAACAAGCACACATGCATGTATATTTAAGAAAAAAAAAATTATTTACATATAAAATATGTATATATTATATAAAAATGTATATACATTTCATTCATGAAAATATTTATTAAATATTGTTACGTTCTCCGGGGATATGTGGTTCTTTTGTTTTTTTTTGCTGTTGTTTCGCTTTCACTTTCTCCGCTATCATCTCTCAGGGCGGTACTACTGGCTGTCTGTCATCATTAATGTGACGTGGAACGGGATGGGCGTCCTGACCATAAAAGACTGACGTGGACCGGAAGAGGAGAGAGAGAGAGAGCGAGCTGTGGCTCTTTGTTTCGGGTCACGCCGTGATATTGGTGTGCCTCATTTGTTTTCTTTTGTTTTGTTTTCGTTACTGAAGGTTAATACCTTGGAGTTACTTGTTTTGTTTATTTTTCGTTACGTTAAGAACTTGAGTTATGTTTCTTCTTTTTTTGTTGATCACTATTGATCCTGTTTTATGCCCGGCCCGGGAGTAGTAGTTAGGAAAGTATGTCACGTGACTTCCATTACAACACCTAGGGAAGCACATTGTTAGAACACCAGGTAAGGAGCGGGTGCTATCTTTGTATGTTTGAGTTTTTACGTAGAGTAGGGTAGCGAGGGCGTGTCGAGCGCCGTCGATTTTGTTTTTTTTTTATTTCTTTGGTGTTGTAGTTTAGTGGGAATGGGGAGTTAGAATGTGGGTTTTTGTTTTGATTATTTCTTTGCTTTAAGCCCCGCTTAGACTCCTACTCCCTGGGTACGGCAATTAGATTATTTTCTCTCTCTCATTTGTGCACTTGGTGGTCATGAATAAATATCTTCATTCATATGATACAAACCTCCTTGTGTTATTGTAGTATTTCGCTCCAGCACCACCATAGCGTAGCTATAAGGCTAATTAATCCTGGGACAGATTATTTAAAACAAAAAAATATACTTTATGTTGTGTCCTTTCATTCCCTGAGCCGTTTTAGGGACGTAACAAATATATACAAGCATGTGTGTGTATTTATACTGTGTATATAGTAGGGCTGTCAAACGATTAATCGCGATTAATTGCACACAAAATAAAAGTTTGTGTTTACATAATATATGTGGGTGCACTGTGTATAATTATTATATATATATAAACACACACACATGCATGTATATATTTAAGAAAAAAATATTATGTATATGTAAAATATTTATATATAATATAAATATTATATATACAGTATATACATGAAAATATTTCTTAAATATAAGAATACATGCATGTGTGTGTGTGTGTTTATATATATATAATAATTATACACAGTGCACCCACATATATTATGTAAAAACAAACTTTTATTTTGGATGCGACTAATCCCGATTAATCGTTTGACAGCCCTAGTATAAATGCAGCACGTAAATTGAGAACTTTAAAGGCGATTTTCGTAATGTTTACATTTTTTTATTTATTTCATTTTTATCTTATTTATTTATTTGATGGGGACAGTGTACATTAATTTTGCATTACTGCAAATGTACTAGAATTAGCCAAAAGGCTATTTTTCGTCCATTGTCCCTGGACAGATGTTAATATTGTCTACCTTAAAAAGAAACAGCAGTTAAAACTTTACAAGGAAAATACAAAATATAAAAACAACATAAATCGCTAAATCCTTTAGGTAAATGCAGTGTACAAACTCATTATATTATCAACATTTTGGCAAAATATAAATGTTGAAAACAGTTACTCAACAAGGACACAGATGGCAGCACGATCAGGTCAGGAGAAATTAATATACTTATTAATGCTGACATGACTGGTGTAATATGAGCCAGTTTTTTAAGTGCTTTTTAAACAAAGTGTAAGTTGTAATTTCTCTAATATTCTGAGGAACAGAGTTCCAATCTTGTGCTGCTGAAATCGAAAAAACATGCTGACTGAGTGCGGTTTTCCATAGTAGGAAAAATACATTCGAATGAATACATGAATACACTGAATACATTCGAAAACGGTAAAACCCAACTGTTTAACTCTGGGGGAGTGGTAAAATGAGACTATTTCCAAAAAAAGTGGAGTATCCCTTTAAGAACTAGTATGATCAATGTTAGGGGTAATCAGTCTTACTGTTCGGTATCAAATTAGACCAATGTACGTTTTTATGTAACTAACTTTAAAAAGTTATGAACAGTCTTGAAGACAAAATTGGATGACTAACAACTCGCAAATGACAACCTTAAAGGTCTTATTGTAATTCCAATTCCAGTTTTCTTCCGCTAAATATTCTGTTTCACTTAAAAATGTCACATTACAGAAGTGAAGGCAACAAAATCAAGAGAATTTGTGCACCAGAAACATTTTTTTTTTGTGCACCAGAAACATGCATGTGTGCGCTGTAGTTTTTTTTTTTTTTTTGGTTTAACATTTCACACTTTCTTCATACAAATTTTACAATAATTCATACGAATTTGTAGGAGTGTGGTTGTACGATTTAGACACCTCATAAAACGCATACGAATCGCTGTGAGATCGGATTACACAGTATTTGCCTCAATTACATCAGAAGTAACTAATTAAATTACAGATAAATGAAGAGTAATCCCTTACTTTACATTTTCAAGGGAAAAGTAATTAAATTACAGTAACTAATTACTTAGTAATGAGTTACACCCAACACTGGGTTTAAGTGTGTGTGGATGTCCATTCACCTGATGTCCAAAGCGGATCCCATGAATGAGGGTTTGCGGTGTTCTGCGCTGGCGGCGGTGTACGGCGGCTGAGGTTCAGATTCATCCCAGTATTTATCTCTCTCAATCAGAGGAACCAGATCATACATCTCATCCACTGACAGCAGAGACACCTGGGAGAAACACACAACCATGTTCATATAATCCTTACAAAAATGAGAAACACTTTGGACTAAACTAAACTCACTAAACTAAAGATTATTCAAAATTTAAGTCTACACTTACAATTTGTTTTAGCTTCAAAAATGACATTCTCATGAAATAATTATTCGACAAAAGGATAGCCTTCCCTCCTCATGTCCACCATATATTGTTAATTATTGTAATAACATATTATTATATTATTAGACACTTTCAGTTGCCAAATATATAAATAATAGGTGACAAATGCATCTGTCAATCAGTAATAGGGATGGGCAATGATTAATCGCGATTAATCACATCTAAAATAAAAGTTTGTGTGTGTAGTGTGTATAATTAATTTGTATATATAAATACCCACACATGCATGTATATATTTAGAAAAAATGTATTGAAAAAATATTTATACTTATATATAATATTAATTGTGAATATATATAAAATATATACATGCATGTATATATTTGAGAAAAATGTGTTATTAATATATCAAATATTTATATTTATATATAATATTAATTGTGAATAAATATATATAAAATATATACATGCACATATTTCTTAAATATATACATGCATGTGTGGGTATTTATATATACAAATTAATTATACACACTAAACACACATATATTATGTAAACACAAACTTTTATTTTAGATGCGATTAATCGTTGCCCATGCCTAATCAGTAACCAAAGAAGTGTGTCCATCTCTGCCAAAAGATGTCAATATAAATTCAATCCATGATGCATTTTCAAAATATTCTTCTTAGTGCACCTTTAAACAATAGTTAGTAATACACAAGGCTGCATCCTAAATCGCATACTTCCCTACTATATAGTAAGCGAAACAGTATGTGACAAAATAAGTGTGTCAATCCACTCATGATAATTACAACATGGCAGATGTAATACGTCTGAATACATTCATACTAATCTACACACATTTATACAATATAGAACTTGCAAATTAAGTTATTCAAAATAAGTACCTACTCAAGAGAGAGAGAGAGAGAGTATGCGATTTCAGACACAGCCAGAGAGATTGTGCAACCCGACACAAATCCATGGAACGAGACAGAATGGCACAAAGGAGATCAACACACACACACACACGTCATCATTAGTGAGGCTGATGATGTACCTGTAAATTACGGTCCACCAGCCAGTTCGTCTCAAAGTCGTCATCATCCTCCCCAAAAGGATTAATAAGTTGCTCTGCCACCTGAAAAAACAAAACACACCAATGCAATTATCTTCTGGCTTCAAAGATGATGTAGCTACATCACGTCACTGTGGTGTCACCATTACTAAAGTTTTGTATATGCCATGTCAGCTAAGAGGAACAGCATATAATCATGCTGAGGTTATTTCACACTAAACAGTGATTTTATTCAATATGACCGGTTAGTAGTGAGTGTGAGTGTGAAGTGGAGAGCCACAAGATTAACACACCTTGAGCCAACCTACATAGAAGAAGAACTGCAGTAAGGTGAACACAGGCAGGTAGAAGTCCAGGTTGTGACCCGGGTAACCCTGGGCGGGGTCGAGGAACTGTCGACCAATCAGACAAGTCAAAAAGAAACTGTACACAGCCACGGTTACCACCTAACAGAGTGAACAGGACACACAACCTGCTTAAAATCATGACAAATAATCACTGTATTAATGAAATAAACACAAATTAATCCATTGAAATCATTAATAAAATAACGCCAATCAATATGAGGATCAACGCAGCACATTCCAACCAATTAGAGATTAGTATTAGCCATTGCAACCAATCAGAGATTACTATTAGCCATTGCAACCAATCAGAGATTACTATTAGCCATTCTAACCAATCAGAGATCACTATTAGCCATTGCAACCAATCAGAGATTACTATTAGCCATTGCAACCAATCAGAGACCACTATTAGCCATTGCAACCAGTCAGAGATTACTATTAGCCATTGCAACCAATCAGAGATTACTATTAGCCATTGCAACCAATCAGAGATTACTATTAGCCATTGCAACCAATCAGAGACCACTATTAGCCATTGCAACCAATCAGAGATTACTATTAGCCATTGCAACCAATCAGAGATTACTATTAGCCATTGCAACTAGTCAGAGATTACTATTAGCCATTGCAACCAATCAGAGATTAACCAAGCAAGTGGATAGCAAATCATTAAAAATATGATTTTAGGTTTTATATATAATGTTGCTGTTTGGCACACATAATTTGACATTAATCAATACTAAATAAATCAATTCTGATTGTGAAAACTCATCATCACAGGACGGAGACACAAAAACATCATACAAACTTGATCAATCCAGCTTAGTTTCATTTCAGATGTCGCTTGGATTTATACGGGGAAATCTGAACAACTAGTTTTGACTACTATTAGAACTAGTAAATGAAGCTAGTCGAGTTTGAACCATCAAACCTGTGTGTACACGAGAGGCAGGCTGATCCAGTCATAGCCGTACAGCCTCATACACTGAGAGCGCAGTGTGTTCAACTCCTGCAGGACAAAACCACACTATTGTTCACAGGTCCAGTGTTATCTGAGTAACTTTATCTCCTCAAACTGCGCCATCTAGAGCTTCATGACAGATATTCATAACACAAAGGGTTAATTCAGGATAATCGGGACATTTTTCCCAAACATCTCAATGGCAAAAAGTGTCCCAATTCAGCTGAACTAACCCAATACAGTCGAAAGTGTAAGACATACGTTGAGGATGGCGGTCATTGCGACGTCGTTATTGATGCGTCCTTCAGATCGCGCTCTCATGGCCAGACTGACAAACCACATGCAGGGGACCCAGAACTTATTATGAGGCGACGGCAGTTCCTCTAAATGCCTCAGTTCCTCAGCCGTCATCAGACCTGCGGCACAGGACAGTTTCAGGCCCACAATCTCAATCTGGTCAACGCATGGACGAGGGTCTAGTCTCCAGTCGCCTTTATAATAGGTTCATTTTTAATGATTTGCAATACTGTGTGTGTGTGTGTGTTTTCTGGGTAAACAACCAAACCTGATTAGCAGCGCTTGATGAAGACAGTCACTTCATTTATTAATCGGCACAGAGAATTGAGTGTGAAGTAAATCAATTTAACAGTGGCTCCGTTCCAGAATCTAGTCTATCTAGTGCACTCCCTATCTAGTCTACTCCCTATGAAGTGTACTCCCTATCTAGTGCACTCCTAGTGTACTCCCTATCTAGTGATCTCCCTATCTAGAGTACTCCTAGTGTACCTCCTATCTACTGCACTTCCCATGAAGTGCACTCCCTATCTAGTGCACTCCCTATCTAGTCTACTCCCTATGAAGTGTACTCCCAATCTAGTGCACTCCCTATCTAGTGTACTCCTAGAGTACCCCCTATCTACTGCTCTCCCTATCTACTGCACTCCCTATCTAGTGCACTCCCTATCTAATCTACTCCCTATGAAGTGTACTCCCTATCTAGTGTACTCCCTATCTAGTCTACTCCCAATGAAGTGTACTCCCTATCTAGTGCACTCCCTATCTAGTCTACTCCCTATGAAATGTACTCCCCATCTAGTGCACTCCCTATCTAGTGCACTCCTAGAGTACCCCCTATCTACTGCTCTCCCTATCTACTGCACTCCCTATCTAGTGCACTCCCTATCTAATCTACTCCCTATGAAGTGTACTCCCTATCTAGTGTACTCCTAGAGTACCCCCTATCTATTGCTCTCCCCATCTAGTGCACTCCCTATCTAGTGCACTCCCTAGTGCAGTCCATATCTAGTCTACTCCCTATGAAGTGTACTTCCTATCTAGTGTACTCCCTATGAAGTGTACTTCCTATCTAGTGTACTCCCTATGAAGTGTACTCCCTATCTAGTGTACTCCCTATGAAGTGTACTTCTATCTAGTATACTCCCTACTAGTGCACTCCTAGTGTACCCCCTATCTACTGCACTTCCTAGTGCACACCCTATATAGTGCACTCCCTATCTAGTGCACTCCCTAGTGCAACCATATTAGTCTACTCCCTATGAAGTGTACTCCCTATGAAGTGTACTCCCTATATAGAGAACTCCCTATCTAGTGCACTCCCTATCTAGTGCACTCCCCAGCGCAGTCCATATCTAGTCTACTCCCTATGAAGTGTACTTCCTATCTAGTGTACTCCCTATGAAGTGGACTTCTATCTAGTGTACTCCCAATGAAGTGTACTTCTATCTAGTGTACTCCCTATGAAGTGTACTCCCTGTATAGAGAACTCCCTATCTAGTAAACTCCCTATGAAGTGCACTCCCTATCTAGAGTACTAGATAGGGAGTACACTAGATAGTATACTAGGGAGTACACTAGATAGGAGAGCACTAGATGTATGTGTGAGTGTGTGTGTTACAAAAAGAAGAATGGCATTTAATAGCTTGACCTAGTTGCCACATACACAGTCATGAAATCATTTGGTTTGTCCTGAGTGTACATTAGGGAACGCCATGAGGGCAGGTTAAATCATGTTTGAATGAACTATTTCTAAAACTGCTGCTAAAGCTCTTGGGGATCTGCTGTAATTCCTTCCGTTCCTCTTTGAGTTTAAATCCCAGACACCGGAGGGTACCGGCACAAAACATGGCTTTAATCGCTGTTCTAGGCCACATTACTGTGCCCAAATCATTTCCTGAGTGGGTTTACCTGCTTGAACCAGGTGGCCCATGGTGGGGAAGCGCTTGTACACAGCGGTGCTGATGGAGCGGTAGATCAGGATGCCGGACAGATTGGCGTAACGCATGAGACTCCTGCGAACGAGTCTGGCCCCTTCATCGGCGCCCCGGACGTGTCCGCTGACCAGCGCGGACAGGCGGTCCGTCCACGGGACGCTCTCGAACTGACCCCACCAACGAGACACCACAAGAGTCACGTAGAAACCTGCAGGAGTAATGCTGATTTTAGAAGAACCTCCTCTCATATAAAGACCCTTTTACTTCCTTTAAGAAAATGACAAAACCCTTGAACCCTTTTATAAGGAACCTTTAATTTCTCATATAATTTATATATTAATATTTATGCTAATATCTTATATATTTATTAGGGCTGTCAAACGATTAATCGCATCCAAAATGAAAGTTTGTGTTTACGTAATATATGTGGGTGTATTGTGTATAATTATTTTTGTATATATAAATACACACACATGCATGTATATATTTAAGAAAAATCTGAAAGTATATACTTTATATATATTTGTACATAATTAATATTATGTATAAATATAAATATTTGATATATTAATAACACATTTTTCTTAAATATATACATGCATGTGTATTAATATATGCAAAATAATTATACACACTACGCCCACATATATTATGTAAACACAAACTTTTATTTTGAATGCGATTAATCACGATTAATCGTTTGACAGCCCTAATATTTATATTTTGTTTATATATTAATATTTTAATATTGACAAAAATGTAATATTGTATTGATTTGTGTACCCTGATTCAATCCCTTATGATGTCAGTTTCGTTTTAATATTTTAATATTTTTTTGTATCCTTTCATTTGCTCAAAAAAAAAAAAAAAAAAAAAAAAAAAACACATTTACCCAGAACGAAGGACACCGGGATGAGTTGAGCGTATTGATCACAGTACATGGAGAGCTTCTCAAACATCCTGCGCTGCTCTTCAGTCAGAATACACCTGTCAATCAAACAGTGCATGATTTTATTGAGGCTTTTATTATGTAAAGCCTTTTGACACTGTGGACTGAACGGACATTTCAACGATATTCTACACTCAACAACACTAGCAAAACAAATATAAGGCCTTAAAGGAGTAGTTCACTTTCAAAAAAAAACTTTTTTAGATCATGTTTTTTGGACATATACCATTATGAACAAAAGTCATGGTATAAATGAAATAGCCTATAGTCATTTTTTTAGCACCCTGGTAATATTAAAGTATCATAGTATTACTGTTTTTTTTACCATTGAATTTTAAAAAATATTTTTTTCGAGGACCATATAAAGTTTACCCTTATACAAAAAAAGTACCGGGGTAGCATCATGGTGCAATTATGGTATCATCATGTTACTTTGAAATATACCATTAGTACTGAAATTAATGTACTATAGTATTTACATGGTACTCTAATGTACAGACATACTATACTTATCTACTACTATGGTAAATATAAACATGGTGATGGCATTAAATTATTTGCATTAGCTTGAAAACGTGAACATACCACGGTAATCATTTACTACCATAGTATCAAAGTACCCTGGTATCATCATGTACAATATTAACTAATGCCATGGTATATTAATAGCCTATATAGTAATCATTTAGTACCCTGGTAATATTACACTGCAATAGTATTGCTATATATATATATGAGGAGTTCAGATGCAAAAGCCTCTAAGTGCCATTTGAAATTTTCTTCTAAAATGATCATTTTTATCAAGCTTGTATATTTAAGTTCAGTAATTTCACTTAAATTGCAATGAGGATTACCTATTAATTGTCATTTAAGTGAAATTACTGAACTAAAATATACAAGTTTGATAAAAATGGTCATTTTAGAAGAAAATTTCCAATGGCACTTAGAGGCTTTTGCATCTGAATTCTTCATATATATATTTTTTTGCCATAGTATTCTTTAAAATATCATTTGAAGTGCCAAAAAAGTGCATTTTACAAATGTGACATCTGTAGAGTTGGTTCTGAAATTAATGTATCATGGTTTTTCCATTCAACTACAATATACTTCCTGAAATAATATGCAACTACTATGATAAATGTAAAAAAAAAAAAAAAAAAAAAATTAAAATAAAAAACAGGTAATCTCATGTCCCCCCAAACATATGATAGTACTTTTCTGTACAAAAATATCCTGTTATTATATATAACAGGATATTTTGATATATATATATATATATATATATATATATATATATATTAGGGCTGTCAAAAATCCATTATAAAAGTTTGTGTTTACATAATATATGTGGGGGCACTGTGTATAATTATTATATATATATAAATACACACACATGCTTGTATATATTTAAGAAATATTTTCATGTATATTCTGTATATGGATTTATATATAATTTATATTATATATAAATATAAATATTTTATATATAAATAATATATTTTTTTCTTAAATATACATGCATGTGTGTGTTTTTATATATATACAAAATAATTATACACAGTGCCCCCACATATATTATGTAAACACAAACTTTTATTTTGGATGTGATTAATCGCGATTAATCGTTTTGACAGCCCTAATATATATATATATATATATATAATATTTTATATATTTTGGTATATATTTTGATCATTTTTAAATATTTTGCACGTGGTACCATACTATTCTTGGAAAAACAACAACAACAACATGATTTATAGGTCATTGAATATCATGGTACATATCAATGCACCATAAATACCCATGATAGCATAATGTTACAATAGTAGCACCACTATGGAGGCCGTAAAACTGTATTTACCTGTACGTGACGCTAATAGTGCAGTACATCACAGTGAAGATCAGCAGCTCTCGATACAGCAGCTTATAGATGCTTCCCTTCCATCGCAGCAGGAGACGATAAAAGGTGCCCAGACGCGCGTCCGAGACCTGCTGCGAGTACGTGACCGTCATCTCACAGCCCTGACCTTTCACCTTCAGTTCTTACAGAGAAGGATGGCTCAGCACTGAATCACAGTGCAAACACACACAGATCACATGCTAGTTTGATGATAGTTAGCATGCAGCAACACCTAAACTGATCGCAATTATATTCAAATGCATGCATGGGTCAAATGAAGCAAGACTAGCTTTAAAAGAGTGTAGCAAATGCAACTGCTTACTATTCCTCGATCTGTAGGCCTCAAATAAGAGATAAGCAACTCTACTCACAGCGTGTGATGTTGTGCGAGTTGTTAAGAAGGAAGGATGGAGTCGAGGAGCACATCGAGACGCCCACACCTCCGGTCACTTGACCTGCTAATCTGTTTTCCACCAACAAAGAGGCATTGTGGAAAACTGGGGGGGTTTGTTAATCTCAGCAAATCTTTCAAAACACAAGCACAAACACACACACACACATATTCAATAGAGTCATGCATTAATTGCAATTATGTAATGTAAATATGATATTCATAATCAGCCACTCCTAAATGATGATCCATGAGGAGTTCATTAAACGCTCCATTAAACGCTTTGTGATGATGAGGCCCTCGGTGGGTGATTGGGGTTCTGTGTGGGGCCCTCTAGTGGAGGAAATGCCCCGGTGCGTGAGCTGGGGCTTCGGTCAACTTGCAAGCGCTCTCGAAAACAGCGTCTGAGGGAATGAGAGAGCAGGAAGAGACACACTGCGGTAAGACTGATTTATCTGATGCGTTCTGTGCTTGTTTTTGACATGGAAAGGACTGAGACTTGTTCATGCATTTGATAATGATCTGATGGCACAATTAAAAATGATACTTTCTCTGTTAAAAGCAACTAACTTATAAATGTTACTGACTGCAGGATTTAGTATTATTATTTCTTCATTTAATGTAATAATGTTTATTTTTGAATGTTTAAATACCCAAATAATTTATTATCAATGTAATACCGTGGTATTTTTATAATTAACTTTAAAATACCGTGGTAATCAGTATATATAAAAGCACTGTGGTATCATGTTATATATATATATATATATATATATATATATATATATATATATATATATATATATATTAGGGCTGTCAAAACGATTAATCGCGATTAATCACATCCAAAATAAAAGTTTGTGTTTACATAATATATGTGGGGGCACTGTGTATAATTATTATATATATATAAATACACACACATGCTTGTATATATTTAAGAAATATTTTCATGTATATTCTGTATATAGATTTATATATAATTTATATTATATTATAAATATAAATATTTTATATATAAATAATATTTTTTTCTTAAATATACATGCATGTGTGTTTTTTATATATATACAAAATAATTATACACAGTGCCCCCACATATATTATGTAAACAGAAACTTTTATTATGTATGCGATTAATCGCGATTAATCGTTTTGACAGCCCTAATATATATATGTCATTAAAGGATTAGTTCACTTTTAAAAACACTTTTGCTGATAATTTACTCACCCCCATGTCATCCAAGATGTCCATGTCTTCTTCAGTCGAAAAGAAATGAAGGTTTTTGATGAAAACTTTCCAGGATTTTCTCCATATAATGGACTTTAATGGGGTCCAAACGGTTCAAGGTCCAAATGAGAGTTTCAGTGCAGCTTCAAAGGGCTTTAAACGACACCAGATGATGAATTAGGGTCTCATCTAGGACCCTTCGAGTCATGACTCGAAAAAAGATTTGATCATTTTGATGAACGAGTTGAACGCGCATCACAGAACAGTGCAAAGTGAGCATTTGTGCGTATAAAACTTAAACTTTGCTATTTAATTTTTTTAATGAGCGATCGTTTCACTAGATAAGACCCTTATTCATCGTCTGGTGTCGTTTAAAGTCCTTTGAAGCTGCACTGAAACTCTCATTTGGACCTTGAACCGTTTTGGACCCCATTGAAGTCCATTATATGGAGAAAATCCTGGAATGTTTTCATCAAAAACCTTAATTTCAGTTCAACTGAAGAAAGTCAAATATCACCTCCAGACATCACTTTTGACCACTACTGTAAAATAAATAATAAGGGTAAATGTGGTGGATGGACCATTTGTCCGTTTCTATGGTTAAATGTTTTCCGTTTAGTGTCTCGAGAGAATGTTTAACTGTGGCAAACATGGTGCAATGCTTTAGTTACACTTTGATCAACTGAATGGAAACTAAGGCAGGAATAAACTACAATGTCTCTGAACTTGAATGTAATCTCTTGTGTCTTTAACAGGCTGGCTGAAGTGAACACTCTCGGTGTGTGTGTGTGTGTGTGTGTTTGAGTGAATACACTTTCCGTGATGGACATTTTTGAAGGAATCCACCGTGTCCAGCTCTCCTGCTCTCCTCCTGCACGGTCCCGGTCTGTCCCAGGGTACGAGCTGCTGGTGGCAGGGAATTCTGGGATAGCAGTGTACTCCTCACCCACGTTCTTCGGGAATGCTGATCTCACGGATCAGCACACGGCAGAGGAAGAGAGATGTCCGGTCGGGAGGTACGTCCAGACTTCACCTAAACAAAAACACCAAAGCAATACTATCTTTGTTTCGATGGCTTTAACAACATCCGGTCTAATGTTGTGTAAAAACGGTGACAGAGCAAAATCTTCCACCCACAATTATTTTAGAGAATGAAAAAAGAGGATGTAATCTCTAATTCTGCTGAATGCACAGAACTGTTCACACAATATCAATGTGAAAGTCAGTCAGAAATTGTAAACATAATAATAATAATTAATAATAATAATATTTTTTATTATTAATAATAATAATAATAATAATAATAAATTATCATTATTATTAAAATTAAATATTTAATAATAATTATTATTAAAATGTAATAATTAATTAAAAATTAAATTTATTAAAAAATATATAATTAAAAAAATAATTATTATTATTATTAAAATTAATAAATAAAAAAATGCATTATTAAACATAAAAATAATAAAAAATATAAAGCATAACAAACAATATAATACAAAATGGCCTAACAGAAATAAAAACACAGAACAGAGACAGAATAGAAAGAATAGAGTCGTTTGTTTGGGGCACATCACGTGATTCCTGGATGCCTCCACTGAGTCATGTGACCCGTGATTGACAGCTGGACGTTTTTCCTGCTCAATCTCAGAGGAAAGTCTGTCTGACTGTCCTACCCAAAACAAAGTCAATCTAAACACAGATTTCTCTGTCGGATCCGGATTGCGGAGTGTTTATCTGATCAGATTTCTGCTATATCTCAGTCGTGTTCGGGAAACCGCAGCGGGATCTAAGTTACTGGTAATTCTCTTACTCTTTATTTCAGGAAGCGGAGCTGTAATTCTGCATCACTGTAACTTTGCTAGTTCACTTTGTGATTGTTTCAGTGTTCGTGCAGTCGTCAGACTCAGCGGGTCGCGGCGAGTCCTGTAGCCGGGCGAGGGGAGGGGAAGGGCGGGGAGTGCACACGGGAAATGCCGCGACTGCCACGGAGCGATGACTTACATAAACAGGGCTGATTTTGATCATAATCACACACGAGAGTTTATTAATTCACCCACAGACAGCTCCTTAATACTAGATGAAGAAGGGTGTGGCGTTTTATTTTCATCATGACTGGATTAATTTTCGGGAGTTGGGATTTAATAGGATCATAAGTACAGTTAGGAATCACAGTGAGTGGGGTCATATACCGTCAAATAATCATATTTTTCTCCGAATACTTGTGATATCCTTGTGATATATGAATGTGATATCCTCGGGCTCAATGATTCGATTCGTAAAATTCAATCTTTACTGGAACCAATTTAAAGGGACCGTTTACCCCAAATTAATATTTTGTCATCATTTACTTGTCTTTAGGTTGTTCCAAACCTTTATTAGTTTCTTTTTTAAAAGACAAAAGAAGATATTTTGAAGAATATGGGTAACTAAACAGTCGATGACATCCCTCAAAATATCTTCTGTGTTTAACAGACGAAAGAAACTCAGGATTGGAAGAACTTGAGGACGAGTAAATGATGACAGAGTAAAAAAACAACAAAAAAAAACTTGGGTTTTCATATAGGCTACATTCACACTCTTTTGGACCAAATCACTGTGACCATAAAATAATCGTAATCATTTCCTGCAGATTGGTCGACCTGGAGCCAGAGGAGCGTGATGGGGGGCAGAGGAAGAAGATGCCCCCGGAGGAGGCAGGAGCACATAGACACGAGATCTACGACATGTCCCGTCTGCGGAGTTCCTCTCTGGAGATCAAGGAGAAGGGAACAGAATTCCTCAGAGACCAGCTGGATGCTGCGCAAAAGGTGCCACATGTCCTGTTCTTTTCCATTCTATTCCGTTCCGTTCTATTCCATTCTATTCAGTTCAAATCTATTCCATTCTATTCAGAACTATTCCATTCCATTCTGTTACGAACTATTCCATTCTATTCCGTTCTATTCTATTCCATTCTGTTCCAATATATTCCATTCTGTTCCGATCTATTCTATTCTATTCCATTTTATTCCGCTCTATTCTATTCCATTCTATTCCGATCTATTCTGTTCCATTCTATTACGATCTATTCCATTCTATTATATTCCGAACTATTCCGTTCCGTTTTATTCCATTCTATTTCAAACTATCAGTAATGTTTTGGGGAGACTTTACATTTAGCTAAGAAAAGGGGTCTTGATGTTTCATTGATGGTTCTTCAGATCAGTGTTTCGGATCTTTAAAGCTCCAGCTCACGGTTTCAGGTTACAAATGATGTGTTTCAGAGTTGTAATAACTGCTCATGTCTTTGTCAAACCATAATTGCAAGTTGGAAATGTAGTTTATTTTGTAAACTAGCCTATAACGTCACTCATTTGACTGTTGTCATGTGAGTCAAACAAAATAGCAGCAGTGTCTAAAGTTCAATAATGGAGATACATCTGCTCATAGCCTAGTTATTTTTAAATCAATGTTTTATTATTTTTATTAAACTTATTTATTGTTTTATTATGGTTATATCTAATGATGCTGATGCCCGTTAGGCAATATAGACATTAATGTACATTAATGTGAACTGTTTGGAAATATGAACGAATCATTCAAATGTTCTCCTATTGGATTCAGTTCTGATTTATTGTGTGTTTTCAGGAGCTGAAGCTGAAAGACGAGGAGTGTGTCAGACTGTCTCATGTCAGGAATCAGCTCGAGCAGGAACTGGAGGAACTAACCGCCAGTCTGTTTGAGGTGGGCGGGACTAATGTGACATCATTGACACTCAATATAGAGGACTATTGTGTGGTGTGGTGATGTTGATGTATTAGGTTGAAATTTATGAGGGAGAGTGGTCATCTTAACTGGTCACTGTTTAAAAAAATGATTCAATTTGCCTTTGTAATCTCATTTTAAATGGTCCTGTTGTGTGACAAATTCATTTTTACTATAAAAATTATTTCACAATTTAAAATTGTTACTAGCCATGACATCGATACCATGGGGAAAAACTCCAATATAGATATTTTTAATATTATAATATATATAATTTTGTCTATATGTACAGTTATATAAAAAATATTTGAGCCTCTCTTGTATTGTTGATCAAAAACTGTATAAAACTTTACAAACTAAAATAATATATATATATAATATAATATTATGTTCCTGGTCTCTAGGAGGCTCATAAGATGGTACGAGAGGCCAACGTGAAGCAGGCGGCGGCGGAGAAACAGCTGAAGGAGGCGCAGGGCAAGGTCTCTCTCTATCTGCCGCTCTCTATAGACCATTTTGCAAGATGTAAACAACACTGGTCCAGAAGCACTTCCTGTTTCAGTTTTTTAACACTACATAAAAGCTGGGATAAAATACAACCAACAGAACATTGAAAACTGAATCAAAAAGTTAAAAAAACATCTTTAAAACTTAAACCGTATTCATTTGATAGCCCTTAATCCTGTAATTGTGGACAAATGTGGGCACAGAGGACTCAGGTGTGATCCTAATTTTTATTTCTTATAAATGTTATATCACTATTTTCGATAAAGTTTTGTCTATCCATTTATGGTGTTCTTTTTTATTTTGGGAGTATTTTTGAATTTATTTTCTTCAAAAAGTTCCATATTTTCTATGTAAATTATTTCAATGTAAATTAATTACTATGTAGTTCTATTTTTTTAACTACATTAAAATATCATTCCAGTAAGTTCTATGGAGCTAAAACCTAAAGATGAAGTGACTTTATGTCTTATTTTGTCTTATTTTAGAATGCTCTAAATTACAGTTTTTCCCATTCATTTCTATGGGTGCCCATTTTTGACTTAAATACAAGATTAAGGAGTTTTTTTCACCCACTTAACATTGTAGAATTGAGTCAAAAAAAAAAATGTGTGTGTTCAGGAGGCAAACTTAGGAAAAGTAGCCAAGTCTTGTACCGCTCAGATCAAGGGAAGTATTTTTAAAAAATAAATCAAAACTATTTTGCCCACATTTGTCCAGAATACGGTTTCAGGGTTAAGATGTTTTCTTTACATGTGAAATAAAGAAAACAGTTACAAACTGAAACAGGAAGTGTTTGGACCAGTGTTGTTTACATCTTGCGAAATGCTCTATATCTACCTCACTCTGTCGCCTCAGATTGACGTCCTGCAGGCGGAGGTCTCTGCTCTGAAGACCCTGGTGTTGACCTCTACGCCCTCCTCCCCGAACCGCCAGCTCCACCCTCAGCTGCTGTCTCCGGGCTCCAGCCGGGCTCGGGGCCACACGCGCAACAAGAGCGCCAGCGGAGCCCTCCAGCTGCAGACGGAGCCGCCGCCGAGCGACGCAGCGACAAACCGGGAGGACAGAGAGGTACAAACACAACATCACCGGCCCATAGTGTTGTCCGAAGGACGGACTTCGATACCAGGTTTTCATGCGCTAATCGGAAATGTCTGTGATTGGCTAAAGTCAGCGCATCAAAAATATATTGTAAATATACATCAATGATGCTTGGTACCGAAGTCGGCTTTAGAGACTAGTGTCGCTCTGTACCTGCATGGTGAAAGTTTGATCACTGATTTCCTGCTGTTCTTCCTCTCTTGTCCTCCTTTTCCTCCGATCTGTGCAGTTCCTGTTGTCCTCTGTCTGATACTGTGTGTCTGATTCCTGCTCAGCTGCTCAGTGTGACCTGTGTGTGAACTCTCTCTATGGCAACAGGGTACAAAGGGTTACAAATTAGAACTTTAGAACTTATTTTTCTTTCTTACTTTCTTGCTTGCTTTCATTCCCTGGTGAAAAAATAATAATAATAATAGTAATACAGCCCAAAAAGTGGTTTGCTGGTTTAGCTGGTTGTAATTTAACTCATATTGTTAAATTAAACTATTGAAAATAATTTTCTTTAATTGAAATAAAATATAAATGTTAGATAATTAATGCCAAAAAATTACAAAAACACTAGGGCTGTGCAAAAATTAATTGCGATTAACCGCATCCAAAATAAAAGTCTGTCTTTACATAATATATTTGTGTGTGCTGTATATAATTATTTTGTATATATAAATACACACACATGCATGTATATATTTAAGAAAATGTTTTATTCATATATAAAATATTTATGTTTTTATAATATAAATTATGTATTTATATATATACAGAATTTAAGCGCAAATAATTCTTAAATATATACATGCATGTGTGTATTTATATATACAAAATAATTATATACAGCACACACAAATATATTATGTAAACACACACAATTAATTTTTGCGCAGCCCTAAAAAAACATAAAACAAGTACTAGAACTTAAAGTAAAAGGAAAATATAAAAATAAAATCTAATTCAAAGTAGTAATAAATAGTTTAGTAGTATATAAATAATAGTCACACTTTACAATAATATTCCATTAGTTAACATACCTCTTTACTATTTACTAATACATTATTAAAATCTTTACCTGTTAATATTATGTAATGGACCTGAGCTGACATGAGTTAACAATGAACAGCTGTGTTTTTATTCACTGATATAATACTGTACTGTAATAAATGTATTGCATTATATTGCTTTTTTTTAGTCACTGTAATATTATTTAATGCATTTACTTGTGTTACTTGTATTATTTAATGCATTTACTAAAATATCTTGGACCAGCAAACCAGCTTTTTTCAGCAGAGAAACTAAACAAAATAGCAATCGACACATTTAAAAAGAAAAAGATTAATTCACTAAGTGGTTAAACGCATGAAGCATAATCTCCTGTGATGTAGCTGGACTCGGTGTTGTTCGCGGAGTTCCTCTCGTGGAAGGAGAAGCCGGGTCTGGATCGCTCCTCTGCGTTCATCAGCCGGGTGTTCAGGGAAGATATCGGACCCTGCCTCTCATTCACCTGTTCTGAGGTACGCCAGTGTACATCAGCTCTGCTCTCGTTCTGTGTGTTTCCTGTTCTCTCAGACCTTCTCTCGTGGTTTTCCTCCAGTTGTCTCAGTCTGTCCAGTGCGCCGTGGAGAACAACTCTCTCACCATCGAGCCTGTAGCCATGTCGTCGCTGCCCACGGTCAAAGACATCGAGTGTGGAGGGCCCAAGTAAGTCATGTAGCTGTACACACAAAACACATCCGTCACCTTCTTTTACATTTTTGGCCGATTTAAGAAATTTAGACTGATAATACTATACTTTTTCAAATAATGTACATTACTTGTCGTTATTTATATAATGACAAATCCAATTGAGTTTTTAAAGGGATAATCCACTACTGACTAACTCAAACAAGCCCCGCCCCTTTATTCTGCGTATGAATTTTTATTATGAGGAATATTGTGACGTTTTCGTTCCCGAAAGAAACTCGAGGCTACAATGGAGGCGTTTCAGAAACGCTGACGCTGATCTCTTTGATGACATGCATGGCTTAAATTTCCCAATACTGCATGCTTGAGTGCATAAACACTTCATATCTTCACACCAACATCTCTTTCTGACTGCCTCACCTGGATAACGCTCGGGACAATCCTCCTTGGGTTTGACATGTAGCAAGTGGGATCCTCTTTGAATTCTGTAATCGAATACACAGATAAACACTGACTACGTTTACATGCAGCCAGTTTTCGGGTTATGGTCGGGTTAAGGTCACTATTCGGGTTTCTGAAACATTAGGGATAACCCGTTTTCATGCGCGAGCAGAGAGAGTTTCTCCTGTATACATTGAATTGTAATATATCCCGATGTAAACAGCGACGCACAGTGAGCGTCTATACGTACGGACAACCTTAAGACGCAAAATGCGTCATTTCCGATTCTCCTTCCTGTATCCAAAGACGACAACAACAGTAGCAAGCGGATAATGGATAATAATAATGTAATAATAATAACCTGTTACTGTTACTGACCTCGCTCCAAAAGTTTGCTGTGCTGTGTCTCGACTCTCGCCATGTTTACTTCCGGTCTACTGCCCGCGGATTTTTGTATGCGCCGACAACTCAAAAGACCAAGATTCCTTGCGAATAGAACATGCGCAGAACAGAAATCACTATGGGGATATGCCGATACGCGTTTACATGACCAAAAAATCGGGTTATAAAAGAGGTACCCCAAGATATAATATCCCTATTTTTAAAATCCGGGCCATGAGCATTTTTGGGGGTTTTGCCGGTGTTTACATGGCCTTGCGAACGTGTTAATATCCCGGTTTTGAACGGTTAGCGTAACGTACCGTACTCCCACTGTTTGTTGGAAATTTCAAATGGATCCAACCCGGTAAAAGTGCCGTTTTATCCACATACCGGTCCCGGGTTTCCCTATTAAACCTCTCCCGGTAAATTCCGCATCCTTTTAGGGATTTCAACATCTTTTTTTATTTTCTTTCTCCCAACTCAGCTGCTTCCCCTCGTTCGATTTGCTGCTGTGTTTACATTTGCGAAGCCTCCAACATGGCCGCCACGTCCCAGAATGCAACCCGGCGCCCAAGCCCTATTTGCTGCATGTAAACGTAGTCACTGTATCAGAGCAATTGCACTTTGATCTTGGAAGTCACGCTTTAATCGCACTTTAATCACACTTTAATCACTGTTTGATTTGGGGTTGTTTTCACAGCGGTTGCCGGACACCGATAGAAACGTAAGTGATTCCGAGAACTAAATGTGCATGAAATCCTGTTTCACACCAGCAGATGATATCATCAGTCCCTATCTGTCTGGAGAATGTTTATTAGTTAATTCTTTTATATAAATCTGGTACTTACGACATACCTGCTCGTGTGGCCAATAAGAGCGTTCAGTGATTTGATTGACAGCTTCATTGCCCAGTGTTCTCTTTTGCTTGAACAGCAAGTGTGCGTTGAGCGGGATGTCCCGCCCCTGCCGACATCGCATCAAACTGGGAGATAAAGAGAATTACTATTATATATCTCCGTCTAGCAGAGCACGGGTACGTCTAAATCACTCCCATATCTATATCACAGGAAACGAGATGTTTATTTCAGGAGCAGTTCATACATCAGTGTTCTCTCCTCACAGATCACAGCGGTGTGTAACTTCTTCACTTACATCCGGTACATCCAGCAGGGCCTCGTCAGACAAGACGGTGAGTTCATCGATGTATTATTGTGGACTGTGTATAATTATTTTGTATAGATAAATACACACACATGCATGTATATTTAAGAAAAAAATATTTATATATGTAATATAAATTATACATAAATCTATATACAGTATAGACATGAAAATATTCTTAAAGGGATACTCCACTTTTTTTGGAAATAGAAAAACAGTGAAACCCAACTGTTTAACTCTGGGGGAGTTGTAAAATGAGCCTATTTCCAAAAAAAGTGGAGTATCCCTTTAAATATATACAAGCATGTGTGTGTATTTATATATATAATAATTACACACAGTGCACCCACATATATTATGTAAACACAAACTTTTATTTTGGATGCGATTAATCGTTTGACAGCCCTAGTGTATGTATATATGAAGAGCCATTGGAAATTTTCTTCTAAAATGTTCATTTTTATCAAGCTTGTATATTCAAGTTCAGTAATTTCACTTAAATGACAATTAATAGGTAAACCTCATTGCAATTTAAGTGAAATTACTGAACTTAAATATACAAGCTTGATAAAAATGATCATTCTAGAAGAAAATTTCAAATGGCACTTAAAGGCTTTTGCATCTGAACTCTTCATATATATATATATATATATGTTTGAATATTATATTAAAAATTAAAAATATAACACATTTAATATTAAGTGATTTGTTATTGAACTAATCAATCATTTAGTTGGTATTTCAAAATGCCGTAAAATAGTGGATATTTCCATTCCAATGAAGTATGTCAGAAGAAGAAAACTGTGTTGTTCCTCTGGTTGCAGTTCAGCTGATGTTTTGGGAAGTGATGCGTCTGCGGAGAGAGATGAGCGTGGCCAAACTGGGATATTTCCTGACGGAGGAGAGCTAGAGAACCAGAAAACACAGAAACACATCTCAACATTCACTCACACACTCCCATGTTCAGACATGTATTCAGGGAAACACTACAGAAGAACCCTTTCCCCTGAGCCAATGGAATAACAGCATTGCAGTTCTGTGTTATTTTTGCTTTTGGTAAACCCTAGTGTGTTAAAAAGAGGTAAACATGTGTAAGACATTTATATTTCAAGGACGTTTTCTTTCAATTTACCGGTAAAAAGTCTCTTATAGTCACAGCTTATCTAGTGTTCCTGTTTACACACAGCGACGGACAACAGTCGGTCAAATCTTAACCAGTTAAATAGAATTCTCGAAAGATAGCAGAATAATTGGCTTTTATTTCCTTTGTTTGTTTTCTCGGAATTACTATTTTACACACGTGTGAATGTTTTATATGATAATTCCAACACCAGAAGCAGTTCTCGAATCATAAGGCCGTTGACTTGAATGTGCAATGCACTAAGGCGCTTTCTATCCCAGCATGCTTTGTGCACATTAGCTTTGAATGGACAATCCTCCACGGGTCTTTTCTATGCAACCTCCTTAAAGTGCCATGAAATGTGCCATGCTTACAGACACTCCTGCACACACACACGTACGGCAACGATTAATCACATCCAAAATAAAAGTTTGTGTTTAAATAATATATGTGTGTGTGGTGTGTATAATTATTTTGTATATAAAAAAATCACACACATGCATGTATATATTTAAGAAAAATGTGGAAAAATAAGAAAAATATATATATATACAGTATATACATGCAAATTATATATATGTTGTATAATTATTTTATATATAAAAATACACATACATGCATGTATATATATTAAGAATACTGTATATATATATTTATTATTTTTCCACATTTTTCTTAAATATATACATGCATGTGTGTGTATTTTTACATCTAAAATAATTATACACACCACACACACATATATTATGTAAACACAAACTTTTATTTTGGATGCGATTAATCGTTGCCCAGCCCTATTTATACCATGATGCATCACACTCCATAGATTGTTGTTTGATTGACAATCGCTACACAAACTCAGTGTTTACAGAGCCTTTTATAGGCCGTAGCCGCCACATTTAACTTGATGCGAGTGAAAACACGTCTTCCGACGGTTGCACTGTTTTGTTTTTGTAAACTATGTGCAATGTTTTAGCTTCGTTTTCATCCGTGACACATTAAATTTAGCGTCTACCCTCAAGTCCGTTGCGTGTAAGTTAAACTGCCTCGTCATGTTAAAATGACCGTGTGTGTTTTCAGTCTATTAAAGTCTTCAGAATACACATTTGTGTGACTCGGATTTGTTTTTGTGAACGTTGTGCCAAGAAATGTGCCCAAAACAAGTATACAGCATGTAATAAACTGTGCTTTATTCATATTAATTTATCACACTGGTCAAATATACTATGTTTTTGGACTTCCACAGGCATTGAATATATATATATATATATATATATATATATATATATATATACACATACACACAATTATATATATATATATTAGGGCTGTGCAAAAATTAATTGCGATTAATCGCATCCAAAATAAAAGTCTGTGTTTACATAATATATTGGTGTGTGCTGTATATAATTATTTTATATATATAAATACCCACACATGCATGTATATATTTAAGAATTATTTGTGCTTAAATTCTGTATATATATATATATATATAAATACATAATCTATATTATATAAATATAAATATTTTATTTATGAATAACACATTTTCTTAAATATATAAATGCATGTGTGTGTATTTATATATACAAAACAATTATATACAGCACACAAATATATTATGTAAACACAGACTTTTATTTTGGATGCGATTAATCGCAATTAATTTTTGCACAGCCCTAATATATATAAATATATATAAAATTTTATAAATATATATATATAATTATATATATATATATATATAATTATGATTTTATGAGATAATGGAAGATTTCCATAGAATTAATTTATGATGCTTGAAATAATAGTTTAAAATGCATCGTACACAATTGTATGCATGATGTCACGTCTCAATACGTGTACAAACTCAAGGCTAAGCTACAACAAAGCAAGGTTTTTTGTGACGTGACGCGTGGGAGAGAGAGCCGACGGCAGATTTACCACAGACAAAAGCTTATCTCAAGGGCGAGGACACTGGGAGAATGTTAAAAATGCTTTGCAGGCTTGAACACATACTGTGGTTATGAAACTGGAATATTGAGCATGTAAACACAGACCAATTGTGACCAGTTCATCTTCCTCTCTGACAGCATTCTGCCTTCGCCGTCTCAGCCTTCCCAAGGACGACTCTGCAGGATTGACATTCTAGTATAAGTATATATGTTTAAACATGCCAAACAACTGCTTGAACTGGAGATAGTGACACACCTTTTGTAGCATGCGAGGAAGAGCAGAATCAAAGCCACGCCCCCTAGGACTGACATCACTGATGCAACAATGGAGGAGGCAGAAAGGGGCGGAGCTGCAGCTTCTACATATGCAACACAGAAAAGCTCATTTATGTGATTCTGATTAATGTATGGCACAGGTGTCGAGGATGATGTGGCCGCCGCTCACCTGTACAGGTGTGACCTCCGGGTGTGTTGAGGCACTGCAGGTGCGACGGGCAGACGGGCGGATGAGATGAACATTCATCGATATCTGAAATAAACAATAAAAACACTGGTTTGATTCACTGGTGTAAACTGAATCAGTTCAGATTTTTTTATAATATCAATCGTTTAATATTTTGCCATTCATATTTACCACATAACCTAATGTTATTTTACCTTTCAACATTGTATTTAACTCAATTAGTCAATTATTAGGAAATAAAAAGGCTAACTTTTTATAGGAGAAAGATAATAGGAAATTCAATAATGATTCAAATTAAGTACATTAAATTTTATTATTATTATGTTGTAAGATCATGTCAGGAAATTTAATTATGGTTTGAAATTAGACCAGAAGTAAATAAATAAATAAGTCTTATCTCATGTATCTCATGTTATTATTGCAATTTCTTTGCACACTTTATATTTTCATGAGTGGAAACACGACAGGATTGTAAATACGTTTTAGCAGAATGTTTTCCAATACAGAAAAAAATAGAATAAATTTAGATTCAATTTAATGACTGTCTATGAATGTTCAAATGTCCAAAAATGTTAAATTATTTACAATTAAATAATACTGAATGAATTTATTTATTTAATATTAGTTGTTTTATATTTTATTATTATTATTTATTTTATTTAAAATGTAGTCTACTGTTTATATTACATTTAATGTAATATTTGATATTTAATACTTAGTTTAGTCTAGTTTAAAGAATGTCCATGAATGTCCTAACATCCCAAAAATTAGTAATCATTCATCAATATTTGAAATAACCAATAAACTGTTGTACTAAATTTAAATTTTAAATAGCCAATTTCTAAATTGAATTTAAATATTTAATTTAATAGTTAACACAAACTGTTTAAAATTGTAATAATATTTACTATTTAATCTAATGTTATTTTTTTTTAAAAGCAAACTTTTTAAATGAGATTTTTATCTCCTATAAAATGATTATTTTATTTTTATTTATTTCGATGTATTTTATTTATTTTTAATCATTTTAATTTAATATTTTATGAATTATTTTATTTAAATTATTTCTATTTATTTTTATTGTAATGCCATTTGACATTTGATATTGTATAAAATTGTATTAATATTTACTATTTAATCTAATGTTATTTTTTTTTTAAAAAGCAAACTTTTTAAATGAGATTTTTATCTCCTATAAAATGATTATTTTATTTTTATTTATTTTGATGTGTTTATTTATTTTTATTTTTTTATTTTAATATTTTATTAATTATTTTATTTAAAATTATTTCTATTTTGAATGCTATTTGACATTTGATATTGAATATTTAACATTTAATATTACATATTTACTTCAGACCTTGGCAGGTGGGCGGTTGTGGGCTCCAGCTGTGAGTGTTGGGGTCACAGGTCACGTGTGCGGCCCCCTGGAGCACGTATCCAGTAGGACACTGATACATCACGACAGAGTCACACAGCACAGAGAAACCCAGACGCAGCCGCGGGACGGCACCACAGACCGGGTCTAAAAATGAGACCAAAACAGGGCGAATATGAATAAAACACATAAAATAAAAGGATTATTTGATTACTTTTATTCTTTCGGTCGCTATTACCAGCGTCTGCTTCTCTCCACGCTGAGAGGTTCATGTGGGCGATGTGTGTGCAGGGCAGCAGGTCGTCAGGGCGGAGTGTGTGTGCGAAGGGGTCATGCGGCACCAGACGGATGTGTGTGTTGTCGCAGATGATGCGGGACAGAGATGTAGTGTGGAGAGCGTCTCTCTGAGCAGAGCTGAACACACCTTCACTCTGCCACCAGAACCTGAACCAGAATTACCATTAACCATTTGTCGCACTTGAACCATGAATATATTTTTTTTAAAGGATTCAAGGAGTTTTGTGGTAGAAATTAAAAAAAAGTAACAAATCCTTCACTCACGGGTCAAGTTGACCCCCTTAGGAATGAATGGAAAGCGAGGAATGCTTCAGTACACACAGAAAAACCTAAAAATGCTCATAATTCAAACTAAAAATGCTAAAACTTTACCAAAAAATAATTTTTTTATGGCTCATTTGCTCAATATAGAGCGATAAGGCCATCTAGAGTCATGAAATATCATGTTATATTATTTTATTCCCACAAGAGGTCGGCAAAGACACACAATGTAAGATATGTTGAGCTGAATTAAAATGGTTATGCATGTAATTGTGAGTTATTTTCAATTTAATTTGAAAGAATGTGCTTAAATTACTATTTATTAATTATTTAATGATCAAATCTAGTCATTTAAAGGTAAATTACATGAAAATAACAAAACAAAATTAAAAATAGAACGAATATTATCAAAATGAAATAAAAAAATTAGAATTTATTTATAATTATATATTAATTAGATTATATTTATAATATAAAAAAATATATATTTATTTATTTTTAATAAACTATATTTTTTATTTATTATATAAAAAATATAATTTTTTATTAATAAATAAAAAATTATATTTTATTTATGGAAATATTTTAGGGATTCGGATCATTTTGACCCGCGAGGAAAAAGTCAGAGGGAAGATGTATTACTAATAAATGTAAATATTACTAGATGTATTTCAAATAAATGTCAGGTTACATAAGACATCTGGCATTATCAGGACGCATAAATATTCCCCTATTGCATTATTGTACATTATAATCAACATTATGTATAGTAGTTTAATGTAGTATTGACACTAAAATTCTGAAAACTTGAATTTTTTTCCTCACACAGTAATTTTTATTTTGGGGGAATTATCCACGATACATATTGTCACTATCCACGATAAGTATTGTTGCATTTTTGTATTGCGATATATTGTGACACCCCTATGAAATACAGTGGACACCCTAATGTGGACTCTGTAAAGCTGCTTTGAAATGATGTGTTGTGAAAAGCGCTATACAAATGAATATGAATTGAATTGAATTGAATATTGAGCCGGATTGAAATCACTCAACGTTTAAATACACAAGAAGTGGAACAATCACACTACCGGTCACCGTCTCGGAGCGTTTTGAACTGTTTTGCGATCAGGCACGCCAGCAGCGACCCCACGCGACCCCCGGGCAGAGCCGGCTCTGAGATCGCCCCGACCCACACGTCTATGTTCTCAGCCGACCCGTAGAGATGCAGCAGCTTCCGGGCCAGAACCGCATTACCCAGAATCCCTGTTAAATCAGACTCGTTGGCAGGGGCGGAGAGGCCGCAGAGTTTCCTCCACGCACTGTAACCTGGGGACAGAAGGACATCACTGAGACTAGTGAAATTAGTCAATTATTATAAGGAAACTATTACTATTACTAAACTGTTATTAAATAGTTGAAATTATAGCGGAGAGATCATTGGAAATGTAATACTGACTGAAAAACAAAAAAGGAAAAAGTACAAACCTTCTTATGTCATGCAGGTAATTATTGTATTTTGTCATTTTTTTTTTCATTTTTTATGTGATTTGTTTATTTATTTATTTATTTATCCTTTATTCAACCAGGTAAAAACCCATTGAGATTAAAAATCTCTTTTGCAAGGGAGACATTTTTTAATGTTTTAGTCACACATATTCTGTATTTCTTTATTTAATATGCTGGCACTTCCAGCTTGGGTTTTTTCTAGGGCTGTCAAATGATTAATCGCATCCAAAATAAAAGTTTGTGTTTACATAATATATGTGGGTGCACTGTGTATAATTATTATATATATATAAATACACACACATGCATGTATATTTAAGAAAAAAATTAAAATATATATAAAATATTTATATTTATATATAATATAAATTAGATATAAATCTATATACAGTATATACATGAAAATATTTCTTAAATATATACAAGCATGTGTGTGTATTTATATATATAAAATAATTATACACAGTGCCCCCACATATATTATGTAAACATAAACTTTTATTTTGGATTAGATTAATCGTGAATAATCATTTGACAGCCCTAATTTTTTCATTTTATTTGCATTGTTGTTTTATAAGCTCAAATGCTCGCCTTCGTGACTCATGTTCAAACTCGTTCATCAAAATGAACGAATCTTTTTGAGTCATTTGGTTCACTCAACGAACAAAATGAACCAAATGACTCGAAAAAAGATTCGAAAGGAGAGTCACGACTCACGAACGCGCATTATTTTTGAAAAGACCAATGGTTTCGCTTGATAAGACCCTTACTCATCGTCTGGTGTCGTTTAAAGCCCTTTGAAGCTGCACTGAAACTCTCATTTGGACCTTGAACCGTTTGGACCCCATTGAAGTCCATTATATGGAGAAAATCCTGGAATGTTTTCATCAAAAACCTTAATTTCTTTTCAACTGAAGAAAGAAAGACATGGTCATCTTGGATGACATGGGGGTGAGGAAATTATCAGCAAAAGTTTTTTTTAAAAGTGAACTACTCCTTTAAATCAGATTTCCGATCAGTGAAAACGCACGAAGTGACCTGGTGTAAGCAGGCCCTTAGCAGGCAGCTGCCTATGTAGGTGTGGTGATCTGACGGCACCTTGTAAGCCATGATCTCGTCCCCTCTGCAGGTTTAACGCCGCTAGGTCGAGCGGGAGTCCTCCCTGAGCCTGGAAAAGCCTCTCGGTCAGTTCCTCCACCATCATCTGATCTGCTGTCTGCAGTTTAGCTGGGGACAAGAGTAAACCACGCAGCACTGGATCGATGCCTCCTACACACAAATGTTCATTATGCATCATAATCTGATATGCATGTTGAGTAAATAAGCATGCAATCTTGAATATTACAGCTAAACACTAAAGGCATGAATCAATTGAGACTTTGGCTGTGAGGTTTTTTTTTTACATACACCAAACTTTATTCCAATCTATATTTTGAAGGTTTTTACTAAGGGGTTTTCATGTACAGTACATTACCATTTACTTTATTTTAGGGCTGGGAAAAGATTAATCGCAATTAATCGCATCCAAAATAAAAGTTTGTGTTTACATAATATATGTGTGTATATATAAATACACACACATGCATGTAAACATTTAAGAAATATTTGCATGTATATACTTTATATATATTTTAGGGCTGTCAAAACGATTGATAGCATACAAAATAAAAGTTTGTGTTTACATAATATATGTGGGGGCACTGTGTATAATTATTTTGTATATATATAAAAAACACACATGCATGTATATTTAAGAAAAAAATATTATTTATATATAAAATATTTATATATAATATAAATTATATATAAATCTATATACAGAATATACATGAAAATATTTCTTAAATATATACAAGCATGTGTGTGTATTTATCTGTATATAATAATTATACACAGTGCACCCACATATATTATGTAAACACAAACTTTTATTTTGGATGTGATTAATCGTTTTGACAGCCCTAATATATTTATACAAAATTACTATTATACATAAATATAAATATTTGATATATTAACAACACATTTTTCTTAAATATATACATGCATGTATGTGTATTTATATATGTAAAATAATTATACACTGTGCCCCCACATATATTATGTAAACACAAACTTTTATTTTGCATGTGATTAATCGCGATTAATATTTCCCCAGCCCTACTTTACTTATATAACAATTTATTCCTATAAAAATGGTCCATTAAATCCATTTTCTTTGGATTTAAGAAGTGATAAAAAGAAAACAGATTGACACTAATGTCAACAAAAATGAAACAAGCATTTTGAACCTGGCTTTATACAATTTTTGGATTTCTGTTCTGGAAATTCATGCAAATTAGTGCATATTAAAACTTAACATTTAAAAAAAACAAAACGTCTTAATGTACTGTGGTTACATTGGGAAACTATGTTAGTTAAGTGTGTTTGTGAAACGAACCCTCTTGCACCATCCTCCAGGATGCAAACAAAGAGTGGTGTAACGGCAAAGCCGGGTGTTCGGGGCTCAACCGGTAATCAGGTCCGAGGCGGTTCACAACCGGGTGCACGGTCACATGTGCAAACCGAAAGGCAGCGGTGGAGAAAATGTTGGAGATGCTGGGGTCAGCGTCAGGGTCGTAACCTTTGTACGGGGGCATGAGGACCAGGTTAGCACTGCGGCCCAGGACACGTGGCAGGTAGTGATCCCATGTCAAGATCTTCCAAAACAAGATTCAGCAAGTCAGATCAATGAATACATATACACTCATTTTATGTGGACATCTTCTCACCTGGTGGACGGCGCCCAGTATTTTCCTGGCCTCCTGGTACAGCGTGTCCGGGCTCCAGTGAGGATTGAGCTCGTGAAGCTCCTCAGCCAATCGGTTGTGTTCTCTCAGAAAGAGCGTGTGCAGAGCGATCATACCCAAGTGCTCATTGGCTCGAGAGTCACCTGAGACACGCCCACAAAAACAACACAACAACCGGCCAGTTTAGTGTGAAGACCTAGCCGGGACATTTAAAAAAATAGACACACATATTGACTTCTGTTCTGTTTCTTTGTTAGACGTTTTAGCTGTAATTACCCAAAAAACTGAGCTATTAACTTTATTAATACACATTTCTAGCCTACACACTTCAGTACTGCATCTCCAGCATCCCATATTGGATAAGTGGAAAATATATATATTTTTTATTCAATTAAAATAAAATAAAAAACAAATCAATTAATTAATAAAATAATTGTTGCTCTAAGATTGTTTTTTGATTTATTGAACATGTAAATAATTTTTTTTTAAATCAGAGAAAGAAAAAAAATGGTAAAAAAAAACGATGAACAACAAAATTAAACTCCATATTTTCCTATTTTTCAGTATATATATATATATATATATATATATATAAATTTAAATAGATATATATGTATATATATATATATATATATATAAATAAATAAATAAATTTAAATAGTTATATATATATATAAATAAATATATATATATATAACTATTTAATTTTATATATGAAGAGTTCAGATGCAAAAGCCTCTAAATGCCATTTGAAATTTTCTTCTAAAATGACCATTTTTATCAAACTTGTATATTTAAGTTCAGTAATTTCACTTAAATGACAATTAATAGGTCATCTTCATTGCCATTTAAGTGAAATTACTGAATTTAAATATACAAGCTTGATAAAAATTATCATTTTAGAAGAAAATTTCAAATGGCATTTAGAGGCTTTTGCATCTGAACTCTTCATATATAAATTTAAATATATATATGTATATATATATATAAATTTAAATAGTTATATATATATATATATATATATTTATAAATATATATATATATATATATATATATCTATTTAAATTTATTTATTTATATATATATATACATATATATCTATTTAAATTTATATATATAAATAAATAAATAAATTTATATAGTTATATATATATATATATATATATATTTAAATAGTTATATATATATAACTATTTAAATTTATTTATATATATACATATATATCTATTTAAATTTATATATATATAAATAAATAAATTTAAATAGTTATATATATATATATATAAATAAATTTAAATAATTATATATATATATAACTATTTAAATTTATTTATTTATATATACATATATATCTATTTAAATTTATATATATATATATATATAAATAAATTTAATACGTTTTATATATATATATATATATATAAATTTATTTAAATGTACAAAAAACGAGTAGGAATAAGTAAAACATATGTACTCCTACCCCTTTATTCTGTAGTATTACAAATTTTATGATATGTTTAATTTAGGTTCCAGTTAAATAGTTTATAAACTGAGAAAGTTCTCTAGATGGAGTCCAGCATTCAGCATCTGCTCTGAGTTTCTGAGTTCCTACACTTCACAACAATACCCTTACTACTATATTTTATTTAATATTAATGCCAACAACCTGCTTGGAAACAGAAGGATCGATTCCCCATGGATGTGTTGAGCCTCTCCGCTGCCTCTGGTCGGGGGATGGTGTTGATCCGCTCTCGTGGGCCGCAGGGGTCCAGGTGAGGTTGTGTGCGGGGCAGGTAGGGCATGAAGCCGAGCCCTTGGTCCGAGTGGAACTGATTGACCGCGAGCAGGCCGAGGGGGGACGAGAGGTTCCTCAGGACGCCGGCGAGCGCATCCGAGCTCCCGTAGACCATGCTGGCGTCCACGAATGCGGTGATGGCGTTCAGCTGCTCCCGCTGCCCGAAAGGAACGGAGCCGCCCGTACAGCTGGGAGCCGAGCGGAAGAACGGCATGCAGGTCTGAGTCCCCGTGCGAGGGTCCGAGAGGGGGATCTGAACGTGAAGGAGAAAAACAGACTGTGTAAATCTAGTAGAGTTGTTCCTAGTAGTCGTTAATTTAAGCTATTAGTCGACTAATCACACGATTATATTAATAAGCCATAAATCCTAATAATTAGGGTTGAAATTAACACCCGCCATCCCTTCAAATGCAGGTAAAAATCAATGTGGCGGGATCAAATCACGAGCCAATGTGATTAAACGCGTTATTAACGGCATTAACGAAAACCTATTTTAACGGCGTCAATTTTTTAATCGCGCGAGTACCACAACTTCCAATAGGGAAATACAACTGCAGTAGCCACCGTTCAACCAGCAGAGGGCAGCACTTAGATGTTTTTACACCATATATTGTAGAATTAAAACACATTAAACCCAAATTAAGAAAAAAAAGTTAAGAAAAAGAAAAAAAAAGTTAAAATTAAGAAAAAAAAAACTTGTTTTAGGGTTTAGTTACCCTTTAATGAGTAACTACACCGGAAGAAACGAATAACGCACAATTAAGATTCTATTAACTACTTAATTTTAATTTGAAATTTTATTTTTGAAAAAAACGTGCACAGGTGAACCTCGAAAAATTTGAATATCGTGCAAAAGTTCAGTAATTCAACTATTAGTGAAACTAATATATTATATAGACTCATTACATGCAAAGTCAGATATGTCAAGCCTTTATTTGTTATAATTGTGATGATTATGGCTCACAGCTTATGAAAACCCCAAATACAAAATTAGAATATTGTGAAAAGTTTTTAATATCTGTAAGCAATAATCATCAAAATTATAACAGATAAGGCTTGAAATATCTCACTTTGCATGAAGTGATCAAATGTGGCGGGATCAAATCACGAGCCAATGTGGCGTTGCTTATTATTAGCGCTGTCAGTTAAACGTGTTATTAACGGCGTTAACGCAAACCTATTTTAACGCCGTCCTTTTTTTTATCGCGCGGGTACCACAACTTCCAATAGGAAAATTCAACTGCAGTAGCCACTGTTCAACCTGAAGAGGGCAGCACTTAGATGTGTTTACACCATATATTGTAGAATTAAAACACATTAAACCCAAACTAAGAAAAAAAAGTTAAAATTAAGAAAAAAAAAACTTGTTTTAGGGTTTAGTTACCCTTTAATGAGTAACTACACCGGAACAAACGAATAACGCACAATTAAGATTCTAGTAACTACTTAATTTTAATTTGTAATTTTATTTTTGAAAAAAAACGTGCACAGGTGAACCTCGGAAACTTTAAATATCGTGCAAAAGTTCAGTAATTCAACTATTAGTGAAACTAATATATTATATAGACTCACTACATGCAAAGTGAGATATGTCAAGCCTTTGTTTGTTATAATTGTGATTATGGCTCACAGCTTATGAAAACCCCAAATACAAAATTAGAATATTTTGAAAAGGTTTTAATATCTGTAAGCAATAATCATCAAGATTATAACAGATAAAGGCTTGAAATATCTCACTTTGAATGTAGTGATCAAAAGTGGCGGGGTCAAATCACGAGCCAATGTGGCGTTGCTTATTATTAGCGCTGTCAGTTAAACGCGTTATTAGCGGCGTTAACGCAAACTTATTTTAACGGCGTCATTTTTTTATCGAGCGGGTACCACAACTTCCAAAAGGAAAATTCAACTGCAGTAGCCACGTTCAACCTGAAGAGGGCAGCACTTAGATGTTTTTACACCATATATTGTAGAATTAAAACACATTAAACCCAAATTAAGAAAAAAAAGTTAAAATTAAGAAAAAAAACTTGTTTTAGGGTTTAGTTACCCTTTAATGAGTAACTACACCGGAACAAACGAATAACGCACAATTAACATTCTAGTAACTACTTAATTTTAATTTGTAATTTTATTTTTGAAAAAAAACGTGCACAGGTGAACCTCGAAAAATTTAAATATCGTGCAAAAGTTCAGTAATTCAACTATTAGTGAAACTAATATATTATATAGACTCACTACATGCAAAGTGAGATATGTCAAGCCTTTATTTGTTATAATTGTGATTATGGCTCACAGCTTATGAAAACCCCAAATACAAAATTAGAATATTTTGAAAAGGTTTTAATATCTGTAAGCAATAATCATCAAAATTATAACAGATAAAGGCTTGAAATATCTCACTTTGAATGTAGTGATCAAAAGTGGCGGGGTCAAATCACGAGCCAATGTGGCGTTGCTTATTATTAGCGCTGTCAGTTAAACGCGTTATTAGCGGCGTTAACGCAAACTTATTTTAACGGCGTCAATTTTTTTATCGCACGATAAAAAAATTGCTTTTGTCCTAGAAAACTTTGGCGTTTTTTTTTTTCACATACTTTCGCAACAGGACACGGCATGTGCGGCGCTTTTCAATATTTTAACGTTTTGTTGTTATAAGTTAACATTAGTGCGAACTGACTTGCTAACTTGCTGCTACTTACATGTTTCAAGTGATAAGCTTGTAAATGTTTGGCTCAACATGTAAATGTTTATCAAGTGATAAACATTTGAGGTCGATGAATGATGGTCGATTGTTCGGATTTCACGGACTGAAGTTTTTTTTTTCTGCGACTAACTGACTAATAAAATGTTGATTGACCAAGCCTGTTCAAGTTGACTAACTGTTAGTGGATTATTAGGGGGCAGTCTCAGCATCTAGCATCTGTTTTCAGGGTGTACGTACACACCTGTATTGGGAAACACGGCGTGTCCCGGCTGCAGGTGCGTGTGCAGTCGGCTCCGGTCTTAAAGGCCGCAGTGCTGGGACTCTGAGGGGTCAACGTCAGGTCATGATCGATCCACTGACCCCACTCCACCAGCAGATGAGACAGAGACGTGTCCAGAGAGATGTTCTCATTATGAGTGTACAAAACCTCCTGTGACACACTGCGGACCTGCAGAGAGAGAAGAAGAGAGACCGGAAGACTCAACTTCTGTTCGATTATCGGCTCATTTGGTCTTATTTTCATCTTTAGTTTAAAAAAAAATAACTTTCCTTATTTTAAATAGAGCTGAAATAAAATAAAATAATAATGTTATAAAATATTAATAAAATTGATAATATTAATACAATTATTATTATTATTATTATTATTATTATTATTATAAAAGAAAATGTAAATGTAAAATGTAAATATTCGATTAAAAACTCAAACTTAAAATTAACAAATTTGGTTGAGCCAATATTGTAATTTCGTTTGGCACAGAAAATCCACACTTAAACTCTTTAACTTATTCCTTTTCATTCAATTGTTGATTACATAGCAAGTTGCATATTCAAGGTTTAATTAAAGTAAATTGTATAATTTAAATAAATAATTTAATTATTTAAAGTCCCCCTGCATGTGGTCAATAATTACATCCCTTAACTCATCTTTGATCACCAAAATTACATATTTAAACGTTTTTGTTTTTCATAAAAAATACTCAGCAATGGTTTTGACTTATGAATTTGCACATAGTTTGTCTCAAAGCAAATTAAAAACACCACATAGACATATTTAAACAACATGAAAAATATTGAATTACATTTAAATACATAATATTTAAAATTGCATTTAAATAAATAATAAATAATTTGAATTATAATAAAGAATTATTTAAAGTCCCCCTGCATGTGGTCAATAATTATATCCCTTAAAACTCATCTTTGATCACCAAAATTACATATTTAAACGTTTTTTTTCCCCTTTAAAAAAAATACTCAGCAATGGTTTTGACTTATGAATTTGCACATAGTTTGTCTCAAAGCAAATTAAAAACACCACATGGACATATTTAAAACAACATGAAAAATATTGATTTCCACCTCAGGAGGACTTAGAATAGTAACAATAATAAATATAATATGCTTTTTTTCCCACTATTTCCCATTGTAGTAACTAGGTTAGGTTTAGGGGTAGGTTCAGTATATACTTATAATAAGTATATAGTATGTACATGGGAAACATGACTGTAAAATAAAGTGCTACCGTATACAATATAGAATGCAAAACAGTTTTCATCGTATCTTTAGCAAAATATAAACCCACCAAATGGCTAATAAAACAAACGAAATGAAAATTGCACAAGTAAATAATACGATTATAGACTAATAATTCTTTGAGAACGTTCCCATGAGTTTCAGACAGTCTTACAGCTGGAAGTGTGTAGTTATGGTACATGTGCTGTGTGTTCCAGCCCCTCGGGGCCCCTCGGGGGTCCTCGTACTCGGGCGAGAGCCAGCGGGCGTAAGGGGTGTTCGCTGCGCCCCAGAGAGGGTTTTCTCTGCAAAGTCAAAAGATCAAATTCCAATAGGAAAATTCAACTGCAGTAGCCACGTTCAACCTGAAGAGGGCAGCACTTAGATGTTTTTAGACCATATATTGTAGAATTAAAACACATTAAATCCAAATTAAAAAAAAATTACTTGAATCAATGAACAGCATTAATAAAGCCCCAGTATTACAGATCATTAACTAAAAAAAGTTGTTTTAGGGTTTAGTTACCCTTTAGTGAGTAACTACACCGGAACAAACGAATAACGCACAAATAACATTCTAGTAACCACTTAAATTTAATTTGTGATTTTATTTTTGAAAAAATGTTTGAACCTCTAAAAATGTGAATATCGTGCAAAAGTTCAGTAATTCAGGAGGTGGTCACAAAAAATAATAATAATAATAATAATTATATATTTAAAAAAAAAAATAATAATAATAATACTAATAATAAAAATAAAAATAAATAAAAATAAATAAATAAATTATATATATATATATATATAGGTAAATCTTTATTTGTCCCTTTACAGGGCAATTTAAGTAGCTTCAACCTCACAAAAAACACGTACACATTTATACAAAACAGCAGCAAGACATCACAGACATATTAAAACATATTTAAAAAAAAACAAAAAAAACAGAGCATTTGTAAATTTTAGTCTAGCTACTATTTAAAATTAAATTCATATATATATATATATATGAAGAGTTCAGATGCAAAAGCCTCTAAATGCCATTTGAAATTTTCTTCTAAAATGCCCATTTTTATCAAGCTTGTATATTTAAGTTCAGTAATTTCACTTAAATGACAATTAATAGGTAATCTTCATTGCCATTTAAGTGAAATTACTGAACTTAAATATACAAGCTTGATAAAAATGATCATTTTAGAAGAAAATTTCAAATGGCATTTAGAGGCTTTTGCATCTGAACTCTTCATATATATATAGAGATGCACATGCATGTTTGAACTCCACAAATATACCCGTGCGACTTGTGACTGGTTTTGTGATCCGGGGTCACTTTGTTCCTGTGTAGTTATTCATCACTTAAGCAACATTATTGGAAAATGTTACCGACAAAGGATATATTCTGGCATCCATACAGTACGTGTGTGCACCTGTTGTTGCAGTGTCCTGTGATGGAACGGTAGCGCTGGGACAGACAGTCTGATTTACACACGGGTCTCTGCGTCTCTGCCGAACAGCCTGTGGCCTGCAGTATCGTCTCCATGTCTTCTGCACTTAAAACCTCTAAGATGCACACCACACATGTTGAGATGACTTATAAGAGCTTTCAAGATCATTCATTGTGAATTTAGGCGTTACAGGGATTATTCAAAGCAGATCAATAGAAAAGAACAAAGGAAGGAAGGACATCGCAAGTCAAAAATACAAGTGAAACGTGTCAAATGTGTGTGTACCGGTGAGGTCGGGTTTGTCCATGGAGTGTGTGTACACCATCTCTCTTATCAGCTCTACCGTGTTGTCGAGGAACTCGGCGGATCTGATGTGGGTTCTGGTTTTCGGGCCAGTTTGTTTGAACAAGGCCAACAGGTCATTGGGTCGGACAGAACCGTCTGATACAGACGACTTCATTCTGACAGAAATGAGAGAAAATGGACATTATTAGTAGCTCTAAACTCTTACCGTATGATTAAAATCGACTTGGTTCTGTCTAGTTACATGTTCCTATTTCTGATTGGTTGATGCATCAATCAAAAATGTCACCTCTCATTGGTGTGATCGTAGGCAGCGTCTGTCAGCTCTCGGGCTTGCCGTAAAGCTTCCTGAATGAAACTAGATCCCAAATACACTGGAAAAACACCACACAACATTGTGATGGAATTAAATTGTCTTTTTGTGAACTTGTCCGCCTTGTATATGCAGTTGGTAAACACAAAGAAAAAGCATTAAGCTACAAACTAAAGCTAACTATAAAAGACTATCTACTAGACATATATAGTTCAGTACCTGTTGCATTCTGGGAAGGAAAAAGAGATGTGGATGACAGCGGCAGAAGCAACATCATAAATACAGATATAATCATGCATGAGAAAGATTCCTGCAAAAAGAAAAATATACATTTACAAATTTACAAAATAAATAAATAATATATATATATATATATATATATATATATATACACACACAATCTATAATTATTGTACATGAATAAACAATGATAAAAATATTTTTATATAGTTTTTTATGTGTAATAATTATAGTATATAACATTAATATTTTGCATAATTGTTGCACTTTTGTAATATTTTTTTTTAATAAAATTATTATTTTATATAGAATTGTTGCACATACATGCAACTGTTATAAAAAAATTAAATATTAAATATTAAACAATGCTAAAAATATTTTATATAGTTTTTTCATGTGCAATAATTATAGTATATAATGTATTAATATTTTGCACAATTGTTGCATTTTTGTAATAATTCCTTTTTATAATATGTAATATTATTTTATATAGAATTGTTGCACATACATGCAACTGTTATAAACATTTTTAAATATTAAATAATAATTAATGAAATCGCTATACAAAACAATTATTATACATAAAAAAACAATAATTGTTTTTTATGGTTGTTGACCTTTTTCCTCATGTGTGATAACTATTGCAACTATTATACAAAAATAATATAAATATGATATATAATAATATGTAATAATATAATATAATATAATATATTAATATATTAATATATAAATAAATAATATAATATAAATATAATATATAATAAATGATAATAATATAAATATAAATAATATAAAATAATTAATAAAAAACTATCCAAAACATTGTATGTATATATATATATATATATATATTTATATCAAATGTATGTATATCAAATATATATATATCAAAACGATTAATCGCAATTAATCGCATGCAAAATAAAATTCTGTGTTTACATAATATATGTGGGGGCACTTTGTATAATTATTTTGTATATATATAAATACACACACATGCATGTATTTTTAAGAAAAAAATATTATTTATATATAAAATATTATATATAAATACTTTTATTTTGGATGTGATTAATCGTGATTAATCGTTTTGACGGCCCTAATATACA
Source organism: Cyprinella venusta (assembly GCA_038021265.1). NCBI lineage: Eukaryota > Metazoa > Chordata > Actinopteri > Cypriniformes > Leuciscidae > Cyprinella > Cyprinella venusta. Next base: position 23,261,620 of record CM075886.1, read on the forward strand.
TACATAAAAACACACAATATATAAAAATACACAAATATGCAACTATTGTACAAAATAATATTGATACAAAAATTCAAATAATATATTAGTGTACTTACCAAGCAAGTCGTCTCCATCTGTACGGTCTTGTATTCTCACTTTTTGTCTTGTAAAATATATAACATTTTGTTCTTGCTTCAAAATAATATGTGTTGCGTGGGCTTGTGTACAGAAGAGCAGTGGTCAAGAACAAAAACACAAAATAAATAGCAATGAATGAAAAAATAATGTTATATAAATATTATTTAGTATTTAGAGTATTTATACATCACAATCTGAACAGTCTGATGATGCGCAAAACAAATCAGTGTAATTACGTGTATCAGAAGGTGTGTGTCGGCCGTGTGTGAGGGGACTGACTTTTATACGCTGGCTTCAGTCTGCAGGTATGTGCAGAATTCGGTTATCTGTGCGACTGGTGACAACAATTCAACATCAAACGATCCCCAACACAAACCCATCATCCTCTATCTAATGGGGTAATCGACCCAATCACTCCTCATGCAAGTCATATAGAGCCACAGCGCACGCTTTCACCTTCTCAACAGTGCTAAAGGCATTGCTAAGGTGTAATATTATTATTTTTTAACCCGTTTTCTGTCCAGCAGGTGAAAATGATGCATCTGATCACTTGGTAAAGTAATCAACAACACACATGATCGTTTGAGGAATCATTCATGTCTGGAGCTCAAACGCTGCAGGATGTGGAATACTTTTTGGTAATGAATTTGTTGGCCATATTTCCAGTAATTACTAATTTCCAGTAATTCTTTCTGCCCACCTGCGGATGACACTTCTACTGGCACGGGTACGATCAGATTGAAGACACACCTGGAAAAGAGGAGTCAGTGGAGCAACAGAGAGAAACAGACGGTTCTGAAAGTCTGATAAGAGAAATTGGAAAGTGAGGAGAACAGAGTCGGGGACTCCAGTTTGATGACTATAGCCTGTTGTTCTCGCCGAACACGAGTTTGACGCACAGAACCGAATAACTTTACACGTCTGATTGGACCACGTGCGCCAAATACAGAGGAAACCAGTGCCAACTGGTGTTTTTGTAACAGCAAGACCATTCTATGGAAGCTTGTTTCCGCCACTGAATACAAATAAATAAATAAATTGTGACTTTTTATAAATAAAGTTGCAATTCTGAAAAAAAAAGACAGAATTGAGACTTTTTACCTCGCAATTCTGACTTTATAACACATAATTGCGAGTTAATATCTCAACATTCTGACATTTTCTCAGAATTGGGAGATATAAACTCGCAATTGCGAATTATCAGGCCAATTCTAAAAAGAAAAAAAGACTTTTTCCCCTCAAAATAATTTATATGTCGTAATTCTGGATTTATATTTCGCAATTCTGACTTTATATCTCGCAATTCTGACTTTATATCTCGCAATTCTGACTTTATATCTCGCAATTTTAACTTTATATCTCGCAATTCTGAATTTATATCACGCAATTCTGACTTTAAATCTCGCAATTTTGACTTTATATCTCGCAATTCTGACTTTATATCACCCAATTCTGACTATATCTCGCAATTCTGACTTTATAACTCACAATTTTGACTTTATGTCTCGCAATTCTGAATTTATTTCACGCAATTCTGACTTTATATCTTACAATTTTGACTTTATGTCACGCAATTCTGACTATATCTCGTAATTCTGACTTTATAACTCGCAATTCTGACTTTATAACTCGCAATTCTGACTTTATATGTCACAATTCTGACTTTATATCATGCAATTCTGACTTTATATCTCGCAATTCTGACTATATCTCACAATTCTGACTTTATATCTTGCAATTCTGACTTTATAACATGCAATTCTGACTTTATATCTCAATTCTGACTTTATATCTCGCAATTCTGACTTTATAACACGCAATTCTGACTTTATATCTCACAATTCTGACTTTATATCTCGCAATTCTGACTTTATATCATGCAATTCTGAGAAATAAAGTCAAAATTGCAAGATGTAAACACAATTGTGAGAAAAAAAAGTCAGAATTGTGAGATAAAAAGGCAAAATTACCTTTTTATTTTTCATTCTGTGGCGAAAACAAGCTTCCACACCATTCAAATCTAGTGCCACTGTGAAAGAATCACATTGCTAGTAGTCTCTATAAATTCTAAATGATATTCGTTTGCATGAAGAGCGAAAGAGATTTGTGCATTTAAAGGGATACTTTCTATACGATTATAAATTAACACAATACTCATATTTATTTACTGTGCTTTTCATTAAGAGCAGCCGGATGAACTAGACGCCATTAGTTACAAAAAGCCTTAGTTCATACATTCACATGTATTTATAATTATCTCTGTTAAAAGAAGACGTCTTTTAGTTTTTGTTTTGTTTGTTCTCAAATACTTGCAGATGAAAATCACATTAAGACAGTTAAATAGATAAATATGCATTTTCCATATCTATTTAAGGAATATTGTGTATATATATATATATAATCCTCATATAAATATGGAAAACAATTATGCAGATCGGATATAGAATCTAGAAGCAGCTATACATAAATTGTTGCATCAATTCAATAGGATAATTTATGTACAAATGGATTTTTGAATGAAGTTTCATTGTTAATACTGTGTCAACACCTCATTAAATACCTAAATTGGAAACAGGAAACGAAATACTGAAGAACAATTTAGAGTCATGTGACACCAACGCAACATTTCCATCAATAGAGTCATATAAGTGCTGGTGCGAAAAAGCAACGGACTGGAATCTGTGTTAGATTGTGACTGATAAGGTCCAGTGACCTGAGATTGATCTGATCTAGAAACAGCCATACAGAGCTGATCCCAGAGCAGTTGTTTAATGACCACAGAGAGCAGAAGGGCTTCTGGGGGCATACGCAGAGATTGGCCGGACACGGGGGTCTCAAGCGTGCTGAGACCACAGAAACCGGTCACAGCGCTCCAACATGGTCTGAATCAGTGCTCTAAAAGAACAGTGAGAGAAAATGCATGGGAACAAAAACTGTTAATCATTACCCATGTTCAGGATTGAATATGCGCAGTATAATTATATATATATTCCAAATGACATTCCTAAAGGAAAACTAGTACAGCACACTGCACAATGTACTATTTGTTTGAGATGGAATATAAGCATACTATGCAATATATACACTTTACATCTGACCAAAAAAGCTAATCAAAGTTTAACCCTCAGGTGTTCTTCGTTTCGGAGTCACACTTGTTATCTTCCCGGTCAAAAGTGACCGAACACCTAAAAATTAAATTTCCTCCATCCCAGTAAAACCAATGCAATTTATTTTTGTTCTATAATATTTATTCTTTGTAATTTAGTATTTTGAGACAATTTGATTGAATTTATTAATATTTATGCAATATTTATGGTCTATTTTTGCCATGGAAAAATATATATATTTTTCTATATATATATATATATATATGTATAATTTTTTTCAAAAAATTATTAATGCAGTATTCTTTTTTGAAGAAAATTAGCACCATCTGGTTACAGTATAGAGAAAAAGCGTAGAATCATGGTGTAACCACTAGATGGCATGTACAGCTCTCTATGGAGAAGCATGTGAATTCCCCAGATGATACATTATTTTGGTGGATTTGAATATATAGTTGAAACAATCTCAAAAACAATTTTTTATTAAAAAAAAATGTAAAACAAAAAATAAAAAATTGTGAATTTTTGAGTTTTTGTCAACTTCCCATTCATCTCCTATGGTCGGTCATTTTTGATCAAAGACCACAAGTGTGACTATTTTTTTTAAGACCACTTAGCATGCTCAGATCATGACCTCAATTTTTGGTGTGTTCACATACATAATGCCATAAAAGTTTCATAACATTCCGATGAAGCTGTGATTTTTAGAAATTTCAAAACATACTTTTTGTAATCCAAATTTATTGGTGTGTATGTGTATAAAATTGTGTTTGTATGTGTGTGTGTATGGGTGGGTGTGTCTGTTTTGCACTCTAGATGTTGTAGAGTGTCACCCCTTTCCTGCGGTGTACTTTTTTCTTTAGAATTGTAGCCGATTTGTAGATTGCACGTACAAAAATTCTGAGAATTTTTTTTGTCAATTTCCCATTCATTTCCTATGGGGGTCATTTTTGACCAAAGACCACAAGTGTGACTATTTTTTTAAGACCACTCAGCATGCTCGGATCATGACCTCAATTTTTTTTTGTATTCACATACATAATGCCAGAAAAGTCACCAAGTTTCATAACACTCCGATGAAGCTGTTATTTTTAAAAATTCAAAACAGAAAATTTTTCGTTCAGAAATGACCGAAGAGCACCTGAGGGTTAAAAGAACAGGTTTTGTTCAAAATTCATGTATGGCTTTGATGAAAGGTTTTGATCCACTTCATATGTTGACTACTATGTATACTGCACTTCACTGTTTTCCATGCTCTCACCTTTGCCGCTTCTCAGCCATACGCAGCAGATCACAGACCAGCGTGGAGCGTGAACTGAGATCCACCTGTATCCCACGTTCCTGGAGGGCCGCCAGGGCCTGGTCCGGCCCAAAGACTTTGACCAGACGCAGGATGATGTTCTCTGGGCTGACCCGAATGCTCCAGTCATTTGAACTGTTCGATAGGTCATCACTCGTGCCATTACTGTTAGTGTCGTCTGAACAGGATCCATTGGTGCTGCTGGGCAGAGATGAAGTGGGCGGCACTTCGTCGACTGAAGAGATTTCCTGTGAGAGCTGGAGTAGCAAAACCCACTCATCAAGAGACTGAGGAACAATACCTACAGAAAGACAAAAGGCAATATTTAAGGCCTCAAATTGTGGAGAACCTATCAGAGTATGAGCCCGATTGGCCCATAGGTGGCGCTACAGCAACCAAAAGTACTAAATTGCCCATAACTCCTAGACCGTTTGAGCTAGAATCATGGTTTTTGCACCACTGTAATCCCTGGCTCAAGACGGACAAGATGTATATCTCGGATTTCCATTTGGAGCAAAACCCACTTTTGCGAACTAGTCCCTGGTTTTTTGCCCGATCGGAACCAAACCAGTCTAGGCCTGTTCTCTGGACTCTGTAGATAAATAATTATCGAAAAAAGTTGAAATTTTGCATTTGCTTGGCTGTAACAGGGTCATTTAGATAGTGGTCTGTGGCAAAATTCGGTCAAAAGCCCCTAAATCCCCCCCAAAAAGTCGATGAGCATATGTGTCCTAACATGGTTAGGAAGCATGGAAAGTTTCGTGAGGATCGGATCATAGGATCGGATCATAAGTTTCTCCACAAAGTTTCGTGAGAATTGGATTATAGGCGGCCAATGAGTGGTGTTTTACTACCCGCTGCTTTTTAAATTATTTTTTTTTTTCACAATACTCAATTATAATTCATAGTATAACTTTATCAATTCAATTTTTTAACATTTACAACCACATTTAGTAAAACATTACTTTGATCCTGAAGTTGAAAATGAGTGTGTGAACTAAACTGTAGTAAATCATATTTTAACATGGTAAATTATGATAAATAATTTTGGAACATGGTTAATTATGTAATATCACACTGAAATGTAGTATATCATGATAAATCATGCTTGCTACATACAACTTAATGTCTTTTGATGATTTTTTGCTTAAAGGCCTTAAAGGTATGAACTGCTTGAACACCGATAAATGCTGCTTGCAGCTTTTATTTTTGTTTGTTTTTGCGGAAAAAAAGTGTTCTCGTCGTTTGATAAAGTTAAGATTGAGCCACTGTAGTCACTTGGACTATTTTAACGATGTCTTTAATGAATTTTCGATGCCAGCAAGAGTCATTCCCTCAAGAAGCCTATGGACTAGTATGCAGGAGCGATCTTAATATCTTAAATATCTTAATTTGTGTTGCAAAGATGAACGAAGGTCTTACAGGGTTGGAACAACATGAGGGTGAGTAAATACTGACAGAATTTTCATTTTTGGGTGAACTAACCCTTTAATAGCATATTTTTTGCGTTTTCATGTGGATTCAAGCCGAATTCTCTCCCGATTTTACCGTCTACATGACAACAATGCAACCGGAGTTTCTAAAAAAAATCTTCACCCTGGCAGGAGTTTTCAAAAAGTTTGGTTTCAGTGAGCGTTTATATTGACAGTCCCTCTTCGTCTGTTCATCTAAAAGACAGTTTTGAGTATCTGTGATCGTCTTACCATCATCCTCCTCTAGAAGCGTCATGTCATCCAGTCTGCAGATGGCGCTGAAAGCCTCTGCTCGCCGCTGCAACTCTCTGCACAGGTACAGGTAACCCATCCAATACCTGAGAGACAAATAACACAGTCACAGTTTATACAAATACCCATTCTGCCCTCCATCTACACTCACCCTTGAGTTTTACACATCTCCAGCATCTTCTGTTTGGAGGTCAGATCAGCAGGCAAGCGGATCAGCAGAGACAGCAGACGGCCATAACCCCAGCTGAAGAAATGAGAGTGCCACCTACAGCACAGGAGACAATATATTCAGCGAAATAGGAATATAGTATATTTACTCCCCGTTTCAAAATATGTCAGTGTCATTGTTTTGTCTCAAGAGGCACGCCAGTAATGTTTAATTGAAATGAGGCCTAAAACCTTGACTTATTCTAGAGAGAGAGAGAGAGAAAGAGAGAGAGACATTATAGAGTACAATATTTATATATATATATTAGGGCTGTGCAAAAATTAATTGCGATTAATCGCATCCAAAATAAAAGTCTAATATACAATATATGTGTGTGTGCTGTATATAATTATTTTGAATATATAAATATACAAAAACACATGCATGTATATATTTAAGAAAATGTGTTATTCATATATAAAATATTTATATAATATAGATTATGTATTTATATATATTTACAGAATTTAAGCGCAAATAATTCTTAAATATATACATGCATGCATAGGTATTTATATACAGTATAGAAAATAATTATATACAGCACACACAAATATATTATGTAAACACAGACTTTTATTTTGGATGCGATTAATCGCAATTAACTTTTGCACAGCCCTAATATATATATATATATATATATATACAGAGTATATTAGGGCTGTCAAAACGATTCAAAATAAATCGCATCCAAAATAAAAGTTTGTGTTTACATAATATATGTGGGGGCACTGTGTATAATTATTATATATATATATAAAAACACACACACATATATTTAATAAATATTTCCATGTATATTCTGTATATAGATTTATATAATTTATATTATATATAAATATTAATATTTTATATATAAATATTTTTTTTCTTAAATATACATGCATGTGTGTTTTTTATATATATACAAAATAATTATACACAGTGCACACACATATATTATGTAAACACAAACTTTTATTTTGGATGCGATTAATCGTTTTGACAGCCCTAATATATATATATATATATATATATATATATACACATACTTTCAGTGCATAATTGTTTTGGGAACTACATTTATTTTACAGACAAAAATCATTTTGTGTACCTGGGCTGTCCGTCAGGAGTGAGTGTGTCATCCCTTAGCGGGGCATCATGGGATAACGCCAGTTCCAGCCAATCCTGTCGCAAAGTTTCTGGCTGGAGAAGAGAACCCAAGAAAGACAGCCTGGCAGATGACAAAAATAAATGTATATAGATTATTTTATGTGTTCAAAAACAAGAATACAACATCACAGTGTAAAAATGACACATACACAACCTTAACAATCAGGACTAACACACATTGTAAAACATTGTATAAATATAAGTAACACGGCCGTACCGCTGCTGCTCGGCTCGTGATTGGACCAGATTGTCCAGATAAGGCAGGAAGTGGCTGGGTAAAGCCATAGCCATGATGTCAGAGGGGAGGATTGTGGGATAGAACTGCGGGTAGGCACGAACGGCCACCTCCCCGTGCTTCTCATAGAGTCTACAGAAAGAAAGCAAACACTAAATTCAATGTAAATAGTTTAGAGCTTTATTAATCCCCATGGGGCAATTCATTTAAACTGGCATGGTGTTTTACATATAACAAATACATTCAAATACTCAAAACTACACAAAATAAATAATAAGCAAGTACAAAATTTTGTATTCACACCTTTGCAGGTGACCATATTGATCATATATAGATTATGATCATCTATACTCATCATATATTAACTTTTTGAGCAATGTTGCTGTTAACGGGCAACCAGAAGAGACACAGGGCCCACGACCCATCTAAATTATCCAGATAGAAATTTATTGCCCATTTTCTAGGGAAAGTGCCCAAGCAACAATCGCTCGGCAAGATTGCCCAAGTTGCCCTATGTATCATTACCTTAAGTGTAAACTCAAGGTGTACTGGTGATGTAAACTCACCTGTACAGGTGTGAGAGGAGCAGAGGTGTGTTCCAGGGCTGAAGTTCTCTCAGACTGCGCAGAGACTTTAGCAGGTCGCCCTTCTGAATCACTTCCACCACCTTGCTGGCCTGAGTGAACTCTACCACCCGCCACAGATTGGAAATATTAATATTAAGGGATGACGCCTCAGATGAAAAAGGGTGAACATAATACAGTACAATAATGATATCACCATACTTTCAAGTTCAAGTTGATTAAGAATTGCAATTTTTTTTTAATTATATGTTTTCTGAAATTATGTTTAAATATGCAAATTAGGCAATGTGCAATAATTATGTATATATTTCCAGACCATAAATCTGAACACTGGATAAAGCCAGGTTCAAAATTCATTTTTCATTTTGTTAACATATTATCTTGACATATTTTGGATTTCTCTTATCATAAATCATAAAATACTTAAAAACAAAACAATTTCATCATGTTTTTAGGAATAAAACGTTGTATAAAATCAGCCTAGAAAAATTTAAATATTGAAATGTGATTGTGAAGTGATTGAAATCTACATATGCAGATAGATGCAATAAAAGAAACACTTAAAATGTGTATATGTCCACTACTGTGAAAATATTTAGTTATAAGTTATAAAAGACAATAAATAAAAAAAATATATATATAATATATATATAATAAAATATAATATGAAAATATAATTAGAAATATAAAAAGAATTTATTTATAATATATATTGTACTTAACTCATAAATTGTATTTATATATACAATTTTTATGTATATATAAATACCTATGCATGCATTTATATATTTAAGAAAATGTGTTATTCATGTATAAAATATTTATATTTATATAATATAGATTATGTATTTAAATATAAATATCTATTTATGTATATATATATATATATATATATATATATAAATATTATATTTATATATATAAATATATTTTAAGAAACACTTAAAATGTGTACATGTCCCCTACTGTGAAAATATATAGTTATAAGTTATAAAAAGACAATAAATATATATAAATATATATATAAATATAAATATATATATATATATATATATATATATACACACAGAATTTATTGAAAATATAATTAGAAATATAAATAGAATTTATTTATTATATATATTGTACTTAACTTATAAATTGTATTTATATATACAATTATTATGTATATATAAATACCTATGCATGCATGTATATATTTAAAAAAGTGTGTTATTCATATATAAAATATTTATATTTATATAATATAGATTATGTATTTATATATAAATATCTATTTATATATATATATATATTATATTTATATATATATATATATATATATATTTTAAGAAACACTTAAAATGTGTATATGTCCCCTACAGTGAAAATAATTAGTTATAAGTTATAAAAAGACAATGTTTTTTTTCCTGTAGTGTCTTTGGCTTAATGCACAGATGCACAACTTCCTGAACTTAAGCCAGCTCCTTGTTTCCTGTCTGCCATTATTGGACAAACTGATTAATCCAGGTGTGCCTGACCTCAGTAGTCACGGCAACAATAATCAGACACACCTGAATTAATCAAGTTCGGCCAATAATTGCAGACAGGAAACAAGGAGCTGGCTTAAGTTCAGGAAGTAGCGCAGCTGTGCATAAAGCCAATTGCAATAAAAAGCAGGTTTATTATAACAGTTACTATTAATTTTTGTGAAAACGTACCCAGCATGCCAGCGATGTACGCCTTCAGCACCTCTCGGTGCTCTCTGTATCTCAACATACACATCTTCCTCACTCTCTCCTGGTCCAACAGGAAGAAGAACCTCCTCAGGAACACACACACACTTTCGACCCCTCCTCTACCGGGGCAGCCCATCTCCAGGTAAAGACAGGCCAGCTGTGAGAGGTCAGCCTGGAGGTCAGGGGGCAGAGGTTTGGGGGAAAACAGCTGGATTAATTCAACATGGTTAGCAAGAGGTGGGAATGACCCTCTGACTGGGGCGGTGGAACAAGGGATGGTCTCTCCAAGGTCCTCTTCTTCGGTGAGGGTTGCGGATTCATCCGGGTTGGTAGACGGCGCTGTTAAGATCTCTGGCTGAACCACGACGCAGCAGGACATTGATGAAACAAGCTCTTCCTCCTCCATATGAGCTATATGTCTAGGTGCGCTGTGATCCTCCGGACCCAGAACCCTCTCCAGAACCGGGGCCCAGTCTTGGAGCACATCGCTGAGACAGACGGGGTCCAGTAAAACCATGGGGTTCTGGATTTGAGAGCTACAACAGAACACATATCAACTCTAAAAGCAGTTCAGGGTGCAGTAAAAGGATCGGCAACTACAGTGATTGTCAAGTCATTTCTGGAGTATGACGCTACAATTTATCTAAAAATATTTTAAAAGAACTTGCAAAACGTTTATTTTAATTATTGTAGATGCAATTTATGGTTTCACATTAATTGAAAGACTACATTTTAATATATATTAATATTAATCTAGGGCTAAAAACTAGGGCTGTGCAAAAATTAATTGTGATTAATCGCATCCAAAATAAAAGTCTGTGTTTGCATAATATATTTGTGTGTGCTGCATATAATTATTTTGTATATATAAATACACACACATGCATGTATATATTTAAGAAAATGTGTTATTCATGTATAAAATATTTATATTTATATAATACAGATTATGTATTTATATATATATATATATATATATATATATATATATATATATATAGAATTTAAGCGCAAATAATTTTTAAATATATACATGCATGTGTGTTGAGAGCTACAACAGAACACATATCAACTTAACTTATAAATTGTACTTATATATACAATTATGTATATATAAATACCTATGCATGCATGTATATATTTAAGAAAATGTGTTATTCATATATAAAATATTTATATTTATTTAATATAGATTATGTATTTATATATATATATACAGAATTTATTGAAAATAGAATTAGAAATATAAATAGAATTTATTTATTATTCATTATATATATTTCAATTAACTTATTAATATATTTAAGAAAATGTTCATAATTTATATATAAAATATTTATATTTATATAATACAGATTATGTATTTATATATAAATATGTATTTATGTATATATATATATTATATAAATACATACTATCTGAATACAGAATTTAAGCGCACATAATTCTTAAATATATACATCCATAGGTATTTATATATACAAAATAATTATATACAGCACACACAAATATATTATGTAAACACAGACTTTTATTTTGGATACGGTTAATCGCAATTAATTTTTGCACAGCCCTAATAAAAACCCTGAAAAAAAAAATGGTGCATATAAAATACATAATTTCCCTTGTGCATTAATGTATTTTAAACAAAAATCTTGTGAAAGAACTTATTTATTGACTGCAAAGTTTTGGGTTAGTAATACTGTTTTATGTATTTGAAAGAAGACTCTGTTTTATTGTTAAATGTTACTATGTTTTGTAACATTACATCAGCGCCTATTTAACTGCCTGCCGCATTAGGAAGCAACTCACATGGCTTTCTTTGTGGCGGCTCTCAACTCCTGCAGCTCAGACTCCGAGCTGGACTGCTCAGTGTTCATTCTTATGGAGAGAGACAATCAAAAACCACAGTTCAAACAATGTAACGACATAAAACCATCAATAGCAGCGCAGCAGTCAGACAACATTAACACACTCACTCATGCTCGCCTTCCTCTGGAAGAGGAGTCGCTGCGGCCGTGACCTCTCCTTGAACGCCCTCCCTGAGGTCAGGCCGAGGCCACAGGTCCGAGTTCATCTGAAGCGTGTTGATCTTCTCGGTCGTCTTTTTCACAAAGCTAGAGACACTGACATACACACATTTACAATTATAAATCTCTACAATCGTAATCAAGCTCAGCTATGACAGTCCAAAACATAAGCAGCTGGTTTTCAAACAAACAACGTCTGCATACACGAAAAACAAAGAGAAGGAGAAATAATTGGTAACCTCGCCAATCATGCGCATAAAATGAGAGAATGTGTCAAGGACTTATGTGACACAACGACAAAACAGGAAGTTACAGTTTTAAAAATAACATGGGTATCAGCAGCTGCATTTTAATGAGCATTAGAGCTTCCTGATGACCCAGCCAATCAGACTGTGTCTGGTGTGAAATCAAAGAGGAAATGAAATTACAATGGAAAAAATGGGGAATTTATGTGGTCAGATGCTTAAGTGTGTGTGTGTGTGTGTGTGTACCTGTCTCGAACAGCCTGCAGGGCGACTCGTGGGGGTTTTGAGCGGAAAGACAGAGGCAGAAACTGCAAGCCGAGGTCTGACCTGTCGCCCTCTCCACGCACAGACTGAGAGTCTTCAGGATAGCAGAAGAAGGAGTGGAAATGATAGAGAGAATGCGAATAAATGCACGGAATAAAGCAAATAATAACTGATTCATCACATGACGAAGGTCAGCAAGATTGCAAGAATCTAAAACACCAGATAAATGATTAAACTGCTGCTCACTGATGTTTTTAGTGTATTTTATTTGACATACAACACACTGACATACAATTACTACTGTAAAACCATTTAAAAATTCGCAATATTAAAAATTATATATTTTAAGTGCAAACCGCAATGTCGTTTGGTTTTTATTTTGCTCGCAGGTGAATCACACTGGTTCCCTTTATTGAACATCAAACTTGTTATTAAAGTAGGGCTGTCAAACGATTAATCACGATTAATCGCATTCAAAATAAAAGTTTGTGTTTACGTAATATATGTGGGCGTAGTGTGCATAATTATTTTGTATATATAAATACACACACATGCATGTATATATTTAAGAAAAATCTGAAAGTATATACTTTATATATATTTAAACATATATAAATATAAATATATAATATAAATATTATATATTTAATATTATAAATGTATTATGTATAAATATAAATATTTGATATATTAAGAACACATTTTTCTTAAATATATACATGCACATGTGTGTATTTATATATACAAAATAATTATGCACACTACGCCCACATATATTACGTAAACACAAACTTTTATTTTGAATGCGATTAATCGCGATTAATCGTTTGACAGCCCTATATTAAAGATCTATTGTGATTGGCTGAGTTTGTTGCATAATGTAGATTTTGTTTGCTTTCAGTGCAGATGCAAAAAAAAAAAAATCTTAATACATGTTCCTGGTATTATTATTCCCCATGCATTCATTCATGCATGTTATTCCAAGCAAAATAATAGGAGTATGCCCTGCCTCTAAAATGGCTTTCCTTTTCGACTGATGTCACAGTAAATAAAATGAAGTCCCACTTTACATCTTGTTGCATATCCTTGCTCACTCTGAAATATGTCGAATCGAATATGTCTAAAAAATTGGTTGCTTTAAGACACAGTGTTACAGTTTTTGTGTAGTTTCACAAGCTTAATAGTAATGTGTTGAAGAAAGTCCCTTAGTGAAATGCGAGTGGACTACTTCTTGTATTCAGACAAGGAATTCCCACTGAGAGAGCCGAACTCTTACTACTTCCCTTTTAGTTTTGAAATCGATCTCTCTCGGTCTCACCGTTGTCCACCTGCTCTTCCTCGGTGAAATTGAACTCCTTCAGCCGCTCCTCCTCAAGCATCGATTGGTTGACGAGGGAGCTGGCGTCATCATCTGATTGGCTGCCTCTTCGGCTGATGACGCGGTAGATGCCGCAGTCCAGAACGTTAAAGCTCTCCTGCGCAGGAAGAGTCATTTTAGCATTTTAAAAAATGTGTCTCTATACATATGTCAGCCTGGATCACAAAACAAGATATATTATGAAATATAAATCATATGAAAGCTGAATAAATAAGCTTATCATTGATGTATGGTTTGTTAGATTAGGACAATATTTGAAAATACTGGTGCAAATAAAATTTAAACATTGAGAAAATCATTTAAAGTTGTACATTTATGTTCGTGATGTATTGCATTCACTCACAAATATATATTACGGCTGTGCAAAAGTTAATTGCGATTAATTGCATCCAAAATAAAAGTCTGTGTTCACATAATATATTTGTGTGTGTGCTGTATGTAATTATTTTGCATATATAAATACACACACATGCATGTATATATTTAAGAAAATGTGTTATTCATATATAAAATATTTATATTTATATAATATAGATTATGAATTTATATATATATATACAGAGTTTAAGCGCAAATAATTCTTAAATATATACATGCATTCATAAGTATTTATATATACAATATAATTATATACAGCACACACAAATATATTATGTAAACACAAACTTTTATTTTGGATCCGATTAATCATAATTAACTTTTGCACAGCCATATATATATATATATATATATATTTACAGTAGGAAATTTACTAAATATCTTCATGGAACATGATCTTTACTTAATATCCTAATGATTTTTGGCATAAAACCCATAATTTTGACCCATACAATGTATTGTTGGCTATTGCCACAAACATACCCGTGCGACTTGTGACTGGTTTTGTGATCCAGGGTCACAGATGTCTGTGTTTTTGCACTCACGTGCGAGGAAATGCTGCTTCTGCGGCTGCTGCAGGCCGAGTCCAGTGGCTCCAGTTTGCTGATCACTTCCTCCAGCTGACCAATCAGCTGCTGCTGGGAGGCGGAGTTTAGCTGAGCCTTGAGATGCTCAAGTCGATCAATGGGGAGGGACTTCCTGGCCTGAAGAAATACAGAAGAGATGTGATAAATTCGCCCTGTACTCTTTTTGAGAAGAAAAAGTAGATACTTTTGAGTGTGTAGCAAGAGTACACAAGCTTTGGGACATACTATCACGTCATACAATTGCGGTCGCTCTCTGTCACAGTTAAGTAAACCGGCCTGTCAATCATCTTATCACAGTTAAAATCCTCCACATTTCGTTTAATTTAATTTCACATTGTTTTAATTTCAAATGCACTGCAGTCGCGTGTCTTTCATGGGGAGACTCTCCTCATATTACTGTATAATGATGCATTTAAAAGTTAATGTCTCTTTATAAAAGTCCACATTGTTATTGCAGAGGGAATATAAATATTTCTTTATCAGCTTAAACTTAGATTAGTCACTCAAATCTTTATCTGAACCTCACCGTCGGGCGCGCATATCTACCATCTTTTGTAGTTTTTAAACACTTTCTACTTGTGTATTTAATGCATGCTAAATAGGTGTATATACTACCTCTTTCTAGTGTGTAAAACTGTAAAATGCGTGTTAAATGTGTTCTTGTTAGTGTGTACCCTGGATGTAGTAACGGTATGCTGGAACATGCAGCAGACGGTGGCGGCGAGCGTCCAGTTCTCCCTCTTCATCAGCCGCTCCACACAGCGCTCAGGTGACACCAGCAACAGGTGAGACAAACGTCCGTCACCATGGAGACAAAATACCTCGTTACGGAAAACTGAAATCTCCACCACATCTATAGGGGTAGGAAGACAGACATGTGCCGTAAAATGATCAAAATGGTCATATAATATATATAATTATTTTGATTTTTTATTTTATACCTTAGTGTATACCTTATATAAATATATATATGAAGAGTTTGGTTCCAAAACGCGATAAACGCCATTTTTAAATGAATGCATAATTCATGCATGATTCATTTATCCATGAATTTATGATAATTCATGACATGTACCCTTAAAGTGTTACAGAATATTGTTATATTAAAGCAATGGATTTATAGTATTGCACAAGAAATTCAATGTGTATAAACGTTTTTTAAATAATTGCATTTTGAAAAAAATAAATTAATGGATTTATTGCATTTTGGGGGAAAAAAACAATCTGTTTTTATAATAAATCTTTGAAAATCAAAACATGGATTTAATTTTTTTTTGATTTTTTTATAACCTACAAATGCTATGTGAAAATTTGAAACTGAAAATAGTGTTTTTCATCTTCCCATTTTCTTGCTAAAGAAAACACAGTTTTACTCAAATTCATCAAAATAGATTTATAGCGTTTTGGAACTAAACTCTTCATATATATATATATATATATATATATATATACACATTTTATATAATATTAATATATATTATATTATATATGCTCTAATATATATTAGTAAACAAATATAAAAATAATACATACCGGTATATAAAAAAATACAAATTGTAAAAATAACAAAAATAAATTATTTTTTCGCATAATTTTTTAAATATATATATATATATATATATATATATATATATTTATTTATATTTTTTTTTTGTCAATTGGGTGATTTTATTTTATCAATATTTATTTATTACCATAATTATATAACTATTAATTTTATACTAATTTTATACTTATACACTTTGATCAAACACTTAAATCACTCACTACTGCACTATGTTGGTTTGTTTGTATGTATGTCTGACTGTTAAATTAAAAAAATAATAATAATAAAATAAAAAAAATAACTTAATTTTATAATATATATTTGATAAGATGAGCTATAATATTATAAAAGAGGTCATACAATGTATTTTTTTTTAAATATGTGATTAAGTATATTTTGGAGTGAATATACTTTTGTGCATGCGTCACTCTCATGATCTCTCACCTTTGACCTCTGTCCACAGCAGAACCTGACCACTGTGAGGGGTGAAGATGTAGATGGCAGAATCCGTCCAGGTGAGCAGATTTTGATCACTAAGAAACACAAAAAATCAGATATTAACACCAAAATCCTTTCAAACCTGAGACGTTATCTTTGCAATCATAATACACACCACAGTTATGAAATACTGTGTCTTTACCAAAGAGGTCATGTGTCATTTAATACAAGAAGTGGTTACCCAAACTGAAGGAGTCTTGGGAAAGCCAGAGATTGTGGACTCGTCTGTGCGGGATTGAAATGAGGCTCATTCCTGAACACAAGACATGTATAAATACGAACTAAGGGCCAAAATGATGTCACAAGTAAGCGTTAAACACACAAGCACACACTTGTAGGAGACGAGGGGCAGCGGTGGGCAGGCCAGCAGCTGTTTGAACTGGTGTGTGCTCAGGACTTCTCCACTGAAGCTGGACTCCCATATGCGTGAGCCGGGCCGGGCGCAGTACAGCAGGGCAGGAGGACCCCCCCCCTGACCCCCCTGACCCCGCTGACCCTGCAGGAGAAAACACGCCCCAAACTCTCCGTCTCGCTCTTTATTACCCACACGCCAGAACTTCTCCCTGAGAGAAAGAGAAAATTTATTTCAGTCTCAATTTAATTCAATTATTTTTACACGTCACAATATTCCTCATTTAAATAATTAATTGGCAGAATAAAGGGGCGGGGCCTGGTTGAGTAAGTCAGTAATGTGTTGAAACTGGCTGCTATGGTAAGGGGCTAATCACAACACACCAGCCGACCAATCAAAGGACACTGTGCTTTTCAGAGGAGAGGAGCAGCAACAATGGAGGATGTGTTTCTTGAACATTCAAGTATGTAAACCTATTTTAGCAGATTCCTTTTTCTTTTTTTACATTTGATATACATTTAATCTAAGTTATGGTCTGAGGACATGTGATATCAGTGTTTGATATGATAAATTTTATCAAATAAAGAGCCTAGTTCATACATTTGCATCAAGAATTTAAAGTGAATAAATCGGGGTTTTTTTAACTAATTGCTGGTAAAGGGAAATCTATGTTTCCTGCCAACACACACACACACCGTTCTGTGTCACACAGGTAGCAGCGGCTGAGAGACGAGACCATCAAGTGTCCGTCCGTGTAACCCAGCTGAACCACACGTGAATCCACAGTGGTGATGGTCTGAACTGGGAAGATCACAAACGCAGAGCCCTGTTTGAAAGCAAAACCAAACCACACACAAACACACAAGCTCCGATTAGTCCGAAAAAATTACTGTAAAGTTTTTAATTTCCTTTTTAGGATGGATTTTTTTGTGTGTGTGTGTGTGTAGTGTGTATTTGTGTAGCACTTTGTCTAATGTCTATGCTTATTGGCTGCAATCAAATTGCCTTCGGGAACTGAATAAAGATGAACCAAACAAGCATAGATTCAAAATCACTAATTGTTATTAAACTTAAAGGAGTAGTTCACTTTAAAAAAACTTTTGCTGATAATTTACTCGCCTCCATGTCATCCAAGATGTCCATGTCATTCCCTCTTCCGTCGAAAAGAAATGAAGGTTTTTGATGAAAACATTCCAGGATTTTCTCCATATAATGGACTTCAATGGGGACCAAACGGTTCAAGGTCTAAATGAGAGTTTCAGTGCAGCTTCAAAGGGCTTTAAACGACACCAGACGATGAATAAGGGTCTTATCAAGAGAAACGATCGCTCATTTAATAAATAAATAACAAATTTTAAGTTTTATAAGCTCAAATGCTCGCCTTGCTCTGTTCTGTGATGCGCGTTCGTGACTCTCCTGTTCATCAAAATGAACGAATCTTTTTTTTCGTGTAATTTGGTTGATTCAACGAACGAAATTAACAAATTGGTTCCCATTGAAGTCCATTATATGGAGAAAAATCCACGTTATTTTTTTTAAGTGAACTACTCCTTTAAATACACTACCGTTCAAAAGTTTGGGATCAGTATGAACATATCTCGAAAGAGTTTTCTTATACCTTCCCGAGTTTGGACGACCCAGCCCGGACGCAGGACACTTTCCCCGTGGCGTCTCCAGCAAACACTCGGAGGGCCACGGTGTCCCAGCACAGAGATGTTACCGTCTGTCCGCGATGCTCCCAGGACACACACACACGCTCCGGACGGCCACGCCTCTCCAAGTGCAGCTCCCACACCACCACCACCCCCTGACTGGGGCACACACACAACAAAAGCATTCAGATTGGCACCTACAAACACAAGGAGGACATATAAAGGCAGACGTGGCGAAGATGAACACCTTGTTGCTACAGCAATGAAGTCCTCATCATGGGGGCAGCATGAGACCTGTGTGATTGAGCCTTCCTAAATAAAGACAAAGAAGATACACACTTTTGCGATATTTTCTAATGTTGATAAAAAACCATTGCGAAATGACACCGTTTCCATTAACCGATGTTATGCGACTAAAGTGTAATTTTTCCTTTTGCGATAGTCGTATCTAAAATCATGGCAATGGCTGCACTAGACATTATTTTTAACCCTCTGGGGTTGTTCGTTTCAGAGTCACACTCGGGGTGTTCGGGTCATATTTAAAAAAAAAAAAAATCCTGATTTTTTTTTCCTCGTTTTTTATAATATTTTTTTCTTTTCTTTTTTGGTGTTTTGAGAAAATTAAAAAAAAAATATATAATTAGTATTAATGCAATAATTATGAAAAAAAATTTCCCTCATTGAACATAATAGAATTTTTATTTTTATTTTATTTTTTTAAAGCTGTATTTCATTTTAGAGTCAAGTCTAGGCCTCATAAAAGCAATTTTTGAAATGAGATGGACAATTCAATTCTGCTTCAAAGTCTTGATAAATTGTTGCATTTCTTTGTTGTTTAGAGTCCAGTATTGTATTCCCGGATTACTTTTGTCTTTTATGACTTTAATAAAGAACTGTCTTGTCTTCTGTCCAAAACCACCTCATGTGAATGTAAAAACTTTTGGTAACACTTTATTTTACGACCTGCAAACAACTGCATAAGTAAACCGAAATTACGGTGTATTAAAGTGTATTAAAATTAAAGTGTGCCTCCGTGTAGGTATAAGGGAACAATGTGTTAAGTTTGGGGTAATAAAGGGGTAACACGCAGATATACAAGCAAATTATTTATAATTTAATTATTTTAAAACTAACAGGTACCTATTCTGTTAATATATTCCAGGCAAAAATTATACATCTGTTGTATATAAAATTTAACGTCACATTTCTGGCAAAGTATGTTCTTGTGCAATTTTACAGAGTAATTTTGACAACTGTGGGTTGAAAAAAAAAAAAATATATATATATATATATATATATATATATATATATATATATATGTTAGTTTTGTTAGCCTGGTTTTTAAAAACCTGTAAGTTTTTAAAATAATAAATAATTTGCTTGTATATCTGTGTGTTACCCCTTCATTACCCAAAAATTAACATATTGTTCCCTTATACCTACACAGAAGTACACTATAATTACAGAAACGTACACCGTAATTTCGGTTTACTTACGCAGTTGTTTGCGTGTGGTAAAATAAAGTGTCACCAGACTTTTTAGTGAAATGTTTTTGCGAAACTGACGCGTTTCCATTGGGCGTATTTTCAAATCGAAATTTCAATTTGCTCTTTTTAAAGGTAATGGAATCGTGACTAGTGGTGAACACTTTAATTTTCACTCAGAAACTTGTTATGGACGATATTATAAATCTTTATTTTTGTAAAGAGCATCCAGAGACGTTAACGTTTCTCGAGTCTCATTCTCTCCCTATTTTCACTCGTCTGTAAACACTTCCTGCTTTCCTGCTACTTTGAAAAACACTTTTCGTGAGTCAAAGCAGAGCATGATGTCAGTGAAAGATGATACCAATTTAGACGACAATAAATATTGCATCACTACTCCGACTATGACTGTGTGATCAATAACTACTTCACAGTGCTAATAGAAAACAGGAAGAAGCAAACACATCATGCATACACCATTGCAGACCGCACAAAGATTATCACACACAATTGATAACATTGGACAATGGCATTTCAACACCGCTGATAGTTCTATGCATCAACTCGGTCACTAACTGTGTTAAAGGGGAACTTGTGAAATGGGTTGGTTGCGTGTACTTTGTGTGTGAGGATGAGTTTCTGCTTCCAGCCGTCTCTCTGAATGAGGTGAAGTCCTCCGGAAGACGTGCCCAGAGCGAGCCACTTTTTGGACACTGAGAGGCATGTGCACTGCGGGACACAGACAGACAGAGTCACAGGTCACATTTCAACATAACCTTTAGTTATAAAGCACTTTTAACACAATAAAATTGATCCAAAGTGCTGTACATAGTGCATAGGACTACACTATAAATATTTTATTTATTTTTTATTAAAAAAACAACAACAAATTACAGGTTTCCAAAAGCTAAAGAATAAAAATGTGTTTTCAAAGTAGATTTAAAAATGTCATCCTGAATTTAGAAAGAAAGGTACGCAACTACCACTTCGATGCTTCAAAAACTTCATAAAGTGATTGAAAAATCAACCTGTTCATCATATAAAGTGATCGAGTCTCTTTAGAAAATTTGGATTAAACCGCTCAATTCATATGGATTAGTTTTACAATCTCTTTATGAACTTTTTGAAGCGTCAAAGTGGTAAATAGTGTCAATGGAGGCACAGAAACGGTTCACATTTAATCAAAAATACCTTAATTTGTGTTTTCGAAAATGTCTTACTGGTTTGGAACAACATGAGGGCGAGTAATCAATTACAGATTTTCATTTTTGAGTGAAGTATCCTATTAAGCAATATGTAATGTTATATTTCTTTCTTTCTAAATTCAGGATGAAATGTGACCTGTACATTTTGTGAGATTCACTAACCCACTAATATTCAGAAAATAGCTATGAAGATCATTTTCATGACAATACGCCTTATTCACGGCAGCGCCATCTTTGATTTTTAATGAGAATGAAAGCGAGGCTGTGAGGGATAGATATACATCTCTTCAATGGGCCGTACTGTTATTTAATGTGTTTTCAGATTGTTCTGTTTATGAAACACAGGAAAAATATCTTTCCAAGAAATTTCAGTTGACAAAAAACTCCCGACAATGTAAGCTGTGAAAAAATCGTCAGTAATTTGAGCTTTATTCAGCTTTTTAGAGCGGATGCCATTGGAAACAGTAAGTCTATCCCTCACAGCCTCACTCTCATACCTGTCATGGCGCTGCTCTGAATAAGGTCTATTAAGCCACCCGGTTGTCATTAACGCAATTAAACAATAAAATAATCCTCATTATTGAAATTCAAAAATATTACATGCAACATTTAAATGACAATTGTATACAAGTAGTTATTTTTCAGGAAGCTTTAACAGCATTTATATGAAATAGAAATATATTTGTGACATTGTAAATGACATTTGATAAATGTAATGTTTTCGATTAATAAAGTAAAGTATTCATTTCCTTAAATTTTAATAATCTAATACTGTAATGTCACAATGCAAAAAAAAAAAAGTAAAAATATTTTCTTTCCTTTTGGTTTTGAGGTGAACCTACTTGACCCGAACGTGTTTTGTTTAATTCATCTACTAAATTATTCCACTTTATTATTCTTATGGCATGAAATCAAATAAACTGAACAGAATCCGAAAGACGTTTAATTAAGCTCCCTCAAAGGTAAAAACCACAACCGCAATTCAGGTCAGCTTGGATAACAGTTGCCATAAAAGCTGTACAAATAACCACTTCTACTCTTTCACAATAGCTGAGGTAGATGAGTAGGTAAGTGCGTATGTTACTTTGATCCGTCCCGAGTCCAGTCGCAGGGCGGAAAGGAGGGGGTCCAGACAGTCAAACTCTGCCAGGACATGAGTGCAGGACTCCACAGGAACCACGGGAATCATCCTGCACCGGCCTGAGAGGAAACGACAATAACATTGGCTTTTTAGTGGGAGTCATTAGTGAAAGTAGTATGTATTTCTGTGCAACCTACATCATAGATGCATTTTTAGGCATCATATGTGTATTCCAAACAGCAACTTTGGCCAGATTATGAAAGCATGGCATGTTTTAACAAGCAACCAATCAGAAAAATATATGCAAACATTTGTTACCAGGTACACAAACATTCAAACAGGTGATTTAAGAGCCCAATCAGCAGCACTTTTGGTCATCATAAGTGCGTTCTGAGTCTGATTATGCCCAAAAATGAGCCCTCAACAGGCAGCAGCACAGTGAGTGAGCTCACTAGGTTGAGACACAGCCTTCCTCAGATTCAGAGTCATATGATTCCAGGGAAATTCAATTGAAAAAGCATGACTACCACGCATCTCTCCTCTATTTTTTGTGATTTTCCTTTGCTTTTCCACACAAAAATAGTTCCATTGAAGGACAATATATACAGACATAAACTAGATGATAGAAAGAAATGCATAAACTGACCATATATCGAACAAAAACGTAATATATAATCTATTTTAGGGAACTTTTATTCGCTTTATTTGTTTTACACACATTTGAAAGTCAGCAGAAAAGACAAAACGCTTACTCTCCCACACATATACACACATTTTACCACTTCCGCTTAGTTTTGAACACAAATTTAACTTACAAGAGTTCATTTTGTGGGAAAACTTACACAACGTTAACGGTGAATCTCAAAGTTAGAAGTTATAAATCAAACCGCCGCGTTAGCCGATTAGCATGACTCTGTCAATCACGAGATCCGAGTTTAAAACTCGAAAAAACTCGAATAAATCTATTTTTGCCTCAGTTATTGTCTTACAAAACAATTTCTTTAAGGTAGAAGTTGCTCCTGAGCTGGAAACGTAGGTACTTTCACAATCAACGTTTTAGTTTCTACTTCTCCTCGCCATTCCTTCCTTAAATCCGTAGTTACATCATTTAAACGTTAAAGGCAATATATACAACAACATTTTTAAACGTTATTTGTTTTACAAATAAATAAGTTGAACTTATTTGAGTTGCTAAAATGTCACCTCAGCATTTCAATAACGTATTAAACATGAATAAAGATGTCTAAACTGGTTTATTTTACCTCCTCCTGAGTTCCAGACGCATTTAAATCTGCGAAACCTCCAGAAATGTAGTAAAAATGAATCATTTAGTGTGTAAAGTGACGATTATGTGTTTCTTTTCGCCACTGTAATTCCTGCAGTGTGTTTGACAGCTGACTGAAAACTGACCGGCGCTACTTCTCCATAGCAATCCACTCAGTGTGACGCGTAGTGATTCACACTCACCCGGGGAACTATTTCTGGCGCCTTTAGACGTCACTTACTATCAAATACATATGAACTACTCAAACCTACTCAAAGCAAAACTTAAAATATCTTCTAATCATTGATGAAAAAAACATCCAAGTATTATTTGAACATATCTGCTGTGCTTTATAAACAAATGATTCTCAAAGACGCGTAGGTGTTCCAGCTGTAGTTTGGGGTCCATTAAAATCTCTGGTTGGTATTGATTGATATTTGAGACGCCCGGGAGAATAAAGCCTGTTCCAGCACCAGAAAGCAAAAATAGCCAAGATTCGACCCTCAAACACCTTACGCCCTTGAAATGTATATGTTTAAGCACCATATTCAGATAAAGATGTAGGAATTGTATTATAAAGATAGCCTTCAAGCACAGAATAACTTAACTGAACTGTATGGTGGATCATGAGAAGAGAATATAACCTACAACAACAGTATTGATTACAGCATACAGTCTGAGACCAATACAAAAAGAGTTAACTTCTTAGGTAATGGGTTTACATTTGATTAGTGGCCTACAGTGGAAACAGTGCAGTCTTCATTTTTAGTTGCTCAAAATCTCTGTTTTACATTAAGCTGCTCAATTCGGTTTGAGCCGACATTGTTTGTTATAAACTATGTCTAGAAGAAACATGTGGCAATTGTTCTGTCTTGGTCTACCACAAAGAAGTAGAGGTTATTAAAGAAAAAAACTGTGCAAAATAAATTTTTTAAACAAAATAATAATAATAAAAAAAATAAATAAATAAAAGTGTTTCCTCTTCAAGGGTTTCATCGCTGATGGTTACCTGAGTATTTTGAGGAAGCTCTTTTAATGAAACACACCGGTTTAATTGTTTAAATCTTGAGTTTAATTGAAATAACATACACAACTGAGAGAAGACACATTATGAAGCAGTGCGGATGAACACGCGTTTGTGACACACAGATCAGTTCTTGCACTACATAGAAATTATTATTAATATTATTTTTACAGTATTGCCATGCCATACCCCTCCCCTTGGCATGTCTTGAGCGACTGATTTCCAATCAGCCTCAAGTCTCGGGAGGATTCAAACTGGATTACAATATCCGATTTGTAAAGAGTCCTCCTTATCCTTGACTTAAAAGCTTTTCCCTCAAACCGAGTCCTTTGCATTAAACGTTATAAGTTCCTGAGATCTTTCCATGGTATCATTGAGCCAAGTTTGGTCATTGTAGAAATACAACTCTGTTAAAATTTCACATCTTATCTAGGAAATGAATTCATCCACTGAAAAAAACAAAAACAAACAAAAAAAACGGGAAAGGCAAAAAAACGGAACGGAACAAAGTAAAAGAGAGAAGTATAATTACAGTTATTTATTTCTGACTGGTGCAGCCCGTCTCCAAATGGACCAATAAGATTGCAGAATTTGCTCTCTTCAAGCTCCTCCCCCAGGCAGACAAGCTCACTAGCACCTCCAGCTCTGATTGACTGTAAAATCTACCTATCAGGCCTGTACCCCAGGGGTGCAACTTTTACCCCATTGTGAGGTATGTTCTTACAGAGCCTGCCAGCCTCTTCAAATATGGCAAATCACACGTTTGTCCGAAATCCTTGTTTGGAGCTATGAGTCGTCAAATTTTTTCGCAATGTTAAGTCTATGGGATTTTTTTCGTCCGTTTTTCGCCCCTGGGGCGAACATCGTACCCCCGATCCCTTAGAAAAGTCATAGCACACCATTCCCGAATAATCCGCACGTTTTGACACCTCGCCCATGTGTCTGTGACAAAAAGTGCCAAAAAAAAGGGCGGAAGTTGAATACGAATAATAAGTATGGACAATAACAATAGTGTTGCTTTGCAAACACCACTAATAAATATTTGTCTGTAAAACGACATCTCTTGTAAACACAGCAGTTATGCCCTCAAAGATTTTGAAAACTCAAAAAAAAAACTAAAAAAAAAAAAGTTATGCCCTAAAAGATGGCGTCTCCGGCCATAGTGTGTGAAAAATGCATAGACAAACTAAATTGGGCCAATTTAAAAACATGTCCCTTTATTCTCCCAGCGTCAAATTGGGGTAACAACCCCACCCAGTGGCCAGAGGTGACCTCGTCGAGTCACGAGGTAAGCGAGTGAATGATTTTATTTCGCTTTTTAAAGTAAAAAACCTTAATGTATATCTCATAAATTAATGATTATGATGGCAGGTAGCCTGGGCTAGTTGATAACGGGCATAAAAAATGTATTTTTCACGCTCTATGGCAGGCAGGGAGGACAAATAATTACTTGACATGGTGTTTATAAGTGATTTCTTAAGTTATTTACGCCTGTCGGCTGTATACGGACGTTGGTTTTTGCCGTTATTTTGTATTGAAGTCTATGGCGAGTCTAATTTCTTTCCCCCAAAAGTGGGCGTGAACATTCTATGATGACGCAGCGCCGGTTGTGCGTATATGAGGTTAACTGCAAGACAGAAAAAAAAACTTCACTTTAAATAAGCTTATTTTCATCCAAGTAAGAGAAACGATGTGAAGTTGATCGTTTAGTCAGTGGCTTGATTTACTGATGCATAAATAGTATTAGATAGTATTAAATAGTAATCAAATAGTATTAGTATTAGCATTAGAATAAACATGATTATTATTACTTTAATGTTTGTGGCAAAGCCTGCGCCGAAATTTACCAAATAATCCACAGTGAAATGCACCGAAAATAAGCAAAACAATAATGCACTGAAGAAAAAAGGGAAACCCCACTACCCCAGCATTAGGAGGATCGTTTGCCTAATATCGATCTTTCTCCCATGCTTCAACGGGCGCAGATATGTGACGCATACGCATAGCGCACGTTTTTTTTTTTTTAATTATTTATTTATTTATTTATTTTTTTACGCATAGCGCACGCAGCAGATGCACGCAGTGGTGTGACGTAGCCGCAGTCATGTGATGCAGACTAGTAGTGGGCGTTGGCCGTCTGCCAGGCATCCTTCGCTGCCCTGCCCTGTGACATCATAAAAGCCTCTGCTGAACTTCTCTGTCTCTCCACTTGGTTTCGAACGTCTTTGGAAGTACATTGAATTTATGAATCTTGCACGATATTATATGTTTATAACGAACTCCGAAAAGTCAATAAAGCAAGAAAAGAAGAACCAGATCGCCTTGTGTAACCTGCCGTGAACTGTATTAATCAGAATATCTTGATCCTGTCAGACGACGACAAGGTAACTTTAGGGGTTATAATTGCTTTTTTTAGTAACGTTATGTTTGATATTGCGTAAAACTAAGTTAGTGCAAAGTAACCGAACAAAATCAGTTTTTGTGTGGTTTTTATGTGTTTATGTCAGAATAATTATTTTTTTGAACCACAACAGCAATTATTTGATTAAAAAATAAAACAACAACAACAAAAACAGTAATATTGTGAAATATTATTACACTTTAAAACAGCGGTCTATGTAAATAGTGAAGTGTAATTTATTCTTGTGATCAAAGCTGAATTTACAGCATCATTACTCCAGTCTTCAGTGTCACATGATCCTACAGAAATTATTATAATATGATGCTCATCATTTATGATTATTATTATCCATGTTGAAAACAGTTTTTACATTTTTATTTCAGGATTCTTTGATGTGACAAAAAAAAACAATACGAGAAAATTCAAATATAATCATCACCATATGATAGATAATAGAAATACCTAAAAAATGTTTTTTTAAATGATTAAAATCAGATAATATTTAAGAAAGTTATGGGATTTTTTAATTCGAATTAGGGGTCATTTTTGTACCTAGTTAAAAAAATAAAACAATGAAAAACTGTGACCTCTTCTGCTTGAACAAACACTTCAAAATATCATATCTTCCTCATTTCTTGGTCTATTTGTATAATTCAAACACCACAGTGTAGATAATTAAAAGCCCAACAAGATTAAGATGACCTCTTTTTAAAAGGAATAGATGCACATTTATTATTTCTATTAACCTCTTCCTCTGATGAAACAGAGAGCATCAATCCACACATATCTTTCCAGACAATTGGCATTGACACATGAATTTCATTGTTTCATTAGTTGGCCGTTTCTTGACTAAATGCTGGCAAGCAATTTAAATGGTTGAATATTTTAATCATTTTAATCTACAAAGCAATTTTACTTCTGCTTATGTTAGATAGAGATTAATTTACATCACTAGATCTAAAAACATCACTTAAATCACTAGAGTTTTCATATTATGTATATAATAGGTTATTTTCATATTATATCATATTATGATTTCTGAAGGATCATGTGACACTGAAAACTGATGTGTAATCAGCAAAAGTAATGATGCTGAAAATTCAGCTTTCAAATTACATTTTAAAATATATAAAAATAGAAAACAGTCATTTTAAATATTTCACAATATTACTGTTTGTCTTTTTTTTCATCAAATAAAGCAGCCTTGCTGAGCAGAAAAGACTTTATTTAAAAACATTAAAAAATCTTACTGATCTAAAACTTTTGACCGGTAGTGTATTTGGCATTTATAGCAAACCCAAACAACGTCAAACTCGTCACTGCACCCGTTGCACACAAAAACAAGATTATTTTGAAATAAAACAAAACATAAAAAAAAAATATTCTATTTAATTTGACAAGTAATAAAAACGTTATTTATGTTACGTTATGATAACGTTATATATCTGCTTTTACAGTGTGAACACAAAAGCTCCTACTGCTGATGCGTGAAAAGCAGTGCATCAACCAGCCAATCATGATGCAGGAGTCAAATCACAGGAGGGACCGTGCAAAGGTTTCGTCCCCCAGAAGGCAGAAGCCTTCTGCGCTGTTACCCATGAAGGAATGGGAAGAGCAGCGTAAACAAAACCATCAGAAGATCCATCAACACAAGGTGTGTGGAAATTTTTTTGAAAAACAGTTTGTGAATAGGCTACTACGAATGATGGCCGTGAATAAATTATAATATTCAGAAGTAAACATGTTAGTAACCATAGCTGATATTAATAAATTTGTTTCTCTGTCTCAGGTGATAAAGGCCAAAGCTGTAGTCGACACCAAGGCCCCCGAAATGCCGACGTACATTAGAGACAATCGGAAGAAAGTCCAGGTATCTTATTAATTAATATAGTTATATTAGCTATTTAATATATATATATATTACAGTGATGTGTTCGTGACGTGGAGTAGATGAAGTGCATGATAATAACAGTGTTTGTCTCTTCAGTTGCAGAAAGAAAAGAAGATTTCTCTTGAAAACCAGCTGCTCCACCAGCGAGTCGTGAAGCTGATATCAGATTTCAGGAGGGAAGTCTGGGAAGCTGAATGGGAAAAGGTCCAGCAATTGAGAGACCACTGCTCATGGTTACCACCAGTAAAGACCAACAAACAGGTTTGATTCTAATCCACACTTTATAAAGCGGAGCTAATTTCTTCTTCATTTTCTTGTCTTCATCATGTGTCCAACCCCTCTGTCAAACACAATAACACACATTTTGGAAGCTCACGCTGCTCTTGTTAATGCCCGTGATAAACAGGTCAAGTGGGTTCGAATTCGAAATTAGTATTTCAAAGCACTAACTGGTTTAGCTCCTCAGGACTTGAGCCAGATTTATTTTTAAAGAGGCGTTTACAACACACACACAAAAAAAAACATTGAATATCTACTTATCTGTTTACTTATTCATTTTTCATTTCTGCAGGTTTCGTCCCCCAGAAAGCAGAAGCCCTCAACGCTGCAAACCATGAAGGAATGGGAAGAGCAGCGTTTACAAAACCATCAGAAGATCCATCGACTCAAGGTGTGTGGAAATTTTTTTTTGAAAAACAGTTTGTGAATAGGCTACTACGAATGATGGCCGTGAATAAAATATAATATTCAGAAGTAAATGTGTTAGTAACCATAGCTGATATTAATAAGTTTGTTTCTCTGTCTCAGGTGAGAGAGGCCAAAGCTGTAGTGGACACCAAGGGCCCTGAAATGCCGGCGTATAAGAAAAAAGTCCAGGTATCTTATTAATTAATATAGTTATATTAGCTATATATAATATATATATATATATATAACAGTGATGTGTTAGTGAAGTAACGTGGAGTAGATGAAGTGCATGATAATAACAGTGTTTGTCTCTTTAGTTGCAGAAAGAAAAGAAAATATCTCTGGAAAACAAGCTGCTCCACCAGCGAATCCAGAAGGTGGAATCAAATTTCAGGAGGGAAGTCTGGGAAGCCGAATGGAAAAAGGTCCAGCAATTGAGAGACCAGTGCTCACGATTACCACCAGTAAAGACCAACAAACAGGTTTGATTCTAATCCACACTTTATAAAGCGGAGCTAATTTCTTCTTCATTTTCTCGTCTTCATCATGTGTCCAACCCCTCTGTCAAACACAATAACACACATTTTGGATGCTCACGCTGCTCTTGTTAATGCCCGTGATGAACAGCAGGTCAAGTGGGCTCGAAATTAGTATTTTATTTAGCGAGATTTATTTTTAAAGAGGCGTTTACAACACAAAAACACATTGAATATGTATTTATCTGTTTATTTATTCATTTTTCATTTCTGCAGGTTTCGTCCTCCACAAAGCAGAAGCCGTCGGCTCTGCTAACCATGAAGGAATGGGAAGAGCAGCGTTTACAAAACCATCAGAAGATCCATCAACACAAGGTGTGTGGAATTTTTTTTTGAAAAACAGTTTGTGAATAGGCTACTACGAATGATGGCCGTGAATAAAATATAATATTCAGAAGTAAACATGTTAGAAATGTTAGTAACCATAACTGATATTAATAAGTTTGTTTCTCTGTCTCAGGTGAGAGAGGCCAAAGCTGTAGTCGACACCAAGGCCCCCGAAATGCCGGCGTATAAGAAAAAAGTCCAGGTATCTTATTAATTAATATAGTTATATTAGCTAAATAATATATATATAAGAATAAATTTTCCCTTTTTAATAGTTGTTGTGTAAAAGTACCCCTAGTGCTATATATACAAAACTATATATATATATAGTTTTCATTAATTTCTATTTCAATTTTAGTTTGTTATTTTAGCACATCAATGTAAGCAAAATAAAAGGAGAAATGTCTAGAAATTATCTCAAATAAAATAAATTTAAGTTATTTATATTTTATTTCATTTAGCGTTTATATATAAATATTTGAAGCTTGTTTTCCGCCACAGAATAAAATAATTTAAATTGATAGATAATATTGATAGATATTAATAGATAATTGGAAATTTTTATCTCACAATTCTGACTTTATATCACGCACAAAGTCAGTATTGTGAGATAAAAAGTAGTACCTTTTTTATTCTGTGGCAGAAACAAGCTTCGTATATATATATATATTATAGCGGCTACTCAATCCAGTGATTCCGCTGAGAGACTAAGGCAGGGACTTCTTATGCACTTGTGTAGCACATATAAAACATCGCTGAAGAAAAATAGCTTTTACTAGCTTTTCTTTATTGCACAGACTGATGGTACAAGTTTAGTGGTCAACAAAGAACCCCCCTCCCCCTCTTTTTCATATTTTAATATTTAATGATCTCTTGTTTGTAGATGAGGACTGTGGATGCAGCAGAGGGCAGGAAGCGGGTGATCAGAGACAAAG
The DNA here is from genome assembly GCA_038021265.1 of Cyprinella venusta. Taxonomy (NCBI): domain Eukaryota; kingdom Metazoa; phylum Chordata; class Actinopteri; order Cypriniformes; family Leuciscidae; genus Cyprinella; species Cyprinella venusta. Next base: position 23,293,530 of record CM075886.1, read on the forward strand.
CATACAAAGGGAGTCCATATTGGCAGCCCATACTAATTAGCTGCTGTTAGTAAGTATGTATGTAAGTATGTATGGATGGATGGATGGATGGATGGATGGACAAACTGATAGATAGATCGATAGATAGATCGATAGATAGATAGATAGATAGATAGATAGATAGATAGATAGATAGATAGATAGATAGATAGATAGATAGATAGATAGATAGATAGATAGATAGATAGATAGATAGAAGGTGAGATAGATAGATAGATAGATAGATAGATAGATAGATAGATAGATAGATAGATAGATAGATAGATAGATAGATAGATAGATAGATAGATAGATAGATAGATAGATAAAGGATAGATAGATAGAGAGATAAAGGATAGATAGATGGATAGTTAGATAGAAAAATGTATGTATGGATGGATGGGAGGGAGGGAGGGTAGGTAGGGTAGGTAGGTAGATAGGTAGGGTAGGTGGGTAGGTAGGTAGGGTAGGTAGGTAGGGTAGGTAGGTAGGTAGGGTAGGTAAGTAGGTAGACAGATAGGTAGGTAGGTAGGGTAGGTAGGAAGGGTAGGTAGGTAGGGTAGGGTAGGTAGGGTAGGTAGGTAGGTAGACAGATAGGTAGGTAGGTAGACAGATAGGTAGGTAGGTAGGGTAGGTAGGAAGGGTAGGTAGGTAGGGTAGGGTAGGTAGGGTAGGTAGGTAGGTAGACAGATAGGTAGGTAGGTAGGGTAGGTAGGAAGGGTAGGTAGGTAGGGTAGGTAGGAAGGGTAGGTAGGTAGGTAGGGTAGGTAGGTAGGGTAGGTAGGTAGGTAGGTAGGTAGGTTGGTAGGTAGGTAGGAAGGGTAGGTAGGTAGGTAGGGTAGGTAGGGTAGGTAGGTAGGGTAGGTAGGTAGGTAGGTAGGGTAGGTAGGGTAGGTAGGTAGGTAGGGTAGGTAGGTAGGTAGGTAGGTAGGGTAGGTAGGTAGGGTAGGTAGGGTAGGTAGGTAGGGTAGGTAGGTAGGTAGGTAGGGTAGGTAGGTAGGTAGGAAGGGTAGGTAGGTAGGGTAGGTAGGTAGGTAGGTAGGTAGGTAGGTAGGTAGGTAGGTAGGTAGGTAGGTAGGTTGTTTTTGTAATCACTGTTCCTTCATTGGCCAGAGGAGATCTGGCCCCTGACTGAGCCTGGGTTCGCCCAAGGTTTTTGTTTTGTTTTTTCTCTCCATTCAGTCACTGAAATCGGAGCGGCTGTGCTGTCGGACAACATCTCCAAGACGTTACGCACCAGATGACTAGTAAGGGAGGGAGGTAGGTAGGTAGGTAGGTTGGTAGGATCTAGCAAAAATCTTATTGTAATTAAACCAGAAAATCTAAATATCAGTGAACAAAAAACATTTTCTTAAGCTTGGTCTTCTAAACATTAGATCTTATGTATTGCAACATGACATCACGACTTTTGCGTAAACATACACGCCACTTTCGAGTCAAGTGTTATCTCTACGCATTTTGAGCTATCCGCGTGTATGCGCGTGTATGTCTACGCCATTAACGTCTGTACACGCGCGTCAAATGTCCAGTCATAAACGCCATTACCCCAGTCAACCCCCAGTCAACGGCGTTCATAAACACGCGGAAAAGCGATTATGCGTCTTGATAGCACGCCAAAAATGCAAATACAAATTGGCGTGTCATACACACGCTACTTCATGAGATCAGTCTGTGTATTGTATGTATGTATGTATGTATGTTGGGTGGGTGGCAGGGTAGGGTAGGTAGGTAGGGTAGGTAGATAGGTAATTTGTTTAGTAATCACTGTTCCTTCATTGGCCAGAGGAGATCTGGCCCCCGACTGAGCCTGGGTTCGCCCAAGGTTTTTGTTTTTTCTCTCCATTCAGTCACTGAAATCGGAGCGGCTGTGCTGTCGGACAACATCTCCAAGACGTTACGCACCAGATGACTAGTAAGTCAAAGTCCAAATCACAGCCTTAGGTAGGTAGGTAGGTAGGATCTAGCAAAAATCTTATTGTAATTAAACCAGAAAATCTAAATATCAGTGAACAAAAAACATTTTCTTGAGCTTGGTCTTCTAAACATTAGATCTTATGTATGTATGTATGTATGTATGTTGGGTGGGAGGGAGGCAGGTAAGTAGGCAGGTCAAAGTCCAAATCACAGCCTTTGTTGTCCAAACTTAACTAATATGCATAGTGTGGAACATTATATAGAAACTGTGTCTATTCCTCGTTTAGTGAAGCCAAACAATAAATGTAGTGTAGGATCAATTTGTTTTGTAATCACTGTTCCTTCATTGGCCAGAGGAGATCTGGCCCCCGACTGAGCCTGGGTTCGCCCAAGGTTTTTGTTTTGTTTTTTCTCTCCATTCAGTCACTGAAATCAGAGCGGCTGTGCTGTCGGACAACATCTCCAAGACGTTACGCACCAGATGACTAGTAAAGGAGGGAGGGAGGGAGGGAGGCAGGTAGGTAGGTAGATAGGTAGATAGGTAGGTAGGTAGGTAGGTAGGTAGGTAGGTTGGTAGGTAGGTAGGTAGGTAGGTAGGTAGGTAGGTAGGTAGGTAGGTAGGTAGGTAAGTAGGGTAGGTAGGTAGGTTGTTTTTATAATCACTGTTCCTTCATTGGCCAGAGGAGAACTGGCCCCCGACTGAGCCTGGGTTCTCCCAAGGTTTTTGTTTTTTCTCTCCATTCAGTCACTGAAATCAGAGCGGCTGTGCTGTCGGACAACATCTCCAAGACGTTACGCACCAGATGACTAGTAAGTCAAAGTCCAAATCACAGCCTTAGGTAGGTAGGTAGGTAGGATCTAGCAAAAATCTTATTCTAATTAAACCACAAAATCTAAATATCAGTGAACAAAAAAATTTTCTTAAGCTTGGTCTTCTAAACATTAGATCTTATGTATTGTATGTATGTATGTATGTTGGGTGGGAGGGAGGGAGGGTAGGTAGGCCTAGGTAGTAACAATTTGTTTTGTAATCACTGTTCCTTCATTGGCCAGAGGAGAACTGGCCCCCGACTGAGCCTGGGTTCGCCCAAGGTTTTTGTTTTTATTTCTCTCTCCATTCAGTCACTGAAATCGGAGCGGCTGTGCTGTCGGACAACATCTCATCTCATCTCACAACATCCTGTTCGCTGTGTCTTGGATCACTGTTCGTCGTTGGTTTCACCACCACTGCACGCTACACCTGACCATTGGAGCCCCTGCGTCACTAACCTGTGTGCCTGGATAGAGACTGTTACTTGTGTCATTTATTATAATAAAAGAGTCAACTGCAATTGCTTCCGTCTGATCCAGGGATGTAGTGGAGGCTAAATGCACGTATGGACACGTATAGCATTTACCCATCTCCAAAGTGCGTTTATCCACCTCTAAAATGCGTTTATCCACCTCTAAATATCTTGCATGTAGTTCCTAAGACATTTTAAATTAAGCTTGTGTCGTTTTAGTTTCATATTGTTCATTATTAGTTTCATAGGTTGTTGATTGACTATTACTGACAGTAAGGTTGCATTGTTGAGCTCGCGCAGCCTCTCGAGCAGAAATCTACACAAATGAGCGAAAAACACACTCAGTTAACATCATAGGCTACTCCCTATAAAGCTATAAATAGAGTTTTTATAATTCTAACATATGTTAAACAACCTCATTTATTTTTCCTGAACACCATCACGATTGAAAATGTGACCTTGATTTCCTACAACAGTTCATTAAACAGTAAAAATTAAATCACTTACATTTTAGATGCAATATTGGCTGTTTTTGTTCTGTTTAAGCAGCGAAAATAGTTCCAAACAAAAATCACAGAGCAGAACCACGGCGCATGTCACAGGAACACTCAACTGCTGCGTCCCAATTCGCATACTATCCGTCCTAAATAGTGTTCGAAAATAGAATTAGTGCGTCCCAAACCGTAGTATGTTGAAATGAGTATTTCAAAGATATACTTTTTCCGGTCAGAATCCGAAGTGTAGATCGACGCACACTCTAACGGCTGATATTGCCCACAACCCTTTGCGCGTTGAACGAGGATTCGGTTAGAACCGTTAGAACTACAAACACGAGTAAAAAGTGTTAAAAAACTACAGACACCGAGGACGCGCGAGTCCCGCGGTTATGTAGAGAGGTTTAGATAAAAATGTTTGAGTGATTAATTAACACTATCTGACCTGACGAAATTAATTTATTCAATTTGCTCCACATTATATTGCATCTGCAGCAGCATTGTGAACTTTTTTAAGGATACGTTTAGCCATTACTTTTTAAATGCATCATTATATTCAAATTGCACAACACGAGGAAAGTATACTCACGAAAGACCCCTGATTGGCAGATTAACGTGCTCCGATACGGTAGGAAATCAAATTAGATTGAAAGGAGGATTTTAACTGTGACGAGATGATTGACAGGGCAGTTTCGGGCAGTTTATGGTGACAGGATGTACGCAGCACGCGACAGAGCCGTCCGTTAAAGATGACGTAATAGTATGTCCCAAAGCTTGCCTACTTTTTTGCTACATTCTCATAAGTAGGTAATTTTCTTCACAAAAAAAGTACATACTTTTAGGGCGTAGTATAAGTAAGCGAATTGGGACTGTTTTTATTACTGAATGATTCAGCATTTTGAACGAACCGATCGAGTCAAAGATTCAATGACCCACTCATAAACATCTGTCTCATTCTTGAATGATCAGCCGTTTGAACGAATCGTTTGAATGAATGAATCACTGACTCACTCATTAAGACGGTCGCCTGCCGCCACAGTGTTAAATGTTTAAAAGTAGTATTATTCTTTCCAAGTTTCTTAGGTACATTTAAATGAACTCTGAGTATTTTGAGGAAGCTGTTTTAATAAAAACACACCAGTTTAATTGTTTAAATCTTGACTTTATTTGAAATAACATACACAACTGAGAGAAGACACATTATGAAGCAGTGCGGATGAGCATGTACACGTGTTTGTGACACACAGATCAGTTCTTGCACTACATAGAAATTATTATTACTATTATTTTTACAGTATTGCCATACCCCTCCCCTTGGCATGTCTTGAGCGACTGATTTCCAATCAGCCTCAAGTCTCGGGAGGATTCAAACTGGATTACAATATCCGATTTGTAAAGAGTCCTCCTTATCCTTGACTTAAAAGCTTTTCCCTCAAACCGAGTCCTTTGCATTAAACGTTATAAGTTCCTGAGATCTTTCCATGGTATCATTGAGCCAAGTTTGGTCATTGTAGAAATACAACTCTGTTAAAATTTCACATCTTATCTAGGAAATGAAATCATCCACTGAAAAAACAAAACAAAACGGGAAAGGCAAAAAACGGAACGGAACAAAGTAAAAGAGAGAAGTATAATTACAGTTATTTATTTCTGACTGGTGCAGCCCGTCTCCAAATGGACCAATAAGATTGCAGAATTTGCTCTCTTCAAGCTCCTCCCCCAGGCAGACGTGTTCACTAGCACCTCCAGCTCTGATTGGCTGTAAAATCTACCCATCAGGCCCCAGTCGGCCCAAGCTGGGAGAGTGTGTCTTTGTTCCTCTCCCTTTTCTTTAAATTCACCCAGAGTCTTTTCTATCTTTCATCCTTTTCTCCTCAGGTTTTTCTCATCATTCGGCGCGTCTGCCAGGCTTGGAACTTGTTGTACGCAGCCTGAAGCATTTCCTCCAGGTGGCCCGTTAGCTTTTGCAATCAGAAAAAACAGGGAATTACTTATGTAATGCATCACAATATTTATAAAACCTTTAAAAAAAATCACACAAATTATAGACACCTTAAACCTCAAATAACATACATTTTAGCAGGGAATAATTCAATTATGTCGTTTAACACTTTTCGTGAGCACTTTTAAGGGTCACACAGTAACTTTTCTTAATGATAGGAATGTACTATGTTGTGTTGCAAACATATTAATTATTGAATATTTTGAGGGGTTCACTATAAACTATGCACCATTTATTTCTATATAATGTAATAAAAAAAAGACAAAATGTAAAAATATTTAGCTGGATTTCAAAATTTCCCATTCATTTCCTGCAACGATCACAAGTGTTACTATTAGGGCTGTCAAACGATTAATCGTAATTAATCGCATCCAAAATAAAAGTTTGTGTTTACATAATATATGTGGGTGCACTGTGTATAATTATATATAAATACACACACATGCTTGTATATATTTAAGAAATATTTTAATGTATATAGATTTATATATAATTAATATTATATTTAAATATAAATATTTTATACATAAATAATGTTTTTTTCTTAAATATACATGCATGTGTGTATTTATATATACAAAATAATTATACACAGTGCCCCCACATATATTATGTAAACACAAACTTTTATTTTGGATGTGATTAATCGTGATTAATCGTTTCATAGCCCTAGTTATTATTATCTAAGATTATTTAGCATTGTCAAATCATTTTTTGTGTTCATTTAAGAAGTGGGTCCAACACAACCAGTTTTTCCGGCATTAATTATTCATGTGTACTCTAAGCAGTATTCAGAGAACCCATTACAGTAAATGGAGGGGGTGTGGTCAGGGGCGTGGCCTTACGTTAGTGCTCAAATACTGCCGCTGGATCTTCTCTTGAAAGGGGCGGAGCTTCGTCAACTGGAATCTCTCCAGGTTAGATTTCATCTTTACCACCTGTGTGCAGAAGGGAGCGACAGATATAACAAATCATGTTGCAAAAAAACCAAGTATAAAAATATACTAAGGCGTTCAATTAATTAGTTTTTTGAAAAATATATAAAAAGCCTTTTTTTTGATGGCTTGAATATTAAAAAAAGGTGACAAGCTTGTCACTTGTCGAATTAATCGAGTGCGTTGGATTGTTTTTCCTATAACTATACTTTTTATTTGGAAATGTATTTGCTCCATGACCTTCTCCTCCAGGAAAGGAGTGCTGACGGGGAAACAGGACCAGAAGTGTCGGAGAAGCTCTCCAGCGGCCGTGTACAAGTGCTTCAGCTCGCCCTGAACATCAGTGGGCACTAATTCTATAGGAATAAACACAAAGAAAAAAAGAATAGATCAAGTTAATGGACAGTAATGAGACCTGGTTTAAACTCTGAAGTCTCAGCTGAGGCGGGTCCGTTTAATATTATTATTATTATTATAATGGGATGAATAGACAGTGTGAGGTCAAACACTGACGGTTAATGGTCTGTTGGCCTCCGCCCAGCATCAGAACTCCTCCCGGTGACAGCGCCGTGATGGCGGAGCTCGCTGCACTGCTGGACATCACCTAAAACACAAAAATAAAACACAGTCTAGAATGCAAGTTTCAAACTTTGACCTGGAGATCCACGTCGTCGACCTCTCACTGGTGTACCTGCGTCAGGCGGGGTTTATAGTTCCTCATCTCCTGCTGGATAATACTGATGGAGTTGATGATGTCCTGACTGGTGGTGTAATGCTGCGACTGCAGCGGAGTCGGGCCGTGGGAATATCTTACAGGAACAAACACATTAAAAAAAAGACTTGATATGAAGATCTGTAGATTATCCAAACATCTACACGGTTTATGGCAGATGCTGAATAAAGGCGCTGGGTGTTTACCTGTCTGATTTCTTCAGGTTCAGAGCGATGGTCTTACGCACACTCTCACCCTGAAGGTCATCGTATTCTATGGCTTCCTGTAATTTCACCTGAAGAGCCACAAAAAAACACGAGAATCTAGCGTTATTCATGTTAAAAAAAAAGAAAAACGGATTAAATACTAATATTTCATTAACAATTATATATATATATAATTATATAATAGAAAAAAATAACTCTAAAGAGGAGAATTTTGCTAAATACATACACCATATTACATATGCATTATAATCTTAATGTTCTTAATGCATATTTGAATAAATCTGGCAAGTTTTTATGACAGCCACCATTTAAATGTTTATATTTCATATAATCTTCTTATTATAAAAGTGTAATTTAAGTGTTTGTATAGCTACAAAACAGTTCATTATGACCTTCATATTAGGCTAATGAAGCCTATAGGCTACAACTAGACTCCCATAGTTTACAGCATTAGTTCAGAGATTTGATTCCCTTGAGAAAAAATGCCATTTATTGTAACTGATATCCAAAATAATCGATATTGAATCGAAATCGAATCGAATTGCAAGCTTGTGAATCGAAATTGAATTTTGTGTCAATACCCAGCCCTAATATATATATGAAGAGTTCAGATGCACAAGCCTCTAAGTGCCATTTGAAATTTTCTTCTAAAATGATCATTTTTATCAAGCTTGTATATTTAAGTTCAGTAATTTCACTTAAATGGCAATGAAGATTACCTATTAATTGTCATTTAAGTGAAATTACTGAACTTAAATATACAAGCTTGATAAAAATGGTCATTTTAGAAGAAAATTTCAAATGGCATTTAGAGGCTTTTGCATCTGAACTCTTCATATATATATTTATTTATTTATTTATTTTTTAAATGAAATGTTTCAAAATGTGGATAATTATCATTAGTCATTATTGTTAGAATTTTTTTTTTTAAATAATGGCTTAAAAGTAAGGGGTTGAAACCATAAACTGAGACATATGATTGTCTCATATGACATAAAAAAATGTAATTATTACAAAAACACAGACTTATGAGATTTAAAATCTTTTCTTTGTATATATATATATATATATATAACTATGAGAAAGCAATAATTATGATAAAAAGTTGAAACTTTGACAAAAAGTTATAATTATGACAAAAACTCTTCATGTAGAAATTATGACTTCTCTCATAATTATGATTTACCTAAGCATGATTTTAGCAATTAGCTATAATCCGGCTTGTTTACATTTTGTACTCTGTACTTATGTTCATTAACATGCATTGTCCCTATTAAATAAAATGAATTTTTTTTTTTTTTTTTTTTTTTTTTTTAAAATATGGATAATTATAAAAATGCATTTATTATTATATAGACCATTTTGCAAGATGTAAACAACACTGGTCCAGAAACACTTCCTGTTTCAGTTTGTAACTATTTTCATTATTTCAAATACATCGTAAAGATGTTTAACTTTTTGATTCAGTTTTATATGTTCTGTTGGTTGTATTTTATCCCAGTTTTTATGCAGGAAGTGCTTCTGGACCAGTGTTTTTTATATTTTATAAAGCTACATTTTGCTACATCTGTGTCGTGCCTGATCCTTGTAATGCACAACCTCGAGTGGCGTTTCACCTTTTTGAGTGGCGGCTGAAAGAAATCTGAATCTCTGGAGTTCCCATCAGTGCTGCTGGTCTCACTGGCTTGATCACTGGGAGCGTCCCTATATAACACACACACACACACAGCATATTAAACACATGCAAACACATGCAAACACCCACACTCGCTGCTGAGTCGCTTACGCTCTGCGAAGGCCGGCCGCCAGCACCATGGCACTGTGGTGGTTAAAGCGTTTGATGATGGCGGAGTTGCTGTTTTCTCTCAGTGATTTGTTCGAGGTGTTTGATGAAGTGGGAACTTTAGCTGTGCCGTAACCCTTCAGAGAAACACAGAGAACCGGTTTCACCAAACAATCCTACATAGAGAGGAACTGTCATTTAAAGTCTAGCATCACTCACCTCATCTAACGTCTTATCCTCGAGTGAGAGCAGATCCACCATTGGGTTCTTCACTCCTTGGTTCACCATAGATTTCTGACCTGAAAAATGTGAATAAACAAACTCCATCAGAATACAACGCCTCAGAAGAGCCACGTAACACGCTCATATGATGTCACCGGTCCGAGGGAGATTCCTGCAGAGTATATCAGATCTCAAAACAGGGACAGTACCCTTCTCGTCCTGTTTGGCACACTCGGAGAAGATGTCCTGCTGGCCCGTGCTGATCCGATCCCTGTGGAAGTAATGGGACTGAAAGAAGCGCGTCCAGAACTCCTTCTCCGTCATGTTGTGAGGGACGTTCTCGGCGTATTTCTGCTTGACTGCGACCAAAGACAGACAGAAAAGGGTCATTTCGACACTTTCGTAGCATTTTATTTGTCCCTAAAGTCTCAAAACAGTTAAATTCTAAACCTTTCACCACTTTTATATGTTAAGATTGATTTGACCATCTAAACATCATTAGATGTATCCGTCGAAAAAACCTTTTCTGTCATAATTGACATTTTATGTAGAACTTTTATCTAATAATTATGATTTACTTCTTAAGACAAAAAGATTGAATTATGAGGGAAAATCGCAAATCAAAATAGTTTGAGTGAGATCTTAAAGGGACACTCCACCCATTAGAAACCCAGTCATACTATTGAACACTCTCTGATTTTCCCCCGAGACGAGAGAAATCCGCTATTTACCTTTTTCACTTCCTCCTACGATAAATCGTCATTGTAGGGGGAAGCCGAAAACACATTTTCTGGCTTTTCTCAGTCTAGAAAGCTCCAAATTCAAAGCTAATTTCTAGATAAATGACCCACACATTCATATTTCCAGAGGTGAAGTATCCCTTTAATCACATATCTCACCTGTAGGGTAAGTCCTGAAGATGGACTCGATGATGTCAGAGGTCAGATTGTACCGCAGGCCGTTGCATCCGTCTGTCTGTGGTCTGATGTCAGCCTGAAACCACCATCACATGATCATGAGGTGAATTTACACTGTAAATGCTCTCGTTAAATCACGATGATATCCTCGGCGGAGGGCGGGACTAAATATCCTCCACAATCTGACATTCAGATCTGCGTCAATTTAGTTCGCAACGCCCAACTTCCTACAATCCAATCAATTCCTACATTTTTTTTCTCATTCCAGATTAGGGATGGGCAACGATTAATCGCATCCAAAATAAAAGTTTGTGTTTACATAATATATGTGTGTGGTGTGTATAATTAATTTGTATAAATACCCACACATGCATGTATATATTTAAGAAAAATGTGTTATTAATATATCAAATATTTATATTTATATATAATATTAATTGTGAATAAATATGTATAAAATATATACATGCACATATTTCTTAAATATATTAGGGCTGTCAAACGATTAATCGCATCCAAAATAAAAGTTTGTATTTACATAATATATGTGGGGGCACTGTGTATAATTATTTTGTATATATATTTACACACATATGCATGTATATTAATACACACATATGCATGTATATTTAAGAAAAAAATATTATATATATATATATATATATATATATATAGATAAAATATTTATATTTATGTATAATATTAATTATATAAATCTATATACAGCATATACATGAAAATATTTCTTAAATATATACATGCATGTGTGGGTATTTATATATACAAATTAATTATATACAGCACACACATATATTATGTAAACACAAACTTTTATTTTGGATGCGATTAATCACGATTAATCATTGCCCGTCCCTATTCCAGATGCCATTTACCTTATCACAACAGGGAAGAAAAGACTATCGCAAATAGTTTCATGCCGATTTTAAACTGTTAGCCTTTTGTGATCCGTTTAAACTCACCAGGAAGGCAGCAGAGATGCCCACTTCCTGTTGTTTGTTGTTGGCGAGGGAGTGCTCCACAGAATTCAGGCTCATCCGATTGGCCCAGAACTCCTCAGCGCTGATCACCTGACTCACCACTAAGTCCTTATAGAGCTGGAACAGAACAGGGTCTTCCTGCAACATCCTGAAACGTAACGCATCAGCTGGAGGTCAACCAACCAACACCGATTTGCTGATGTTGTTATAGTGACACAATAATCGAATGATGGCAAATGAGAAGTTCACCTGTTCTTCTCCTCCAGCTCTTTATTGGCTTTCTTCTTGAACTTGGGCAGGAGCTGCTGTAACAGTTCTTTGATGGCGTCTCTGTCCTTCAGTGCGGTGCTCTCATTGGCGAAATGAAAAGTGCTGCTTTCTCCAGTGTGCAGAACCAGCTGGAGCTGGATCTTCGCCTTTCCATCAGGACTGATCTTTTGACCTGCACAGGTATAGAAGAAAAAAAGTCAACAAACAAATAAATATAAGGGCTGCGATTAATCGCATCAAAATAAAAGTCTGTGTTTACATAATATATTTGTGTGTGCTGTACATAATTATTTTGTATATATAAATACACACACATGCATGTATATATTTAAGAAAAATGTGTTATTCATATATAGAATATTTCTATTTATATAATATAGATTATGTATTTATATACATATACAGAATTTAAGTGCAAATAATTCTTAAATTTAAACATGCATGTGTGTGTATTTATATATACAAAATAATTATATACAGCACACACAATTATATTATGTAAACACAGACTTTTATTTTGGATGCGATTAATCGCAATTAACTTTTGCACAGCCCTAATATATATATATATATATAAACACTGATGAGCAAACACATTATGACCAGTCACAGGTGAAGAAAATATCATTGATCATCTCCTAACAAGGCCACATGTTAAAGGGATAGTTCACGTTGAAATTAATTTTTGGTGTGTTTTATCTGACCTCAAGGGCATCTAAGATGTAGGAGTCTTTGTTTCCACACTAGTTTCAATTTTGATATTTTTAAGTCAAACCGTTCTTGTCTGTCAGTCATATAATGGAGGTCTATGGTCACCACCTCAAAGAGCATGCACAGAGAAGTCCAAATTAAACATGATTTAATGACTCGTAAATGTAAAATGGCCTAAGACACGAAACGAGCAGTTTGTGTGAGAAAACCAACAGTATTTATATCGTTTTTACCTCTTATAACCACAAATGATCTGAGGGCACGGGCGCTTTGTGGATGTCCTTACAAGAGGTAAAAACGATATAAATACTGTTGGTTTTCTCACACAAACCGCTCGTTTCGTGTCTTACGCCATGAATGTGTACTTACATTTACGAGTCGTTAAATCATGTTTAATTTGGACTTCTCTGTGCATGCTCTTTGAGGTGGTGACCATAGACCTCCATTATATGACTGACACACAAGAACGCTTTAACCTAAAATTATAAAAATTGAAAATACAGCGGAAACAAAAACACCTACATCTTGGATGCCCTGGAGGTAAGATAAAACATGCCAAAAAATAATTTCAAAGTTTCAAACATTACCATATTTCATGACTAAACATCGATTTCACTGCAAAGAAACATCGAAAATGGATTTCTATTAATCCATGCATAATGTTGGGTTGGGTCCTGCAGAGTTTACCCTCCTAAACAAACCCAAATGAGGCTGAAATGTGGGTGTAACTCACAGCGGATGTCGGCATAAAGGTGGCTGACCGAAAAGCGGTCCTTCCCTTCTGGACCCCAGGCGATCCGCTCGGCCATCAGGTACAGAGTCCCGTCCTGCTTTCTCTGACGGACCCTCTTCACCACCAACAACACCTCCTCGGACAGAGACGCCATGACTACACAAACAAAAGGGACGTCCAATCCTCATTATTAATGCAGGACAATCGATTATGTGAACATAAATTGAACTTCCTTATTAAAAATGGCTCATCACATACTAGTTTGTTGTTTGTGAAGGAAACAATGCACTCAAAAACCTTTTAAGGGTAACTTAGTGAAGAAGCTGCATTTAGCAGCAAAACATGCAGAAATTACAGACAGAAGAGCCAATAATCAGATTCAAGACAGATATTAAATATCTATATCTGATATTAAGTCAGATATGACAACAGATTCAGATCAGACTCAGAGTAGAAATCGAGTCAGATATGACAGTTTCAAATTAATCCGATATTAAATCAGATTCATATCAGAGCTAACAGTACTAGCACATGTCACTTATTCTTCACAAAACCCTGTTGTTAAAGTCAATTAATTAAGACTCATTCTCAGTATAGGCAGAAATACATAATCTAAACTAGTGTTGTTTAATGCCAAAGACATTTTAAACACAACAAAACACATTTTAAACACACAGCTAAAGGTGAAGAATCTGAAATCTGCAACTGAAAGCTGAACTGCCGGTGACTTTAATTAACTGTTTTATTTCAATTTAATAAACCCTCACCTGGCGCTCCAAAGCAGCTGAAGCTGAAGCCTCAATATTGATCTTATGGCAATTGAAGTGAAATCAGTGTTGATGTCAGTATTTGTGTTTTATTTACAGTCGTTACGGACGCCGTGAGTGACAGCAGCTCTCAGATCCGCCTTAGAAACAAAGTGAAGCGAGAAAGAGTGACGCGCTTCCTCATAATGGCGGCGAAACGGAATATATTTCAAAATAAAAGTTTTGTATACGATTCCAATTTTATAATATAATAGAACAGTAATAGAATATAACGCCAATAGAATATAATATAATTGTAGACTGCAAACAATATATAGAACGCTCCGTATTACAATCATAAAACATATCGATTGTGTTTTTATTTAGAACACGACCTTTATTTTGACCTCGGACATCGCTCGTGTTCCGACTACTCTCCTTGTTGGTGCTGATGGGACGAAAATACAACTTTTATACATGAAAGCGAGTGACAGTTCTTTCTTTGTGTTCATCAGCAGAAGAATGAATTGGTTTGGTTTTGGTTTCAATGGCTTTGGTCAGATACGGCCGGCAGATGTAACCTGTAAAGTGAACACACCTGTCCTGATTTCAGAAGTGTGTAAATCAGACTGTAGAGTCAGAGCCAGCTGGAGCTCCAGAGCGCATGTGCATCACTCAGACGGTAAGTGATAAAAACATATTTTCTTAAATAGATCATTTTACTTTTACTTTTGCTTGTTTTTTTCTACAATATTAGTCACATTTACTCTACACTACCTAAGCTATGATAAAGTAAAAGAACTGGTAAGGTCCATTAGTTAACTACCGTAGTTACCATGAACTATAAAAATTAACAATACTTCTTCAGCATTTATATATCTAACTGTTAATATTAATTTTAACATTTATTAATACATTATCAAAATCAAAGGTTGTATTAGTTAACATTACTTAATGCACTGTGAACTAACATGAACAAACAATGAACAGCTGTATTTTTATTACTAAACATTAACAAAGATTAATAAATACTGCAACAAATGTTTTGCTCATTGTTAGTTAATAATGTTAACTAATGAACCTTATTATTTTGTATGAATATTTTGCGCATATCACTTTCCTGCATATCCTTTGCTCACATATACTGTATTATATATCTAACTACGTATCTTCTATCTATAATGTGTTTTGTCGCAGGTGGCAGTCATGTGTGTGTGTCAGGGTTCAGGTCATCAGAACAGGTGTGTGAAGACACTGTTCCAGAGAGTCGGGGGTGCGCAGACGCTCTCATCAGCGAAACACACCTGACGCTCACCTTCACAGACAGAGTGGAATGCTGGGAAATACAGAAGCCACAAAACAAGCTTGTGTGGAAGAGGGAGCAAGACCTCTCTGGCAATACCGGTAATATAGATGTGCTCAGCCTTATGTTGTTAAAGGAACACTCCCCCGTTTTTTCATATTAAAGGGTTAGTTCACCCAAAAAATTAAAATTATGTCATTAATGACCAAACCCGTTCATCTTCAGGACACAGTTTAAGATATTTTAGATTTAGTCCGAGAGCTTTCTGTCCCTCCATTGTAAATGTGTCCTTGTCCAGAAACAGTATATCGTACGCATATTTAAAGCTCTTCGACTAAATCTAAAATATCTTAAACTGTGTTCTGAAGATGAACGGGCTTGGTCATTAATGACATAATTTTAATTTTTGGGGGAACTAACCCTTTAAACAGGACAAGCCGTCCCGCTGCCGTTGGTGCCAGGCGGGTACGTCATGCCCAGATCTCCTTTCTTCCGCGCGCTGCGCTCTGAGCTGTGTGCCGTGAGCCTGGCGTTGGGCACAGGACACGCGGTGCTGCTGACGTCAGTCGGGACTGTGTATTCCTGGGGATCTGGAAGGTACGAGGAAGATTGCTAGTATTAATCATTTAATTAACACTTTACAATACTGTTCCGTTAGTTGACCGCATTAGTTAACATGAGCTAACAATGCAAAATACTTCTAAAGCATTTATTAATCGTAGTTCATTTTAGTATTTAATAGTATTTAATGTTAATATTATTATTTAATAGACCCTTGGCTAACATGAACTGTTATATTTTTATTTGCTTATTCTGTAACAATGCTCATTTTTCGTTATTTATATGTGTATATATATATATAAATTAGATTAATTGTAGATCTAATCTGGATTTATTGGTGAGTCTCACAAAACCTGTCAAAAGCATATCTGTGTCATTTTTCAAATTATAAATTTAAGCATATTTAGAAAAATATTCATGGCAATTTACCCACTGGTGCTTTTTTTATTTTATTTTTACTTTATCTTAACCTCAAATTTGGAAACCAGAAATTGTATTTCTTATTAAATAAAGAATTAAAAAAAAATTGGAAACCAGCTTGTTTAGATTTATTTGTATATTTAGATTATATATGTATTAGCTTTGGTTTCCTCTAATATAAATGTCTTTAAATTCACTTTTTTTACTTTTTGCCAAGTGTCTTTATGACTGTTAGTTTATGGCAGTTTATGTTGGAAATTTCATTTATTTACAGGTAATAAATGGATTATAACTATTGCATACATATGATTGGGCACCATAAAAACCCTCAAAATACAAAATATTGAATTAAAAACATTATCGAACTAAAATATAGTACATTAATTTCATTGGGGGGGAAAATAGGTTGTTTTTGCATTCAGGCGAGAAGCATCAACATATTTCCCCCACAAATTGCTGTATCAGCGTTTTTATTGTTAGCTAAAACTATGCAAAATAATTTTTGGTTATTAAAAAAAAAGCAAATATAAATATTAGATGAAAAACTTAAAAAAAAACTTAAATAGAAAAATTGCCATTGCAACTAATTGAAATAAAATTAGTTTAGATTTAAGTAATACAGTTTTGAAAATTTTTAGTTAAACTAATTTTTAGTTAAAGTATTTTAGTATTAAAAATACTAAAATGTAAATAAAAACTGAAATTCTAAAAATAAAAGCTGATTCTACATTTTAATAGATGCTATAATAGTGCATAAATATTGCTGAAATAGCACAAAATATATATATAAAAAAACATTATTATTCAGTATTTGTTGTACCACCTCTAATTTATACAAAAAAAAATATTTAAAAAAAGTATACTTAAAAATTTTGTATTACAAAAAAAAGGCCTTTTCGAGAGTACATCATTTTAAGCATTATTTATTTCGTTTGGTGTATTTCGTTTGTTTCGGCAGTCACGGTCAGCTGGGTCACGGCGCGCTGGCGTCGCAGGACGAGCCTCAGGTCGTGGAGGCGCTGTGGGGCGTCCCGATGCGAGCAGTGTCCGCTGGGAGCTGGCACTCCGCCTCTGTCAGCAGTGAGACTATATATATATTTTACCCCGTTGACAGATCATTTTACTTGTTTTAGGCAAAAACTTGACTTAATATCTTATGTTATCTTACTCATCTAGTAAATGCATTTTGATTTAATAATTTTGAGATATTTAGACTGGAATTAAGACAAAAATACGAATATATTTTTTTGCAGTGGACACAAAATTATTATTATTTTCTTTTCTAGAAGAAACATTAACCCAATGGCAGTGATTATCTTAAATCATACAATTTTTTAAAGGGATACAATAGAATGGCTGGCATTACGGCGTGTGTTTGTGTGGGTGGGTGGGGGGGTTGAATGATGGAAACAGTGTTTAATTGTATTATTTGGTTAATTGTGTTTTTAAAGGGATATTTAACGTCTGGAAAGATGAATGTGTATTTAAAATGGGTCATTTATGTAGAAGAAATGTGACATTATTTTTTAATTTGGAGCTTTCGAGACTGATAATAAAGCCATAAAATGACCTACTACTGACCGTAGTCTTTAGCCTCTGGACAAAACATCCTCTGATGACGCAAAATGACAATTTTGTGTCATCAGAGGATTTTTTTCAGACAAAAAATATATAAATCTCTCATCTCAGGGGGATATGAGGGTGCAAAGCATGGTAATTCGAAATTACCACAGGTTTTCTACTAATACAAAGCATAATGCTAAATCCTGAAGTATACCTTTAAGCATAAATGTGAATGTATCTATGTCACCGCTCTGTTTATAAACAGCATGGACATTAAAGTTCAACTCAACTCTACTGACTGTTCATCTGGAAATAAATGTTTATTGTGTTTAGCTGGCGGGGACCTGTATATGTGGGGCTGGAATGAAAGCGGGCAGCTCGGTCTGCCATCTAGAGGCCTGGAGGAGGAAAAACACAGAGCAAAAAGCGATGGTAAAAGGACTAAAATATATATATGACTTTACATATGAATGTTTACTCAGGGCTGCCAACTCTCACGCATCCATTTTCTGGATTAGACAAAACTTCTGTCAATGTTATTCAAACAATAAATAGCGTTTTGCCGCTCTTATAATGTACCTCAGTTCAACCGATCATCTCTTCTTTTAGTCTAGTTATAGCATGAAATAAATAGGAATGGAATTTTAATAAAATAGGAATTTTTAATGTTATTGTTAGCAGCCCGATAAGAAAATGAGGAGAAATAATGTATTATGTCCTTCAGCTGAGACACTTCAGACGCGACTGTTCAACGTGATGGTTTTCAATTGCTTGAAATATGAGTGAAATCTGTTTGTGTTTAGGAAACACTGTCCAGACCATAAATAAAGATGAAAAGAACGACGCCGATACGTTCATCTCAATTCAATCGTTCCCTGCTCTAGTGGACGTCCCTGACGTGTCTGAGATCAGCAGGATCAGCTGTGGGTCACGTCACACAGCCGCCGTCACAGGTGACGTCAATTTTTATTTATTTTTTTCTCTTTATTATTATTATTATTATTATTATTTTGCTACTTTGATTGTAATGCTCTTTACTTTTAATAATATTAATAAAAATTTAAAAAAAGGTATAAAAAAGGATGGAAATGAAATATCATGACCTTATTATTTTCTTGTTTCTTTGTAGGTACGGGGGACCTGTACACCTGGGGATGGGGTAAGACTTCGCTTTGTTTTATTTTTTGTTCAATATAAGTTAACGTAAATAGACTGTAGATACACTACATTAAGATTTTTTAATGTTTTAAAGAAGTCTCACCAAGGCTGCATTTGCTACAAAAATACAGTAATGAAATATTTTTCACAATTTAATATATTTTTTTAGTTTAATATGTTAAAATGTAAAAAATACAGTAGGAAATATTTTTCACAATTTAATATATTTGTTTAGTTTAATATGTTAAAATGTAATTTATTCCTGTGATCAAAGCTGCCATTACTCCAGTCTTCAGTGTCACATGACCCTTCAGAAATCACTCTAATATGATGATTTGCTGCTCAAGAAAGTTTTATTATTTATTATCAATGTTGAAAACAAGTGCTACTTCATGAGTTGATGGCTGTGATTTCTGAAGGGGATATTTGTTTTTATGAGCCTTCAAGTGTGATTAAACCAACAACATATAAATTTGAAGGAAAAACATGGTTATGACAACAACAAAAACTTGGTTGTGGTATTTATTATTTGGCAAAAAAAAGGCAGTTACTATGTAAAAATGAATTTAAAAAAGCCCACAAAAAGCTCCATAACATAATCAGTTATTAATATTTTTGGTCTCTCTCTTGTTTTTTTGATGTGTTCATTAATTTCTTTGCATGACATGCTGGTCAAAAACTATGTCTGCACAATTTAAGATATTTTTTTTTAAATATATTTAAATAAAGGGTGAAGATTTAAATTTTCCAGGATTCTTTGATGAACAGAAAGATCTTAAGAACTTGAATTATTTCAAATAGAATCTCTTGTAACACATTATAAATGTCTTTACTGTCACTTTTGAGTCCTTGCTGAATAAACCTTCTGATTGGTTAGTGTGTCAATTGTTGTTTTAAGTGTTAAAAGTTGCCTTTCCTCCGTCTGTCACATTATTAGGTCATTATGGACAGCTGGGACACCGCAGTGAAGACAGCACAGATGAGCCGACGCTGGTGGATTATTTCCCTACGCACAGCATGTGTGTTCAGGACGTCGTCTGTGGGTTATGGAACACGTTTGTGTCCGCTGTGCCGAAAGAACAATCTCCATCCTGACAGAAACAGACCCATTTCATACCAGGATGTCAAAGTTGCAGAATTAAGAGTTTATTAAATTAGGTACAAATATATGATGTAAAATACAGTATAGAAAGTAGAGTGAGTAAAAAAATGTTTCAAACATATAAACAGTAGAAACATTAAACGAGAGATTACATTCACATGCTACATTATTGACAGATTAAAGGCTCGGGTGAAAAATCTGGACCAGATAGAGACGCTTCCATTCGGTGGAAACTTCACAACACAATCTTGAATGAACTGCAAAAGAACATCGTCAGTCAGTGAGGATCGGGACAACTGCGGCCTTATGAGTTCACAAATCACAATTATCCTGTCATTTTCTTTAGGCAATTTCATATTTCTTTCTGCTTCACTACAAAAACAGGATGCTTTTTTTTCACTAACACAAAATGTGATAGATGTAAATGAAGTGTGTAACTGATGTTTTATGTGTTTTATCATTCTCATGCTGCAACAGAAAATGATGGGAAATTATATTTTATCGTGCAAGCCAAATAAAATGTTCTGCGAAATGTTTAAAATTAACAAAAAAATTAAATAAATTAATTTTAAAGTAAATTAATAAAGCTATATATATAATAAATTTATACATATATAATAAAGTTATATATATATATATATTAGGGCTGTCAAAACGATTAATTGCGATTAATCGCATCCAAAATAAAAGTTTGTGTTTACATAATATATGTGGGGGCACTGTGTATAATTATTTTGTATATATATATATGAAAACACACATGCATGTATATTTAAGAAAAAAATATTATTTATATTTAAAATATTTATATATAATATAAATTATATATAAATCTATATACAGAATATACATGAAAATATTTCTTAAATATATACAAGCATGTGTGTGTATTTATATATATATATATATTAATTATACACAGTGCACCCACACATATTATGTAAACACAAACTTTTATTTTGGATGCGATTAATCGCGATTAATCGTTTTGACAGCCCTAATATATATATATATATATATATATATATATATATATATATATATATATATATATATATATATATTAATATAAGTGATAAAAGCACATAACATAATTACTAAAATAAAACTGAAAATATAAAATAATCAAATGTAAATATTAATAAATGCTATATACAGTATATAATTTATACTAAAATAAAAATATTTTATCACTCATTTAGTGATTTAGTCTCATATTATTTTTCAGCAATTCACTAAATAACACGAACTAAACTGGGCTGCGTTTCCCCGACAATAATTTACACGACATCAATGTACTAAAAACGTTTTTCCTTTGCATTTTCCGCATCCAGGCGACAGCATTGTTAAAACGATCCCATACGGATCCACAAAAACGAGAAAAATCGCTGTATTCTGCAGCCAGGCCAGTAGATGGCGATCTCACTGTAACGAATCACTGTGTCTGTAGAGACTAAACACGTTACACCGTTTTCACTAATTCACGTTCATTGTATTTTACACGGAGCCAATAACATCATGATGTAAATGTACGGCCAAAATTTTAGTGGAAAACTGTGTCGTGCAAACGGCCCCTATGTAGATTGTCTAAGTATGGCCACCAGTGTTTTTGGGAAACGATAAACATTCGTAATTAAAACCTATTAAACTAAAGGCAGCTAAATATGTCAGCTGACCAATTTGTAAATAAAATACATTAAGCCAAATTCTCTCACCTGACAAAATCTGGAGATCTGGAGATGACGTGCTGAAATTCGGAGAGGTTCACCGTTCCATCTTTATCGATGTCCGACTCCTCCAGGATCTGCACGATTACATTTGTTCACGTTAGTAAAGTTCATCTGCCAGATGTCTCTCTCGTTGGTCATGACTTACGTTGCTTATGAGCTGCCTCATCTCCTCCACAGTGAGGCGAGTGTCGTCCGTCTCGCCCGTCAGGCAGTTCACCAGCTTCTCCAGATCTCGAGCATCAAGTGTGCCGTCATCGTCAAAGTCTGCAGCGAAACAGAATAATGTTCAAGAGATGCGGTTTGCTTAACTGTTCGGTTCACACATAGTTCGGTTCGCTTGGTCGGGACTTGATGCTGTATACTTGACTTGACTTACACTATACTTGACCGTATACTATACTTGACTTGATTTCATAGTAGGTTGCGTGGTAACGATGTGCGGGTTATCACGTTTACACTGACCTGTACAGCTAAAGCTTTTCATCGACCTTCTCAACAATAAAATTATTAATATAACCCTCCAATGCATAGTTAAGGCCCTTTAGGTCACTTCAAGATTATATATAATCTTTCTGTCTCCAAAAATCACCAATTGCCTCCTGTGAAATGTCTCCGACTGTGACCGTTGCCATAGCGCCCGTCCCCGAATGTTGACTGTGTGTCCGAGTGTGTGGAGGGGGCGTGGCTTAGCCACTGGTCAATTGCACTAGGGTTCGTTTTAATCCAACCGAACATGCCAAGTGTGAACACACCCTAAACCTCAATCTTTTCCATTTATTACCGAAGATCCGGAAGGCGTAATGGGACTTGATTTCCAGCGTTGCAGAATCGCTGAAGGCACTCAAGAGGTCCAGGAAATCCTCAAAGGACAAGCTGCCATCCCTCAAGTCACAGGTCGAGAAGACGTGACAAATCCTTTTCCGGAAGGGGTTTGACTGTGAAGGATCGCAACAACGATAACAGGTGAAGGATTATAAGAAATTAGAAAATGAACCCTATTTTAAGAAACAGTATGGTTGTGACCAGAGTACAGACTTTATCGTTTACCTTCAGTTCAGGAAGCGTGAGGATCTTCTCCATGGACACCCTGGAGCTGTACGGCCCATTTTCTCTGCCCTGGAGCTCAGAGAATCTTTTGTGTGCCCTAAACAAAGTATCATATGATAATCAATGACAATAGTATCGTTACATTGAATGTCATTATCAAAGTAATGACATTCAAACACTTGTTAAGCATCCAAATAAGTTCAGAGCCACTTTCAATAACTTTACTGTATGTAGTTTAGTTATCATCACAACATGTAAATTAATTCCTTGCTGTTAAAAAAATGACAAAATGTACCAGATGTGAAAATATTAAAACATTTAAAAAATAATACGAATATAAAAAATTATATAAGAATCAGGATAACACTTTGTTTTAAGGTGACATGCTTACTCCAGTAATAACAGTAAATTATGCAAAATTACAAGTAACTAACCCTAAACTTAATTGTAACTCTATAGTAAGTACTTACTCATACTTAATCAATATGAATTGGTGTGTATCTGAGTAAGTACAATGTAACTACGTCACCTTAAAATAAAGCGTAACCAAAATCAGTTGGTTTTCAGTGACTGACGAAGTTAAAATATAAATATTAGGTGAAAAATTTAAACGAAAATTAAAATGGTCTTGGCAGATGACTGGAATAAAATTACTGAAATAAATAAAATTGAATAGAAATATTAAAGATATAATTGAAATTTTAAAACAATTTAAATATGAAAAAATTAAGGCTAATTTAAAACGAGTTTAAGTACATTATGACTTTACTTACAGTAAGATTTCTTGCTTTGTGAGAAATGTAAGCTCCTGTGTTACATAAAAAGGAGAAAATGTAAACAAATAAAAGCAACTCCTCTCTGTAAAAAATACATTTATGTTCATAAATAATAAACATATTGCATATGTCTATCTCACCTGATACTCTGATAGAAGATCTTTCGGCAACTTACTCGCGGTTCCCCCCATTACCGCCAACTTTTTTTCTACTTTAACTCTAAACTAGAAAAAAGGGTGGATTAAAGTTACTATTGTTTCATAAAAACCAAAACAACAGGCTGAAGTTTTGCTGTTTGTAGCCAACAGGCTAAACAAACTTTGATCGAAAGGCTCTACGCTTCCGCTTCCTGGATGACACGTCAGTTGCTATGGAAACAGATTTTGCGTTCAAAGACCACAATGGATTTTTCTCTTATCTTCTTTTAGATGGGATGTTTTTTTATGGCAAGGAAATAATGTGTAGTTGTAAAAAAATAAAAATACCTTAACTGTGTTTTTATGTGGAGGATACATGTGTAATTGTCAGTGATTAGGGAACTAACAGATTTGAACTTGTTTTATTTACCCTAATTAGTATATTTTTAATTATTACAAGCAGTGAATAATACTGATGATCAACATGTTTTTTATACATAATGATTTCCTGGAGCATCTGATTACACTTTGTTACTGTATGTTAGTTCTAATGTGTCTATGGTTTATGATTGTGATGTCATATATTATTCTGGCCAAATGTTGGGAAGGAAACACGTTAAATTATTCATATCATATCATGTTGCCCTGTCTTGGATCTGCAATTTGCCAATAATTTCAGAAGGTGGCATCACATCACAAATAATAAATTATCATGCCAACTATGACGTATTAATTTATTCATGAAATAAATAAACATTTTATAGCAATGTATCTTCTTAGGTGATCAAAGTTATTTATTGTGTTATGCTTTTAAGTCGATAGTGAGACGTATGAGTAACGCTCTGAAAAATGCTGGGTTATTTCAATCCACGTTTGGGTCGAATAAAGACAAACCCAACCGTTGATTTTAAAAACATAAAAAAAAATAAACCAAATAAAAACACATTTTGCTTTTTTTAACCTGGAGCTCCAAAACATACATTTTTGTTTTTCGTGTTTGATATATGCTGTGAAAACAAAGCAGTTCTTGTAAAGTTTTGCGGGATCATGATGGGTTTAGCACGTTGGACCTTTTCTCGAGGGAGAAAAAAGGTCCATCCAGCTCTACTCGCAGTCATCCGCCCCCCATGACGTAGGCTTCTCCCACAATCCCTCGCGCGGTCACATCATGGCGGACGAGCTGGCGCAAGAGCAGCAGTCCGTAGCTGCAAAAATGCAGATTTTACCGAACGGAGACTCTCACCTTCCCAAAGTAGACGCGGATCCCGTGGACGAGACCGGGAAGAAGAAGAAAAAGAAGAAGAAGAAGGGAAAAGCGGCAGCCTTAGGTAATAAAGACGGAGGAAAGTGTCTCGTGGCCCTGCCTTTTACTGCCCTTTCTGATTAACGTTAACCCATTAGAGCTCGCTATTCTAATATCTAATTCAGAGGACATTCTCTGACTAGAGACTAATCGTGTTTTAACACACCTTCGTGTTTATCTCATGCTCTGGAGTGTTATGTTAAAGGCTGGTTGAGGGATTAAACTAGCTGGCGAACTCATGGCAGTTGTGTAATGTTGTTATGTGACTACACGTGCGTTAACGTTATATGTCTATGTTGCATTACAAAACCTTCATTGAATTGCCCAGAAGTGTAAAGAGTCCCTGAAAAAAACATAATTAATAAAAATACAGATGCCATACAGGAAAAAACGACCCATGACCCATTGAGTTAAAGTCTTGAGCATTTGATTTTAACCATACTTTAGTATTTTGTAGTCATAATGAATGTAGGAGTCCTCGACAGAGCCAGTGAAATACAAGAAACAGTTGATTTGGGAGGAGAGCGATCACATTTTGTTTATTAACAGTTGCAGAAATTAACTGCTGAAGATAGTCATGCAAAATGTAACAAGAAACTGCGTAACTCATTACAGGTATATTGGAGTAAATAGTACATACTTAATCAAAAATGTAGTCAAGTAGAGAGTCGAATTTGCTAATAACGGTACTCTAAAAAGTAACCGTATTACATCCACTCAAATACTTCACTGCTATTCTGCATAGGGAACCATGAGGGTGAAGGAGAGTCGGACATCACCAAAGTGGCCAAACAAATGGAGCGACAAACTTTAGAAGACCAAGAGAAAGAAGACGAGCCGGAGGAAGGTTTGTCTAAAGTTGATTAAACATACCATTGCAAATCCGTGTGCGACAAGCGTAGGTTTGAGCACGAATCTTGCTGATTTATTTTGGCAGATGGTGAGGAGGGAGACTCCACTGGAAAGAAGAAGAAAAAGAAGAAGAAAAAGAAAGGCCGTGAGTGATTATTCAAACACTTCACACTGTATACAATGCCCGGATGTTTATGTAGTTCATATTCCTTGTTCTCTTTCAGCCAAAGTTCAAACAGATCCTCCGTCTGTTCCCATCTGTGAGCTTTACACCAGTGGAGTTTACGCCAAAGGCCAGGAATGTGAATATCCACCTGTGCAAGATGGGTACTGACAACAGCCGCTTATTGACACACTCTTAAACCTGTGGTCAACCAGTCTACAGAAGCATTACAGTGGATGTGTGTTATCTTTGCAGACGGTCTGCGGCGTGGAGGACGACCAGCGAGGAGAAGAAGTTTTTGGATCAGGCGAATGAGGACATGTGGAACGACTTCAGACAGGCTGCCGAGGCTCACCGGCAGGTCAGGAAGTACGTCATGAGCTGGATCAAGCCGGGCATGACCATGATCGAGATCTGGTGAGCAGAACCATCTTGAGCTTTACTGTATGGGCTGGAAACTCATTAAATGTGATATAAAACCTATTGGGATGCATTAGTAAATGCAAAAATGTTTCATGTCTATTTAATAAATATATAAATATATATATATATTAGGGCGGGGCAATGATTAATCGCATCCAAAATAAAAGTTTGTGTTTACATAATATATGTGGGTGCACTGTGTATTATAATTTTATATATATAAACACACACACATGCTTGTATATATTTAAGAAATATTTTCATGTATATTCTGTATATGGATTTATATATAATTTATATTATATATAAATATTTAATATATAAATATTTTTTTTTTTCTTAAATATACATGCATGTGTGTTTTTTATATATATATAAAATAATTATACACAGTGCACCCACATATATTATGTAAACACAAACTTTTATTTTGGATGCGATTAATCGTTTTGACAGCCCTATACGTAATATATGTGTGTGTAGAGTGTATAATTATTTTGTATAAATACACACACATACATGTATATATTTAAGAGGAATTTGCATGTATATACTTTATATATATATATATATATATATATATATTTATACATAATTAATATTATGCATAAATATAAATATTTGATATGTTAAGAACACATTTTTCTTAAATATATACATACATGTGTGTTTATTTATATATACAAAATAATTTTACACTCTACACAGACATATATTATGTAAACACAAACTTTTATTTTGGATGCGATTAATCATGATTAATCATTGCCCAGCCCTAATATATATATATATATATATATATATATATATATATAGTTTATAATATAGTAACTTATTGATTTAAAAAAAGGGTTTTCTGTGCCTGTTTTCAGGGCTGCATAATTTGGATAAAATTGTGTGATTATTCATATGGCTGTAAAATATTATTATTTGATACTACATTATTTATATTGTACATCATTTACAATATGTTATTATTATTATTGCTAAATATAAAACTTGCTAAGCAACTTTGCTGGTGTTTATTTCTTTTCCGTCAAACTTTAAACCATTAAAAATTTATTTTGACAGAACTGAAAGCTTATTTTATTAAGGACTTCTTATTTTATCATTTTCATTCCTTAATATATATATATGAAGAGTTCAGATGCAAAAGCCTCTAAGTGCCATTTGAAATTTTCTTCTAAAATGATCATTTTTATCAAGCTTATATATTTAAGTTCAGTAATTTCACTCAAATGGCAATGAAGATTACCTATTAATTGTCATTTAAGTGAAATTACTGAACTTAAATATACAAGCTTGATAAAAATGGTCATTTTAGAAGAAAATTTCAAATGGCATTTAGAGGCTTTTGCATCTGAACTCTTCATATATATATATATATATATATATATATATATATATATATATATATATACATGTGCATATATGTGTTTGTGTTTGTGTGTGATTTATTAACTTTATAATTAGGGCTGGGAAATGATTAATCGCGATTAATCGCATCCAAAATAAAAGTTTGTGTTTACATAATATATGTGTGTGTAGTGTGTGTAATTATTTTGTATATATAAATACACGCATATGCATGTATATATTTAAGAAAAATATGTGATTAATATATCAAATGTTTACATTTATGTATAATATTAATTTTGCATAAATATATATATAATATATACATGCAAATATTTCTTAAATGTTTACATGCATGTGTGTGTATTTATATATATATATATATATACAAAATAATTACACACACCACACACAAACTTTTATTTTGGATGCGATTAATCGTTTCCCAGCCCTATTTATAATGTGTGTGTATATATATATATATATATATATATATATATATATGTATGTATGTAAAGCATTGGCTGCTTGAAATTGTATCAGTGTTACTCTGCATTGTCCCTGTTAAATAAACAAATAAATAAATGACAAGTCTGGGAAGATGTTGCATTCCTAAAAAGCATGTTAAAGCGACCCAAATTTGTTGACTTCACTCTGAAACACAATGTATATATAAACTATATTAAATCACATTGAGATTTTATTGTTGAGAAATATTACAGCCATAATTGCAGCAGTTCCATATCCACCTTTCACATCTTGTTTTTTCGCTGACAGTGAGAAACTGGAGGATTGTTCCAGGAAGTTGATCAAGGAAAATGGTCTGAATGCTGGTTTGGCTTTCCCGACCGGCTGCTCGCTGAACCACTGCGCCGCTCACTACACTCCTAACGCCGGAGACCCCACCGTTCTCCAGTACGACGACGTCTGCAAGATCGACTTCGGCACGCACATTAATGGTGCGGCTTCAATCATTCCTTATCTGGCTTGACTACTTCCTGGTGCTTTTCTTGCTGATCTTTAGAGATGTTTGATTGTTGTGGCATTCCAGGTCGAATCATTGACTGTGCCTTTACCGTCACCTTCAACCCAAAGTACGACAAACTGCTGGAAGCTGTGAAAGACGCCACAAATACTGGAATTAAGGTAGAGTCTCTCACCTTTGTGCATTGTGATGATATTTTTGTGACATGACACGTTTATTTTCTTTGTCAATGTTGTTAATCTACAGTTAAATACAGTAAAAAGCACTTTTAAAAAATCATGTCATCCGAGATGTCCATATCTTTCTTTCTTCAGTCGAAAAGAAATGAAGGTTTTTGATGAAAACATTCCAGGATTTTCTCCATATAATGGAGTTCAATGGGGACCAAACGGTTCAAGGTCCAAATGAGAGTTTCAGTGCAGCTTCAAAGGGCTTTAAACGACACCAGACGATGAATAAGGGTCTTATGAAGCGAAACGATCGCTCATTTAAAAAAATAAATGAAAAAAATTAAGTTTTATAAGCACAAATGTTCGCTCTGTTCTGTGATGCACGTTCGTTTAAAGCCCTTTGAAACTCTCATTTGGACCGTTTGGACCCCATTGAAGTCCATTATATGGAGAAAATCCTGGAATGTTTTCATCAAAAACCTTCATTTCTTTTCGACTGAAGAAAGAAAGACATGGACATCTTGGATGACATGGGGGTGAGTAAATTATCACCAAAAGTTTTTTTAAAGTGAACTACTCCTTTAAATCTTACCGACCCCAAACTTTTGAACAGTAGTGCAAGTTAAATGTATAAAAAGACTATCTGCATTTTTTTTATCGGCATTTCATCGATGGTTATTATTTTATTTCAGTGCGCAGGTATTGATGTTCGCTTGTGTGACATTGGAGAATCAATTCAAGAGGTTATGGAGTCTTACGAAGTGGATCTTGATGGAAAAACATATCAAGGTAAAAATAGTACTATTAACATCAAAGACTTGTAATAACATTGTGATATGATGTTGCAGATGACTTTATTTTTCTTTCCAGTGAAACCAATCAGAAATCTCAATGGCCACTCTATTGGACAGTACCGAATACACGCAGGCAAGACGGTGCCGATAGTGAAAGGAGGCGAAGCCACCAGGATGGAGGTGTGTCCTGACTTACTACAGATTTGAACATGGCTTGAACCCTTTTTATTTGGGTTGTTGCCTGTATATTTAGAGTTTAACAGAACAAGGAAAATGAATGCTGTGTTTTTGGAGACAAACTTTTATCTTTGGAAAAGGGACGGACACTCTTCTTGAGAGTTTCATTCTGAGGGTTTGGGTGTGCCACAATTATCAACAACACAACCTCTATCAGTCACGCCACAGGGCTTAAAGAGAGGTGTAGTCAAGTATACACTAGCACTCAAAAGTTTGGGGTCGGTAAGATTTTGTTTAATGTTTTTGAAACGGGTCTCTCATGCTCACTGAGGCTGCTTTTATTTGATCAGAAGCACAGTAAAAACAGCAATATTATGAATTATTACATTTTAACCCTCAGGTGCTCTTCGGTCATTTCTGAACGAAAAATTTTCTGTTTTGAATTTCTAAAAATCACAGCTTCATCGGAGTGTTATGAAACTTGGTGACTTTTATGGCATTATGTGTGTGAACACAAAAAAAAATTGAGGTCATGATCCGAGCATGCTAAGTGGTCGTAAAAAAAATAGTCACACTTGTGCTCTTCAGTCAAAAGTGACCCCCATAGGAAATGAATGGGAAATTGTAAAAAAAAATAAAAAAAATAAAAAATGTGAATTTTTTTTTTTTGGCAATTTTTTTTTTATAATAAATAGTTTTTGAGATTGTTTCAACAATTTATTCAAATCCACCAAAAAAAAAATAAATGTGTTCATAAACATCTGGGGAATTCACATGCTTCTCCATAGAGAGCTGTACATGCCATCTAGTGGTCACACCATGATTCTACACCTTTTCTCTATACTGTAACCAGATGGTGCTAATTTTCTTCAAAAAAAAAAAATTCTGAAGGCCTAGACTCTATATTAAACTAAAATACTAAAACACTAATAATTTTTTGAAAAAATAATATATATATAGAAAAATATATAAATATTTTTTCATGGCAAAAATAAACCATAAATATTGCATAAATATTAATAAATTCAATTAAATTGTCTCAAAATACTAAATTAAAAAGAATAAATATTATAGAACAAAAATAAATTGCATTGGTTTTACTGGGATGGAGGAAATTTAATTTTTAGGTGTCCGGTCACTTTTGACCGGGAAGATAACAAGTGTGACTCCGAAACGAAGAGCACCTGAGGGTTAAATAATATATTCCTGTGATCAGCATTATTATGCCACTTGTCACTTGATCCTTCAGAAATCAATCTAATATGCTGATTTGCTGCTTAAAAAGCATTTCTAATTATTACCAATGTTAAAAACAGTTGTGCTGCTTTACAATTTTGTGAAACCATAACACAATATTTTCAGGATTCTTTAATGAACATAAAGTTCAAAAGAACAGCGTTTATTTTAAATACAAATTGTAAATGTCGTTTCTGTCACTTTCGATCAGTTTAACGTGTTTTTGCTGTTTAAAGTACTTTTTACCGACTGCAAACTTTCACTTTTTCAGGTTGACATTTTAGTTCTGTTTAGTTCTGTCGTTTTGCTGAATTTCCTCTTTTACAGGAAGGAGAGGTTTATGCCATCGAGACCTTTGGCAGCACTGGGAAAGGCATGGTGCATGATGACATGGAGTGTTCCCATTACATGAAAAACTTTGAAGTTGGTCATGTGCCAATAAGGTGAGAAACATGCTAATCTTGACACCATGTCCTAACTAAGTTTCCAGTGACAAGCAATTTATCAATCACAGCCAATCAGAGGATCTTTGACATTTAAAGGGATAGTTCACCCAAAAAAAAAAAAATGAAATTCTGTAATTTACTCTCTCTCAAGTTCCAAACCTGTATGTGTTTATTTCTTCTGCGAAACAAAAGATATTTTGAAGAATGTCTGCAATCAAACAGTCGATGAGCCCCATTGACTTCCACAGAATTTTTTTTCTACACTATGGACGTTAAAGGAGTAGTTCACTTTTAAAAAAACTTTTGCTGATAATTTACTCACCCCCATGTCATCCAAGATGTCCATGTCTTTCTTTTCTCTTTCTTTGTTTTTGATAAACATTCCAGGATTTTCTCCATATAATGGACTTCAATGGGGACCAAACGGTTCAAGGTCCAAATGAGAGTTTCAGTGCAGCTTCAAAGGGCTTTAAACGACACCAGACGATGAATAAGGGTCTTATCAAGCGAAACGATCGCTCATTTAATAGATAAATAACAAAGTTGAAGTTTTATAAGCTCAAATGCCTCGCCTTGCTCTGTTCTGTGATGCGCGTTCGTGACTCTCCTGTTCAAAATGAACAAATCTTTTTTCGAGTCATGACTCGAAGGGTCCTAGATAAGACCCTTATTCATCGTCTGGTGTCGTTTAAAGCCCTTTGAAGCTGCACTGAAACTCTCATTTGGACCTTGAATCGTTTGGACCCCATTGAAGTCCATTATATGGAGAAAATCCTGGAATGTTTTCATCAAAAACCTTAATTTCTTTTCGACTGAAGAAAGAAAGAAATGGACATCTTGGATGACATAGGGGGCGAGTAAATTATTTTTTTTTTTAAAGTGAACTACTCCTTTAATGGGGCTCATCAACCGTTTGATTGCTATCTTTTGAATTCAGCAGAAGAAACAAATTCATAAAGGTTCAGAACAACTCGAGGGCTAGATGACCCAATTTTTGTGTGAATAATACCTTTAATGTATACTGGGAGCTCTCATACGATGCTTAAAGTTCCCTAAATAGGCAACTGAATTATGCAATATTCATCTTTCCCAGACTCCCCAGAGCCAAGCACTTGTTGAACGTGGTCAACGATAACTTCGGCACTCTCGCCTTCTGCCGCCGTTGGTTGGATCGCCTCGGCGAGAGCAAATATTTAATGGCGCTGAAGAACCTCTGCGACCTGGGCATCATCGACCCCTACCCGCCTCTGTGCGACACCAAAGGCTGCTACACGGCCCAGTTTGAACACACCATCCTGCTGAGACCCACATGCAAGGAGGTGGTCAGCCGAGGAGAAGATTACTAGGCCTCCACGTCACCCGTTTTTATAAATCTGTCCTCTGCTTTATCACATGAGTATTTGATGGGTAAAGGCCTGAGTAAGTTAATAAGCTGTGCCTTCTCGTTTTTAACATGCTAGTATCTGTTTGTATGAAAGATGGTTGGAGGTAAAGATGTCCCCTTGGTAACACAGATGTGCCCTCTCGAAACATTTTGTAAATGCAGACAACAATATGGTAAGCTTCTTTTGACCAATGAGCAACCCAGGAAAATGTGCAGTCAAAACAATATCATCTGGATTAGGCTGTTGCGCATTTAATATTGCACTTTTTTATTTGTACACAAATCTTGGCCTAAGAGTGATGTTCTAGTTCTGATTAATTTTCTTTATCAAGTGCTGTTTCTCCTTTTCAGTTTGATTCAATTGCTCATTTGGGCTGAAAAAGAGGACGAGATATTATTAAAGGTGGGGATTTGGCTTTATTCTTCAGTGCAAGAACAGACTTTAATGTAACATAGACCCTGAGATACTGAAATACTCATTGAAACATGCTTTCCCCTAAGAGCGGGCACTCATAACAAAAGTGGCGGTGATGATGTGTAAACATCTTTATTTTGGCTATGCTTGATTTCAGGTGAAGCCTGTTTGAAATCACCTTTCTCGGAATAAAGCACGTGCTGTGTTTTATTTTGAAGTACAAATAAAAATTTATAAGAAATTGTGATCTGCAAGTTGTTTCATGTTTTTTTTTTTTTTTCATGTGTAACGTCTGGTGTTCAATTTATGAAATGTAGAATTTAACCATAAATGAATCTTGAAAATGTGTATTTTGTCACTTCTAGACGAAATTATATAAAATGTGATTGGGTCCTTTACGAAAATATTAATGCAAATGTGAACAGTTTGCTCGCAAAATCATTTACAAGTTCAAAGAAAGTGATCTTCTAAAATTAGATTTATTTTATTCAGGAAAAACAAACAGGAAGTAACCTACTGCTCGAACGCTTTCCGTTAGGCTGGGACATTGAGGAACGTAAGTACTGTTGTTTATATTTATAAATATATAGTTTATATATTTTTTACGTGACTAGAACATATTTTAGTGTTTTGTTTAACGGTCTTTTGACGTTTCGTTTGGCTAAGTAGTTTGAGTTGCGTCACAAGCCGCGAAAATTACACAGAAATTTATTTTATAAACTCGACCGTTGTGTCCTTTTATTGTGTACACACACAAGTAGTATGTTAGATGGAAAACGTTACACAGAAAATGGCACTATTTCTCATAACAGTCCAAATTTTTGGTTAGTATTTTAGTCCAACTGGGCCACATTAAGCTGTCAAGTTGCGTCACTAGTCGACGAAGTTTCGCGGTGAGGGCGAAATATTTCTTAAAAGGATAGTTCACCCAAATTGAATATTCTGTCATTAATTATGCTGCGTTCGAGGCAGGTTTTTGAGCACGTAAATCACGACTTCAAACCAAGCGTGCCGCACCAGCCCTCAAAAGTGAAGCCAAAACGTCTCGATCGCCCCCCTGTGACTGGACCTAGTATAGCTCATAATCCCCGCCTCCCCCATGTTATTCAATGGGACGCGAGACCAACTAAACAATTAAATTACACTTCACATATACTTTTTCCAAAGATAGTTTCTGTCATTTACTGTAGTTTCTATCACGTTTATGTAATTTCAAGTGTTCGTTTTTAAAATAAGTTTGTTTTTAGTTAGTTATGTGATGATAAAATAACGGTGCTCTGACATCATGATTGACAGCTGTGATTGACAGGTTCTCTGTGCGAGGTAGTCACTGAAGCACCAGCGAACGTTTTTTAATAATGTTGATTATGTGGTTAGTAGTTGTATTTACCTTATTTTAACAAGGTTCTGCAATCGGCAGACATCATTGGACAGGAAAGAAGCAGACAGAGGCAACTTAATGAAAGTGCGGGGCGTGTGCTTGCGTTTGATTCAGCGAGAATGAGGGCGGGGCCTTGATTTCGCGGCCTTACTTCCTGCTCACGACTGCGCATGACTGGTCCCCAAACACGCAAGTGCGCAGACTCAAGTTCGAGATGTCAGCGCCATATCGAGACACTGGCGGCCTCAGTTCTCTCTGATGGAAAAGAGCGAGGGGGCGTCGTCCATCTTTTTTTACAGTCTATGCTTCAAACCACAAATCATGACTTTGAAGTAATCCAGGCCACTCACGCCAAACTCGAGCGCAAGGAATTGTGGTTGATAGATGTAAACAAACATGGCGGACCTTACGGCGCTTTTATGCACATTTGTAATAATTTCTGTCACCAAAGCTGCTTACTCCTTGTTTATTTGAGGGAAACTGAGGAGGAAAAACTATGCAAAAGGCAAGATTTAAGCTGTTACACCTTTTAATTGTACTTTATTTGTATATTTGTAAATGTTAAATTTATCCTTGCACTCAGTAGAATGAAAACTAATTAACGTTGTCCTCTAAGAATCTTATAAAATTAGTTTTATTTTAGAGATGAGTCAAGATGTGTAAAGATTTAATCCCGCTTTAAGAATAGACAAAATATGGGCTAAGCTTCCCTAATGCCTCCATTAACAGAGATATGAAAAATATCCATTTATTAATAAAGTCTTCTATTGGATTTGATTCTAAAGCGACTTCTTGTACAAGATTTTATGTAGCGAATGCACCAAATAACATGTTTCGAATGTACGCCTGTCGTTCCCTGCTGGTTTTCCATCTCTCATTCTCTGATTGGAGGCGTATTGATTTGTGATTGATCCTCTGGTTAATGAGTCTTTGTGTTCCTAAAGCGCTCTCAGGAAGTTGACAGAAGCTCGCATTTACCTCTCCATCCATTAGCATGTGCAGTGAAAGGTGTGTAATTGTTGCTAGAGTCATTTTTGTGTCTTTATTTGCACACACTGATTGATTATTCCACCATCCTCAGTCACTAGTAACGGATACTTAACCAATATTGATGGAGGAATAAAGCCACACACAGAAAACAACAGTAGAAACTGCACAAATTAGGAGAATGAATGTTCCTGTTATCTCTTTTTCAGTTTTATTGTGTATTGCTCATCAATTTATGTATTGAAAATAGCAGAACATTAACTAAAGTAAAAGAAAAGCTGTGTTATAAAATGTAAAAGATAGAAAAAAACTCAGCATAACTATCTAAAGTGCATTTAAAAATCTCATCAAAATCAGCAGCATTGAGATACATTCAGGAAATAAATATTCCAATCAAATAAATTAAATATCACACGAAAAGTCCGAATGAATACGTTTAAAACAGGCTAGTCTAATTGTAACATATGCAAATTAGTTTGTATATTAAATTTATTCTACCTACACATCAATTAAGGCTTTAAAATGAATTTGGAGAGTTTATAATAAAGGCAAAGGCCTTTATTGTGAATAAAAAACAACAAGTGGGTTCTCAAGAGTCTCGCCTGCAGCAGATCATGTGACCAGTTCATTTGCATAAAGTCTGCTCTGTCCCTTCAGTCATGTTATGTCATGTCCAGGCTCTTTTTAATGCTCTCTTTGCATATGTAAGGCACACCCCCTGTCTTTCCTCAATCTGCCCGAACCCATCTTCCTCTTCCTCTTCGTCACAGCTTTCAATAGCTGTTGCTCATACCGTAGGGTCTTGCTGGTCTCTTGCGGTAGGTTGTCTCTCATCCCTATTGTCTCTTGAAAGCTCAAGGGGAAGTTTTTGTTGATGCCGGTGTGTTTGGGACAGTGGACGGTGGCCCACGGCGGGGTCTGGACGCTTCCTTCGCTCTGAAACGGGGATATGGCCGTGTGCACGTGCTCGAGAAGCCTTAGCATTAACTTGCGCCTCGTCCAGTCATGCAGGGATCGGCCCCTGTCGTGCATCATCTGTGCGTGACCTACTGAACGTCGCCTGCACGGGACAAAGGAAAGATAAAGGAGTTGTTCACTTTTAAAAAAAGTTTTGCTGATAATTTACTCACCCCCGTGTCATCCAAGATGTCCATGACTTTCTTTCTTCAGTCGAAAAGAAATTAAGGTTTTTGATGGATTTTCTTCATATAATGGACTTCAATGGGGTCCAAACGGTTCAAGGTCCAAATGAGAGTTTCAGTGCAGCTTCAAAGGGCTTTAAACGACACCAAGGGTCTTAACTAGGACCCTTCGAGTCATGACTCGAAAAAAGCTTCGTTCGTTTTGATGAACAAGTTCGAATGCTCACGAACGCTCATCACAGAACAGAGCAAGGGGAGCGTTTGAGCTTATAAAACTTAATTTTTTTATTTATTTTTTAAATGAGCGATGGTTTCGCTTGATAAGACCCTTATTCATCGTCTGGTGTCGTTTAAAGCCCTTTGAAGCTGCACTGAAACTCTCATTTGGATCTTGAACCGTTTGGACCCCATTGAAGTCCATTATATGGAGAAAATCCTGGAATGTTTTCATCAAAAACCTTCATTTCTTTTCGGCTGAAGAAAGAAAGACATGGACATCTCGGATGACACGGGGGTGAGTAAATTATCAACAAAAGTTTTTTTTTTTTCAAAAGTGAACTACTCCTTTAAGTCACATGCACAGATTTTGGCATCCGACTAGTAGACATGAAAAAAAGGAGGCTTTATTATAACAATTCGACCTTCACTGCATGCAAAACTGCATTTATTTTGCATTGGCTTCTTTCTGTTTCTTCTGTTACCAGCAGATGGCAATCTCAACTACTCTGAACAAGCCTCGTCTTTTGAGATCTTGCAGTAATCACTACATGTTCAAAAAGTAAGACGAGATCATGACTTACTGTCTGTTGTTGAGAGTGTTAGTGGGTCTGGATTGGACCGGTATCAGGACAGTTAACAGGAACACGGCCAACCCCCAATGCCTCAACATACTGGACATCTGAACACAGGACACAGTCACACACTTATGCAAATAGTAAAATATTTTCTGATTTAAATCAATTGCATGCACACACACGTGTGTATGCAATTGATTTAAATTAGAAAATATTTAAAATTTTATTAGGCATATTAGTCTACTAATAATATATATATATGTGTGTATATATATATATATATATATATATTAGGGCTGTCAAAACGATTAATCGTGATTAATCGCATCCAAAATAAAAGTTTCTGTTTACATAATATATGTGGGTGCACTGTGTATAATTATTTTGTATATATATAAAAACACACATGCATGTATATTTAAGAAAAAAAAATATTATTTATATATAAAATATTTATATTTATATATAATATAAATTACATATAAATCCATATACAGAATATACATGAAAATATTTCTTAAATATATACAAGCATGTGTGTGTATTTATATATCTAAAAAAATTATACACAGTGCCCCCACATATATTATGTAAACACAAACTTTTATTTTGGATGCGATTAATCGCGATTAATCGTTTTGACAGCCCTAATATATATATATATATATATATATATATATATATATATATATATATATATATATATATATTATTAGGAAAAAGATAAAATACAAATGATAATATAAAAAATATATTTTATTAAAAATGTTTAAAAATTACTACATATTTTTATTAAAATATTTGCCTTAAATGATTTGTAAATCGGAATGATTTCAGTTTTAATATAATAGTATAACATTCTTTTCACCTTCTGCATGCATTTTAACATTATGTATTTGTATATCTTTATCTATATCTATAGATATATACACATTAACTAGAACTATTAATTTTCTGGTAGAATTGAGAACTTAGAACTGGGTCAATGTCCAGTACACAAGTGAAAATAGTAATAGAATCATATCATTATTCATCAATTAACATGAGGTGTAATATCCTATTCAACATTGATATACTCACATGTAATCCCTCTGCTCAGGAGATGTTACTGCCACCCGGCTGGACGTGTTACAGATGTTGAAGCCCAACATGTGACTGTACGTTCAATAAACCAGGAGCATCATCTGCTGCCTAAATGAAGCATGTTAATATGTCCAAACTCCTCCAGTCCAGAAGACAAACTCTTCCTACGAGTGTTTGAAGGAATGAGCGCATAGAGAGAGAGAGAGAGGACCCGAGCGATGGGCGTCAGATTTATTGCACCGGTGAGTCTTGTAAGTCCCCTTTGCTGTTCACTGCAAACTGGAATAGACAGCAGGCGTTACAGCAGAGAAAATTAGTGCGCTCTGCACACTTGTCTGTGTGTGTGTGTGTCTGCTGCACATGACTGCCAAAGTGTATACCAGACTGACAAACCACACACACACTTACACACACTTCTAGAAACGCACAGGCAGACACCTTCATTGGAAAGTGGCTGGTGTGCTGGTCTCTCTCTCTCTCTCTCTCTCTCTCTCTCAGGTTTGGCCAGGAGGGACAGCATTTGACGAATAATCACCCAATGATCTCTAATCTGAACTTTAAATAAAAAGGTACGTATTTGATGCACTGTTTAAACAATCTGCAAAGTTACAAAGCACAAAGTCAGCGCAAAAGTTTCTCCAACAGAAACGACAGGGCTTTAAACGACACCAGACGATGAATAAGGGTCTTATCAAGGACCCTTCGAGTCATGACTCGAAAAAAGATTCGTCCATTTTGATCAGAGAACATCACAGAACAGAGCAAGGCGACGTTTGAGCTTATAAAACTTAATTTTTTTTATTTATTTATTAAATGAGCGATCGTTTCACTTGATAAGACCCTTATTCATCATCTGGTGTCGTTTAAAGCCCTTTGAAGCTGCACTGAAACTCTCATTTGGACCTTGAACCGTTTGGACCCCATTGAAGTCCATTATATGAAGAAAATCCATCAAAAACCTTAATTTCTTTTCGACTGAAGAAAGAAAGACATGGACATCTTGGATGACACGGGGGTGAGTAAATTATCAGCAAAAGTTTTTTTTTTTAAAGTGAACTACTCCTTTAACGTATGACGCAAATCCCGAAAGCCATTACAATGGATGACTGATGCAACACCAAAACATTTTTAAATTTGGTAGACGCTTTTATCCAATTGCATTTCAAAGTACACATTTACATTCTCATCTCATTACATTCTCAGCGTCGAGTCATGACTCGAAAAAAGATTCGTTCATTTTGATGAACAACTTTGAACGCTCACGAACGATCATCACAGAACAGAGCAAGGCGAGCGTTTGAACTTATAAAACTTATTTTTTTTATTTTTTTATTAAATGAGCGCTCGTTTCGCCTGATAAGACCCTTATTCATCATCTGGTGTCGTTTAAAGCCCTTTGAAGCTGCACTGAAACTCTCATTTGGACCTTGAACCGTTTGGTCCCCATTGAAGTCCATTATATGGAGAAAATCCTGGAATGTTTTCATCAAAAACCTTCATTTCTTTTCGACTGAAGAAAGAAAGACATGGTAATCTTGGACATGGTCATCGTTGCAAACGCCAATGCTCTTCTGTTTGAGCTACAGGAACAAAATACACAACATTATGTTGAACGCTTAACATTGCTCTTTTACTTCGCATGGAAATTCTGTGTGAGAGTTCGGATGAAAATTATAGCTTATAACGGAGACCATGAGACCCTCCCCTCCTAAAACATGGGTGAAGCTGGGTGAAGAAAGTAAACAGCTTTGGCTGACCACCGTCCCAAGAGATTATGACCATAACCTCAGTGAAATCAAGCCTGTGGGTGGGTCTGCTCGCCTCCTAAGCAAACGTAATGGTCGAGGTGGTTTTGGGGAGCCCACAAAATAGTACCGCTTCATTTATAGGCCTCGGGGCAAGAGGTTCACAACATAACTAATGCTCATCAACTACAAATTAGTTCTGTGCGACACTAAAATATTCCATATATTTCCATGTTCATGAGGCAGTGCGTACATTGGAAAATAAACTGACTTGCACAGCCATTCAAAAGTTTGGCGTTTTTGAAAGAAATTAATACTTTTATTCAGCAAGGATTCATTAAATTGATCAAAAGTGACAGTAAAGCCATTTATAATGTGACACGAATGTTTTATTTTAAATAAATGCTGTTCTCTTTTAGCTTTCTATTCATCTAAGAATCCTAAAAAAAAGTTTTCCACAAAAAAGTTAAGCAAAACACCTATTTTTTTTAACATTGATCATAATCAGAAATGTTTCTTGAAAATTAGGATATTAGATTTCTGAAGGATCATGTAACAAATGTGAATAAAGTTTATATATATATATATATATATATATATATATTCAAATAGAAAATGGTTTTTATTGTAAGAATATTTCACAATATTACAGTTTTTACAATATTTGTAATAAAATAAATGCAGTCTTGGTGAGCATGACAAACTTACAAAAAATCTCACCGACCCCAAACATTTAGTGTTTATTACACAAAAAGCTTTAAAAAGCTTAAAATATGTGCAGTTTCATGGACTTCTCTTATGATTTGAGTCTATACACTGTCATGAATAGCACTTTATAAAGATTCTTTAGAAATTTCTGCTTATTCAACGGGAAAAATAACAGCATAAAAATTTGGAAAATGGGGGACAGTGGCAGAAACGATGACAGATTTAGCATTTTCAGGTTGTTTTTTTTTTGTAGACTGAACAATTGACAAAATTTGAATATCGTCCAAGATGTCCACGTCTTTTTTCCTCAGTCGAAAAGAAATGAAGGTTTTTGATGAAAACATTCCAGGATTTTCTCCATATAATGGACTTCAATGGGGACCAAACGGTTCAAGGTCCAAATGAGAGTTTCAGTGCAGCTTCAAAGGGCTTTAAACGACACCAGACGATGAATAAGGGTCTTATCCAGAAGATTTGTTCATTTTGATGAACGAGTTCGAACAGGAGAGTCACGAACGCGCATCACAGAACAGAGCAAGGCGAGGCATTTGAGCTTATAAAACTTAATTTTTTATTTATTTTTGAAATGGACGATGGTTTCGCCAGATAAGACCCTTATTCATCGTCTGGTGTCGTTTAAAGCCCTTTGAAGCTGCACTGAAACTCTCATTTGGACCTTGAACCGTTTGGTCCCCATTGAAGTCCATTATATGGAGAAAATCCTGGAATGTTTTCATCAAAAACCTTCATTTCTTTTCCACTGAAGAAAGAAAGACATGGACATCGTGGATGACATGGGGGTGAGTAAATTATCAGCAAAAGTTTTTTTTTTAAAGTGAACTACTCCTTTAAACTACTTAGAAATGTTTTGTTCTTTATTTCTAGTCAGTGACAGCATCGTCTAGCAATGTTCAAAAGGGCTTGACTCATCCGCACTAATGTCGAAACTAGCCCTGCGTTTTTACTTTAGAAGAAATTGTTTAACTGTCATGGTTTGATTTTCCTTTCCTACTCCTGTTTTGTTCTCGTGTTTGTTTGTTTTATCGTGCAACCTTGCGGGAACACACGACCCGATTTCTTCCATTCGACCAGCAAAAATAATAATAAATTCCAGCGGGCCGCGGCACAGCAGCGCTCCAGATTTAATCTCGCGGCGAAAGTGAATCCTGCCACCGGGGAAAGTCTCAGACTCTTGCGGTCTTCTCCGTGAAATTGTTAAATGAAGAAAACATGTCATTTAACACCTTGTCAGACCACTGGCACTTGACCTTCTCAGCACTTGAACAAACTTTGATATGACACCCGCAGTCAAACGCCACTCTGAGTGAGTCGCGGGACATTGGAGAAACATGCTAGCTAAGCTAGCCACCCAGAATGCCATCTGACTGTGAGATTATTAAGACTGATGTCCCCAGCGAGGCCAATATTTTTTTGTTCGACTGCAGAGCGTCGGCAATTTATCATCCAAACATCCCACAGGTTTGTGTTGTGTAGGTACTTTTGGATCTAGTCCGGCGGGTTTGATTCGGTGCCAGAGAAAACATGGCCGCCTTGCCAACAGGCCGTTTAGAGCTGGAGTTGTGAAAGCTTGTCTGAGGGTTCCAGTAAATCCTTCTTCTAGCAGGTAAGAAGTTTGGAAAGCGACGAGGCAGCTCCCAAAACCCCAACACACCTCCCACCGCTTCATTTGGGTCACTATTGTTCGACGGACGGACTTGCGTGTTATTTCATTCATTTATGTTCGCATTGCATCGATATAGCCTACAAAGGCACCTTGAGGACTCCTTCATGAAAAGAGTATTCACAGAAACTGTATTTAAATATTCAGCACTAGGGGCCGCAGAAAGGACACGCGTGTGTTCTCAATAAAAACTATAGGTGAAACTTGTCAAAGTCAAACCTGAGCTCACAAAGCATACAAAGGACCTTTCACTCGCGAAAAGCTTTGTATTGCACGATTTCATTTTGAATAATGTACATTGGTGCGATATTTTACAGTCTCAAACTATATTTAGTGTACGCAAAGTTTGTTAACTTTATGTTTTATAAATAATACAATTTATTTATAAATACAGCAAAAAAGTAGTTCACTTCTAAAAAAACTTTTGCTGATAATTTACTCACCCCCATGTCATCCGAGATGTCCACGTCTTTCTTTCTTCAGTCGAAAAAAAATGAAGGTTTTTGATGAAAACATTCCAGGATTTTTTCCATATAATGGACTTCAATGGGGACCAAACGGTTCAAGGTCCAAATGAGAGTTTCAGTGCAGCTTCAAAGGGCTTTAAACGACACCAGACGATGAATAAGGGTCTTATCAAGCGAAACGAGCGCTCATTTAATAAATAAATTAAAAAATTAAGTTTTATAAGCACAAATGCTCGCCTTGCTCTGTTTTGTGATGCGCGTTCGTGACTCTCCTGTTCATCAAAACGAACAAACCTTTTTTCGAGTCATGACTCGAAGGGTCCTCGATAAGACACTTATTCATCGTCCGGTGTCGTTTAAAGCCCTTTGAAGCTGCACTGAAACTCTCATTTGGACCTTGAACCGTTTGGACCCCATTGAAGTCCATTATATGGAGAAAATCCATCAAAAACCTTCATTTCTTTTCGACTGAAGAAAGAAAGACATGGACATCTTGGATGACATGGGGGTGAGTAAATTATCAGCAAAAGTTTTTTTTAAAAGTGAACTACTCCTTTAACAAACAAAGACCAATACTTTCACATTTTGAACAATACTTTTAAATATATACATAAAATAGCTCTATATATGCAAACATAAAGGTGTGTAAATATATATATATATATACAAATTTTTATGTTATGAGATTAATACATTTAACAGTAAACAAAGTGGCCTTTATAAATATATATTATTTAATATGTGTACACCTACACACACACATGTACATACCAAGCCCTGCATAATAGACAATAAAGGCAATCTCCGTCCGAGATGAAGGTGAATGCTTTCATGTTGTCGAGCAGGTGCCATCCCATGTGGTCTGTCAACATTTCAGCGGTCAGCAAACCGCCTACGAAAACATGTTTCGATTTTATCTAATCGTCTGGAGGGAAAGCCCTTCCAGTAAATGCTTGGTTGGTTTAGCCCTCCACCATCCAGCCATACATAAAATATACAAATATTTACTGCATAATGGAGGTGAATGGGAGGTGTCCCTCTAAAGACCCACATGCATCCCAGAATCCCGTGCGGCGAGGCAGATGAGTGATGCGCCACGGCTAAAATGCATGCATGAAAAAGTGCTGTGTTGGCGCTGGAACAACGGGGACCGGACGCTGAACTGCTGAGGGGCTTCTTCAGATTTCGGGGGTCATACATCATGGGTCTCGATGCCTCTTGACCTCAGTCCACTGAGCTGAA
Source organism: Cyprinella venusta (assembly GCA_038021265.1). Taxonomy (NCBI): domain Eukaryota; kingdom Metazoa; phylum Chordata; class Actinopteri; order Cypriniformes; family Leuciscidae; genus Cyprinella; species Cyprinella venusta. Next base: position 23,338,226 of record CM075886.1, read on the forward strand.
GGTGTGTGTGTGTGTGTGTGGGTTAGGAGAAGGCACACCAAGGCTGTGTGTGCCGCCACACAGTAAGGCCTTTTGCTGGCTGCCATGGCGATGGCGACCGCAGAATTGCCGTGTTTACTTAAAAGCTAGTGCATAAGAGAACAGCAGACCACCGGCAGACGCCACCCGCCGGCACTGGGCAAGGGCTACGGCTCATCTTTGTTGAAAATGGCTCGGGAACCTGCTGCCTGCACAGGGCCAACCTAAATTTAGCAACAAACTGAAAAACCCTCCTCATTCTTAAAAAGCTGTTTAAGTTTCCAGAGCGAAAGGGTTCAGTGAGGGACAGGAATGGTCTGAGAGACTCGTTCTGTCTCGTTGCAGGTGGCGATCGAGCGCTTCGGGTCAAGACTTGTGATTGTGCTTCCTGCGATGTAATATCACATAAAACATGTCAGCGCGAGGTTAAACATGCAGCAGACTGGCCCACGGGTCGGATTTGAAAGAGATATAAAAATAGCACCTGCTTTGTTTGCCTTTATTTTAGGCACATTGAATTAGAGCAGTGTGTGAGTGAATTGAAAGAGATTTGAAATATAGTTCGCTTTCGTTGAGATTCAACCATGATTTCAGTATACATTCACTTTTTCACCCTACAGACGCCACATGTACCCTAGTGAGAAATACTGGTAAATCCATTCTGGCAATGAGAGATTGCAGGTAAATGATCACCTGCTTTGAGAGGCATCATCCACCCTCTTTTTAATGTAAAAGCAGACGAGGCCATTAACGTGTCGAGGTTTAAAGGAGTAGTTCACTTTAAAAAAAACTTTTGCTGATAATTTACTCACCCCCGTGTCATCCAAGATGTCCATGTCTTTCTTTCTTCAGTCGAAAAGAAATCACCAGGATTCCAGGATTTTCTCCATATAATGGACTTCAATGGGGACCAAATGGTTCAAGGTCTAAATGAGAGTTTCAGTGCAGCTTCAAAGGGCTTTAAACGACTCCAGACGATGAATAAGGGTCTTATCAAGCGAAACGAGCGCTCATTTAATAAATAAATACAAAAGTTTAAGTTTTATAAGCTCAAACGCTCGCCTTGCTCTGTTCTGTGATGAGTGTTCGTGACTCTCCTTTTTGAACTCGTTCATCAAAATGAATGAATCTTTTTTCGAGTCCATGATAAGACCCTTATTCATCATCTGGTGTCGTTTAAAGCCCTTTGAAGCTGCACTGAAACTCTCATTTGGACCTTGAACCGTTTGGACCCCATTGAAGTCCATTATATGGAGAAAATCCTGGAATGTTTTCATCAAAAACCTTCATTTCTTTTCGACTGAAGAAAGAAAGACATGGACATCTTAGATGACGTGGGGGTGAGTAAATTATCAGCAAAAGTTTTTTTAAAAGTGAACTACTCCTTTAAAGTCTCATCTGCTTCTAGTTATTTCAGCTGTAGAAAAACTGTTATGCTGCTTGATAGAGTGCATGTTTTTTTTTTTCGTTTCGATTTTAAAGTCCCCCTGTAGTCAATCCGTTAAAGCTCATCTTTGATCAGCAAAATTTCATATTTAAGGATTTTTTCCCATGAGAAATAATTCTTCATGCCCTAAAATAGTTTGAATGTAACTAGACACACGAGCCTCATTTAGTATACGCGGTTCTATGAATATGCAAATGAGCCCCGCCCCACTCTCTCAGTGATCCACTGGTTGGCGATCACGCGTCGATCTGATCTACAAGGTCGTTTGTGACGTCAGAAACACCAGCGATTTCACGCCGTGTTTTTGGCTCACTGCAGTGCAGTTTTAAGGAGAAAATACTCGTTGACATGAATTTGCACATGCTTTGATTTAAAAAAGAAGATTAAAAACACCACATAGACATATAAACCTCATTAAAAACTTGATTTTCAACACTTAAATACGATCCTACTCAGTGGATTTATTTGCGGTTGCTCCCGTCCCTCCTCAGGAACACAGAGTTTGTGCATATACACTCTCAGAAAAAAAAGGTACAAAAGCTGTCACTGGGACTGTACCTTTTCAAAAGGTACACTTTTGTACCCAAAGGCTGCATATTGGTACCTTTTTGGTACATATTAGCACCTAGAATGTACATAATAGCGCCTGAAATGTACATAATACCACCTAAAATGGACATCTTAGCTCATGAAATGGACATATTAGCACCTAAAATGGAAATTAGCTCATGAAATGGACATATTAGCACCTAAAATGTACATATTACCAGTTAAAATGTGCATATTAGGGCCTAAAATGCACATATTAGCACCTGAAATGTACTTATTAGCACCTAAAATGGACAAAAGTTTACTTTTTAAAAAGGTACAGCCCCAGTGACAGCTTTTGTACTTTTTTTTCTGAGAGTGTAGTTTTAGAAGTGACTAAAACTCTGTTCCGTTGGTCGATGTGAAATGTAGATTTAAATTGGTTTATTACTAATAAGACACAAAATCGATTGTTTTGGCTTCCTTTGGAAGCACCCTAATATGGGGTCCAAAATTGGCTTTCACAAAATACAGTTACACGAAGCAGTTGGGGATTATTCCTGTAATAACGGAGTATTGAAACACCCAGCCAAACTCAATTCATGTTAACTTCCCTGTGTGGGCCAGACCTGTGCATTGGGACATTAGGTGGATTTCTCTTCAGGTGCTCGGGTAATTGTGCTTGGCATAACCGGCCGGTTCTTTGTGTCGGCCCGCGTGAATAGGATCCTCAAGGTGGAATTCCTATGCTAACATGGGGAAGTCACAATATACATGGTCACATGACCAGACGGCCCCCATGGATTGGTTGGGTGGAAAACGTCCAGCCTGCACACAGTAGGTGGGCGTGGGTGGCGACTTTGCCCTTGTGCCCACTCAAGGCCTCGTAAAAACACCTGACAGTTCGTATTGCCTTTGAGCGCAGCCCAGTATTGACACGAGCTGACCTCCGTCAACACCAGCCAAACAAAACAGCGAAAATTCACATAATAATTGAACAAATAAATGGAGAACTTGTTTGGCACGCCGTTCATAAAGAGCTGGACTGGCAGGCTTCTTCGGGAAAAGGAGTCTCACTTTCTCTGTAGTGAGAGTTGACATCGAGGTGTGTGTCCCATAAGCACAGTTTGGACTGTCAACAGGGAAATATACTGTACTAGGTTTTTCCAAGCCAGGACAAATCCATTCAGTGCCTGTGAAAAGCTGCCTCTCAATCAGCGCCACACCAAGGGCCTGATTCTAATTAGACGTGAATACAAACCTTTGAGACGCTGCTTGTCGTCTTTTAATGCTCTACACAGAGGCGGTCATACATTCTTACATCATCACAGGCCCTGTTTACAGCTGGTATTACGATGTGTTTTGGGCGATCGGATCACAAGTGGACGAGGACGGAGACACGTTCACGTTTACACCTGGTAGGGCTGGGTATTGACACAAATTTCACAATTCGATTCGATTAACAAGCTTATCAGTTATCAGTTAAAATAAATGGCAAATCTTCTCAAGGAAATCAAATCTCTTAACTAATGCTGTAAACTATGGGAGTAGTTGTAGCCTATTAGGCTTCATTAGCCTAATATGAAGGTAATAATCAACTGTTTTGTAGCTATACAAACAATTATTTATTTTTATATTAAGAAGATTATATGAAATATAAACATTTAAATGGTGGCTGTCATAAAAACTTGCCAGATTTATTCAAATATGCATTAAGAACATTAAGATTATAATGCATATGTAATATGGTGTATATATTTATCAAAATGCTCCTCTCTGGAGTTATTTTTTCTAGCTGACTAACGAGTTTATGTGGGTTTTCTGAGGTAAATATGACGATATTGATTACAAGCTGTTTAACTGACGTCTTTCCACGGTTGAAACGCTGATTGAGTGAATCAATGTGTCATGATCCGGATTTGGATAAGTTGTACTCTATCTTTAACACACTTTCAGATGCTCATTCATGTTTATTTGGCGCTGTGAGTGACTGGTATTATTAACCCGGAAGTGAGATCAGCGCTGCTGCTTCTCCAGAGCGATCTCACGCCACAGCGCCAAAACGCTATTTATGTTTTTTAATTTCTAAAGAAAATGGACGTAATTTGACAATTGAGACTTTGTTTCATATCAATAGTAACAAAGGACGAAGATTATTGCGATTTTTTGGATGTGTGCAGCCGCGATACAATGATCCATTCATTCAAATGAAACAGGATGATTAATCGATTCTAGAGATTTAAGATCGTAAAAATGAGAATCGATTAATATCGAGAAATCAATATTTATTACCCAGTCCTAACACCTCGTGTCTCTTTTGTCCGCTTTCAAACACTTCTGTCCTGATTTCTTCGAGGGGAGGGACTATGGGTTGGGAAATGTATGAACTTTTTCAGATTTTTCGATCTAATGAATGAAATAAGCTTGTGTAATTCACATCAGGAAAACACAGAGAGCATCAGCTTTAGTTTCTGCTCTGACATACACACACTCAGAATGCTGTGAGTGTGTGTTAGAGATCAGGAATGGAGAACATTGTGATTGGTACATTTATTATTCGCGTTTAAACCTCGTCTGGCTGGAGCTCTTCTCATAACGTTACTCATTAGATCAGCAGACGGATAGGAGACGGTCTTCTGTGTCTGTTTGAACACATTCGATCATATGAGCGTTTACACTACGAAAGCAATCCGGTCTAATGGGTTTAACTAAAGTGGTTAAAAGTGGACAAGCTCAAAACATTTTACACCCCGTTTACTCTTGTATTTAGTGTCGTCCACTTGTGATTAGGGATGCACCGATATGAAAGTTTTGGCCGATACCGATAATTCTTTAAATTTGAAAGCCGATAACCGATATATCGGCCGATAAACTTAAATCCAAATTTTTATCTAATTTTGAGAGCCTGATTACGAAAAATAAAAGTCTCACAATTAAATCCATGTCCATGTTATAGTGTTGTATAGCCGATATGAGAGATTTGCGCTGCACACGTTGTACTGAACCGTATTTTTTCATTTTTTTTGAAGAGATTTCAATCATATTTCAAGAAATTCAAAAACATAAAGAGTGCTCAACAAGTGTCTCAGCTGAAGGGAGTAATACATTATTTATCGGCTTTAATATATTAATCGGCTACATTTTCTTACCGATAACGATAACATTAAAAATGAAAATTTTTATTTTATTTTTGAAATATTCATTTATCGGCCATTATAACTGCTGATACCGATATTTTAGAAAATGCTTAATATTGGCCGATAATATCGGCCGGCCGATATATCAGTCTGGCTCTAGCTCTACATCTTAATACCAGGTGTAATCAGGGCTAAAACACTCTCACATCTCTTATTTAATTGCAGTTGATATTGCAGTTGATATAAGTGTGTAATGCATAACATTTGATCACAAACAAACATTGGTTGAGTCCGTGTTGCTGTGTTGGGCCGGTCGGGATGCTCAAACAAACAGAGCAATGTTTTTGAAAGCACCACAGAGCCACAGTGTTTACACTTTTATGGCAAAATCAACCTACAAATGGCTTACTTATAGTTGTCTATGCATATTAGCATAGAAACACCACACACTTCACCTTTAAGAAAATCTCAGAATGCTTTCTAGATCTCAAATACCTCTCAAATGCTTTCACAGAGAAGGCGTTTTATGTTAAAATATGGTTAGAAGCCACAAACCATATGAAATGTTCAGTTTTTACAAATGCTGACAGAGGTTGTGTGATGGACAGACTAAACTGCGTGCTGAAAAGTACTGGAGCCTCTCAGTCAGTTCTTGGACTCGGAGAGTTTAGTTTTAAGTGCAAGCTGCGAGTTTTTGCATTTTACAGCATTGATTTCCTATTATTACCCCTGCCAATGCTACGTTTATCAAACAGGTAATCGTATTTTGATCACTGAAACCTAATAATGTTGACGTTAGACGTGCAAAATGTGACTGACTGCCATCGGTGTTCACGATGCATGAGCGTTCTCATATTCCATCATTAAACAAAAATCTACAGTAAATACAATTCGAAAGATTGTTTGATTTGGAAAACGTACACGCTTGGACGGTATACGTTTGAACATGTCATCACCCTGCTACAGTTTACACTGCATTCCTTTTTCAAAACCACTTTTATACACCCCGATGTTGATAATTGCCTAGTTTCTCTCAGATCCCTTTCCTGAGGGCACCTCTGTTATGCTTTAAAAGACACTTTTATGTGGTGCTTGGCCGGAGCACTGTTTTCTGTATAAATGAAATACAATAAAGACAGAATGGGTGTTTCTTAAGAGCTCAACATTTTCAAAGTTTCCCTCTCTGCTTTTCACTGGCAGAGCTCTCTTGGAAAAGCTCGAACTGAAGATTAAGCGTTCAAATCTGTGTGGTTTTGGGCACCGTTGCCATAATTCAGCTATATCCCAGAAACATAAGCGCGGGGCGAAATCACGGAGATCCAGGGTGCCCGACCTAAACCACACCGAGCTGGAATCCAGGAAGACCAGACAGTGGTCAAAACCGACACACACATCCACACCCGCACACAAGCTCATGTTCGTTATGCGCGTGGAGGAGACCGTGAACCTGAGATGAGTGGAAAGGAGCCCGGATCAGCCCAAGAGATATTTGGACAAAGAATTAAAAAAAAGGAGATTGAAGGGAGCCACATTTAATCTTTCCCCCCCCCTTTTGTTTAAAGTTTTATTCCGATCACCCATTCAGGGTGTGTTCACACTTGTAATTCCTACCCTGAAAACATTTAGTCCTGATCCACTTAGCATTCACAATGGCATGATTCTAAACCTAAAGGCATAGGGATCTTCGCAACCTGATTGGCCGGCTTTTATGACGTATATTTTGCGATATATATGGATCATATATGACGTATTATATGACGTCATTTGACACTTATTCAAATGAACCGCACTAACAATCGCACTATGGTTCGTTCCAACCAAAAATGCAAATGTGAACACACCCGTAATGCCAAATGAAAAAAATATATGGTGATTTTATCCATTATGAAGTGATTCCATCTTTTAGAAGGCTTGGTCAGCTGAAAAGGAATATTATTTCTTTATGATATTTCTTTAGAATAATGTGCCGTGTTTGCAGGAGCATGCGTTATAAGAAAGCAAATACGATCAATATTGATTTCATGTTGCCTTAAGATTTTAGACTTAACACTATTGCTGGCTTCGCATGTGCATTTCATCTGTGTTTACTATACAGTGCTGTATACTTCGTACTTCTCCATGTGTGTCATGCATACCACAAGACCAGATTTGTACCGGATTTGCTGCTAAATACGGTTCATTTGACCTTATGTGTCTGTCCTGTTACTGTAGAGCCTGGTCTAATAAGGCTTATGCTGCCATCTTTAGGTAGGATGCTACGCTGTAATTCCTCTAATATTGAGTTAATCTTCCTACATAGAATGATTTAGCCTTGCCATGTACGTTTTTAGTCCAACGTTGGAATGTTTTAAGGGAAAATTTAACCGAACACAATGGTGTTCAGTAAAAATCATTAAAGATTTCTCTGAAAAACCACTAAAAGCCCTTTTTATAGCTAAAAGAGTTTCAAACAGAGGACGCAAAACACTTGTAGAAGCAAAACATTTCAGCAGTTTATCATTTAGAAAATTTTCAGGTCAATACTGTAGGCTTTATATGGTTTACACTCCTCCATGCTTACAAATGCCATGATTTTTTAAACAGTAGTGCTAAATCTGAACCTAATGACCATATTTATGCGCCATGGTATTTTTGTAAGATACCCCTCCCCCACTTTGTATTAGTCTTTTATTTTGAAATTCAACCCTGTCAAAATCCCCACCTACGTTTTCTGTTGAACTAAACTCATAATAATGTTCCAGTCTTATTTTTTACATGCCTTTCAACCGAGTTAACACAGCCTTATTGTAAAGAAACCTGCTGTAAATTCAAGTGTATGTTGCAGACGGACACCATATGCTGCAGCTGTCGCTCTGTATCGGCCTCTTTGTTTTGGACCAGCGTCTGTCACTCTTCCGCGTCGACCAATAAGCGAACGCCTTACTTAACCCATTCGACCAATGAGCGTTGAGCTTTGATCTAACGTGCCAGTTCCGAGACGCGCGCGCACGATAGCCGTCGAGCTATTTCTACTTTTACCCGCCTTCGCGAAACCGCTTAATTGCGCATTTTAGCAGTGTTGTTTTTATTTATCCACAAGATTCGATGTTAAAACTTCCCAAAAAATCATTTTTTGGATGTAACAGACAGCTGTGTTTGTCGTAAAACCCCAAGGAGGACATTCAAACGGAAGGCGCGAGCCGGTTTGACGGTTCTCAGCGCGAGTCATCTTTTACTTTCATTTATTCTCGTTGGGGGCTCACACAAGTTACCACTGCACCTTTAAAACGGGAAAATAAGTAATTACACTTGCATTTCGTAAGTCAAACCCGTGTTTCATACTGTAACTCTGGTAAAGATAATAAGCATGGCGCAATTTCACGAGGATCCGGCGCTGCTCACTAAAGAGAAACTGAAGAGTGAGTTACTGGCCAATAATGTTCCTCTACCGAGCGCTGACAGCAAGAAAGACGTCTATGTTCAGCTGTATCTGAAGAACCTGACCGTGCTCAACAAGAAGAGCCTCTCTCCTCCCACTCAGGACACTTTCTCCAGTGATGAGGAGATGACAGCGCCAGTGGTGTCCGACAGGAGCCGCTCGGGGAGGGTGAGCGCTCAAACATTAGTCTTATGACAATCAAAAGCATGCTTGATGGTAATTATGATGCTGGAGCAGATGGGAATCATTATATATGATACATATATGATGATCATGCTGGTTTTTACCATTAAATAATTTATTTGTCTCATTCAAATATTTTGTAAGTGCTTTTTGACCCAATAACCATTTCACACTAGTCTACCAAAATAAAACATGTTAAAGGAGAAGGTCACTTTAAAAAAAAAAAAAAAAACTTTGCTGATAATTTACTCACCCCCATATCATCCATGATGTCCATGTCTTAATTTCTTCAGTCGAAAAGAAATGAAGGTTTTTAATGAAAACATTCCAGGATTTTCTCCATATAATGGACTTCAATGGGGTCCAAACGGTTCAAGGTCAAAATGAGAGTTTCAGTGCAGCTTCAAAGGGCTTTAAAAGACACCAGATGATGAATAAGGGTCTTATCGAGGACCCTTCGAGTCATGACTCGAAAAAAGATTCGTTCATTTTGATGAACGAGTTTAAACAGGAGAGTCATGAATGCTCATCACAGAACAGAGCAAGGCGAGCATTTATGCTTATAAATCTTAAACTTTTTTATTTATTTTTTAAATGAGCGCTCGTTTCGCTTGATAAGACCCTTATTCATCGTCTGGTGTCGTTTAAAGCCCTTTGAAGCTGCACTGAAACTCTCATTTGGACCTTGAACCGTTTGGTCCCCATTGAAGTCCATTATATGGAGAAAATCCTGGAATGTTTTCATCAAAAACAAAGAAAGAGAAAAGAAAGACATGGACATCTTGGATGACATGGGGGTGAGTAAATTATCAGCAAAAGTTTTTTTTAAAAAGTGAACTATTTTAATATTAATTGTTATTTCATACTCAATAATTGTATGATGATTATATTTTCCTTAACCTCCAGAAAGCCACAAGAAAGACAGACAGAGTTCGGGCTGAGGAGAACGACTCTTTGGGATTGACTGATGAAGAGTTGAAGGTTCAGCTTCTGAAGTATGGAGTCAATACAGGACCAATTGTAGGTTAGTGTTAAGGTTTTCCACAGCCTCATTGTGTTTGTGAATAATCGTCCTATATATGTGTAGGTTTGCATTGTGTTCTCATTTGTCTGGTTCTGCATCTCAGCAACTACACGTAAGGTGTATGAGAAGAAACTGCAGCAGTTCCTGGAGCATCCGCCGCTGGAGAATATCCTTCCTGAACCCGAGACCGCGATCCCAGAGGCCATCACCATCAAAGCAGACGGAAACCAGAACGGCAACACGCATTCAGCTGAAGATCAGTACAGCGACAAAGAAGAAGGTAAAGCAGGGATAATCGAGTCAAGTAGCCAAATATCCCGCATGCATTAAATAATTACTCTGTTCTGCCCACACCCTTTTCTGATTGTCAGAAATTGATCCAGTACCTGAGCCGGTTCCTGTAGTGACGAAGCCGGTCCGGAGCAGAGGAAAGACCCCGGTCACCACCAGGACCAGCAGCCGGCAGCGCTCTAAAGTAAAGCCTGCACTTGCACAGGAAAAATACAGTTAGAGTCATCAGGCCTCGGTTTAAAGTCTCTTACCGTTAGAGTTTTCTTCTGTTCAGCAGGTGGTGGAGGAGACGGCGTCGGCCGCTGAGGAAGCGTCCGTGGACGGAGGAGATATTCTGAAGGAAATCTTCCCCAATGAACCCGCCACACCGACCGGAATAATGTGAGTGTTTTTTATTCACAAATGTTTGTGAACTGAAACTGAAACATTTCATTTCATCTAGTTGCCTAGGCAACATTTCTTATTTTTATTTATTTTAAAAGGGATGTAAAATTGAAACTTGGGTTACACTTATTTTAGAGTGACGGCGTTACGTTAAATAATACAATACTCAAATAAGTAATATTAATTAACTAGATGTACTTACCGTAAAGTTACGCTTAGGGTTGGGTTTAGTGTTAGTTACTTGTAATTATGCTTATTTTACTGTTATTACTATTATAATACTATTATACCTAATATTTAAAAAAATCATATATATATATTTATATGTATATATATATATATATATATGATTTTTTTAAATATTAAGTATAATAGTTTTATAATAGTAATAACAGTAAAATAAATAATTAGTAAATAATACTATTATACTGAATATTTAAAAAAAATCATATATAAACATATAATACATTTTTATTCATTTATATATATATATATATATATAAACATATATATATATATATAATGTATATATATATAATGTTTATATATATATAAACAATCAAAAAAAAGCCCAAAACTATTATACTATACTTACTATTATAATAGTAATAACAGTAAAATAAGTAAAATAAATAATTAGTAAATAATACTATTATACTTAATATTTAAAAAAAATCACATATATATATATATATATATAAACATCAAAAAAAGCCCAAAACTATTAAAAATGACAAAGGCACAACAAAATGACTGAAACTAACTAAATTAACTACAATTGACATTAACAAAAAATATGACAATGAAAACTGATATTGATCTATAATAATATCTCAATGATACTAAAATAACACTGATACAAATTGTCCAACTTGTTTTATGATTTACCAAAAAATAAATTAATCTTTGTTTCTGTATACCCCTGACATGTTTGATTATATGTGACTTGTTTAGTTGTTATACTTGTTTATTTATATATAAATAATTAATTGAACCCACATGTCGATCTGTCCGATCAGGGCCACATGTCGGAGGCCGATCCACGGTGCGGCCGGGCGTCCGGTGAAGCCGCTGAACCTCTGGTCCGAGGAGTCGCTCCTTCAGAAGAACACTTACACCGCGACTAAATCCTCCGTCACAGACGTCCGCAGTGCAGCTCCCGCCGCTCGTCCCGCTCCGCGCCGCTGGTTCGCTGTCTGGCTGAAGCTTCTGGTGTTCATCGCACTGGCTGCGTCTCTGTACTACGCCTTCCAGAACGTCACCGCCGATCAGATCGACTCCTGCCAGCTCTATGTCCAGAACAATCTGATCACACCCATCATCAATTACATGAATCTGGATTACCAATCAGGAGGCGGCGACAGCAAGTGAGCGGCAGATCAAGCCGAGCCGCTTCAGCATGCGTTACCGTCAGACTGATTTTCTAGTCATTTAAGGAGCAACGCATCGGCAGGGTTTGGGGAGGGGGGGATTCTGGTTATTTCAGTTTGACCTAGCAGTCACATCTGAATAGACTTGTGTTTCAAGTAGTCTTTAAACTCTGTGTGTTTTAATCTTGCTTTGGGATTTTGCGGTTTTCGTAGCATTGGAGACGGCGTAGAGAAGTGTAGTATCGCTAGCAGTGAATCATTCGCCGTTCAGAATCACACAACGAGAGTTTCGGTTTCTTCAAGTGCCAAGACGCGGCCAACACAAGCGTAATTCGGTTTCACACACACATCACGGCTCGAAGGGAAAGAAATCTACGTTTTCCTGAATAAACCTGGTGAAGTTTATTTTTAGCGTGACTGAATCTGTTGCTAATGAGACCAGAGTGAGAAAATTGTGTTCTTGCATAGTGGGGTGAATCTCACAAGGACATTTCTAGGTCATATTTCACCACAAATTAAAAAAAAAAAAGATATCAATGTTTATGTTGCGAAATTAAAAAACATGTTCTTATGGTCTCACAATGGTTAAAAAAATTGTGGAAAATGGCACAATTTTTTCAAATTAATGTAATAATTTTTGGGCGCATAACTTTTTTACTTAGAATTGGCATAAATTTAATTCAGTTGAAGTACATCCACTGTGCGGTTACTTAAAATTCACATTTCAGGGATTACATGTAGTTACATTATTATTATTTTTGACTTTACTGTGGAATGTGCTTGGTTGAAAATATTTTGAGTAATTGTTGCTTTTGTGGTGAAATATGACTTTGATATACAGTATGCTTGACGGTTTTCGTGAGCTTCATCCCGTAGCTTTTGTTTAAATGATTTGTAGCACTGAAATGTTCAAGCTAATGGCACTACCAGCTCAGATAATGTCTGGTTTTAGAACTAGACTTTTTAGATTGATATTTGGTTTTTATCCAGAGCTTGAAAGGAAATGTGATCTTATATGAAAGTCTCATGTAGTAAATAACGCTTCATTTCTGGTAAGAGGCAGTTTTATTTTATTTTTTTATAGGTAATGGTGGTTTGTTAAATGTGTTTGTGATGTTTTCATAATGTGATGTGGCACTGTAGCCGATATTAAAACCCATAATGAGTCCGCCGACACTTGCCTGCTATTGACTGTAATCAGACGTCTGTGATTCATCATCTAAACTGAATTCATTTCTTAACTGTGATTTTTAAAAACTAAGTACTAAGTATATATTCATTTCATTCGAAACAATAGGCTACATTTGTGATGCATCTTAATTTGCAGGGGTTTGTTTTTATATTTTGCTACTCAATTTAATCACGTTTTGACTGCAATATTTTTCTAACGTCTTCTCTAAAGTTAAAAACTTTTTTTAAAATGCAGTGGGCTACTTTTAAATAAATGTACATATACCGACTCCACTAACCATTGACTAACATCTTAGTTTTGTACTGCTGTGTCAAATGCAGTGAATGGTATACAAGTCCAATTTGCACTTTGTATTTAGGCAGCTATTTGTGGAAAACTGGGCATATGGAATGATTTGAATATTTATCCTTGATTCAATACAAATCTGTTGTGAAATAAAAGGAAACCATTGAGATCCCATAGGTGACCTTTCATTGTGTATTTACAGCAAGGTCAGTTCAGTGACTGACACACACACATACACACACATGACATTCCAACAATGGTATTCAGGAATGTTTCCATTTTTACAGGAGATTTGACCTTTAGACACATCATTGCACACAGGAACTAGCAAACTATATAGTCGATCATTTTTCTTATATACATATTCAAAACATATTTTACAATAATTAGCTGCTGTACAAGAATAATGTACATAAATATGTCTCGCACACAGTGGAAAGACATCAGACGGTGACTTTGAGATGAAGGGAATCTCTTGCGTAAGAAAAGCCCCGCCCCTCTTTTTTGACCTGTCTGGTCGAGCGAATCTACTATGGCGAAGGCTTGGCTCATGAATATTAATTACGTAATGTGACGTTATCCGGTTGGCCTGTCTGATTGGCGGTCTGATTTTGGTGTTCACAAAAAGATTTAAAAAGGCCATAGACTACATAGACTTAAAATTAATTGTATAGGACAAAATTTGTATTATATTCTTCACAGTACGCAGACTATATAGTAAATTAAAAACAAAAGAATTTCAATGAATGTAAAATAGTTTTATTTTATCACTGGCATTGCTCCTAGTTCATTGTTTACTATGTACGAATATTGATACATACAAAAAAAAATGAATAATCACGAGTCAAGACTTCCCCATAGTGGGGTTTGTAAAGTAGTGGGCGTGGCTTGCAGTGACGCATCACTTCCTTTTTCCGGTTCAGTCTTTCGCCGCTCTCACTCACCGCTCGGTCTCTATGCGCACCGGTAGAGGAGAGGACGGAGGCGCCATTTTGCGACAACTTCACTAAAGTAAGAGTTTTCCCCACTTAATAAAACACATTTTTCTTGGTTTTCACACACATATTAATCCGTCGTCTCACACTTTCTTCAGATACATACTTCGTAACGTGTTAAATGATTTAGTTTAGTGTTATTCTCATCTCAACGTCTTCCTCAAGAGCGCAGGGCCGTTGACCTCTCCATAGAACCACATGATGAGAGGACAAATGAGGACTCGTTTAATGGACACATTAGCTGTGTTCACTGCCTAACCAATGTTTGTTCTTAATTCAGGTCCACCATCAGACATGTATCCGACATCACTAACCCAACTGGCCCGGGGGAACCCCTTCAGCGCCCCGTTGTTCACACTGCAGAAAACCGCCGAGCCCGAAACCGACAGTCCCGTACAGAAGCGCAGGCTCGCGGCAGCCGCAGTGGCCGGTAAGACCCTCGGAGAACAAAAAAAACAATTTTTAATTCTTAAAATTGTTTTTAAATGTGTACAAATGGGGTTGAAGTAAGATAAACCGCGTAACCCATCATACTTCTCTGTTTATTATTGTATTAATGCTTGAAATGGATCAGAATGGGGAATATGAACGTTGAATAAAAGGTTAGAATACTAGTTAGCACTGTGATGACTAGCTAACTTAGATCCAGCTGTAGTTTAGATTATTATTAAGTTCCCTTTAAATGCTTTAGTTACTGCATTGTGTAGTTTAGTGTGACTCAAAGTTGCTGCTTGCTGTGTGTTTCTGGCCTTGTTGCGTTCATGGAGGGCAATGAAGGACAAAGATGGAGAACGCGTATCAAAGCTTTTGGAGGACGTTTTTACATGTTAATGAGTCGGGTTAATCTGACAAATGTTAAAATGGTATTGAGCCGGTCAGTGGACATGATGTTCTTTAGTTAAAGCGTCCTATTCTGCACATGACCTGTGTGTGTACCGCGATTATCAATGAGGGGCGATCTGATTGGCTCCAGCTCTCAGCAAGGCGCGTTCTGATTGGCTTTCACTCTGAGGAAAAAGTCCGGGATCGTGTATCGTTCAGTATCTTGCCAATAACTTAATCGTACATTTAAATACCCTTTTGCATGTGTTATCAGTGCCTCTCCCTCGGCTTGTATAATAATTGTATGTAGATTAAGGTTTAGTAGAAACGCTTTATTTGGTTTGCTTACTCGTTTTATCTGTTTTCCAGAATCAATGAGGTCGACCATAAACTGAATATCATTTTTGAGTTTGTAGGTTAGTCTATTTTTGTTTTTCCAGTGTGAACACTAAGTTGACCAGGACTGTTTTTTTTAATGTTGGCCGAACTGAACTACTTTGTAAACACCCTAAAAGATTAAAAACCCCTTAGCATAGGCTAGCTCAGCAGAATTTAGTTCAACCCTAATCAAAGTCTTCAGGATTGCTAAGGCTATAGGAAGGAGAGTTTTTTTTCAGTGTTGGAGCCAAACTTTGCAGATCACCGGCTCTCTCGGCCTACCTCAGGGCTAGCTCATTTCACTTGTTCTGATAGCAGGTGTAAGGCAACGCTTTAAAGTCCAGCGTGGCGGTTTTCCACTAATCCCTAAATAAACGTCTCAGACTTTATGTAGATGAATGTGATTCCGTGTTTCTCCTCAGAGGAAGACAGCTGTGAGTTCGGCTCACAGAAATACTTTGTCCTCTGTGGCTTCGGAGGAATCCTCAGCTGTGGCACCACACACACGGCTGTAGTGCCCCTCGACCTGGTCAAGTGCCGAATGCAGGTCCGTGTGCGTGTGTGTTAGCCGGAGTCGCCCGAGTGTGTCCATGTGACCCCAATGCAACCCTTCATCAGCATGTTAAGTGTTGTGACGCATGAGCATGTGTGTGTGTTGTTCCTGTGTTCCCCCACGTCACAGAGACGGGCGATAGCTGCGAGTTCGGCTCGTCGAAATACTACGCCCTCTGCGGGTTTGGGGGCATCTTGAGCTGTGGTATTACACACACGGCCGTCGTGCCCCTCGACTTGGTGAAGTGCCGTCTCCAGGTCTGTACTCACCTCCATCCCCTTCATCGAATTAATGAGATGGCATCCGTGGCGAAGGGGTCACTAACACTTAACCAGCTAACAAAATCATATTTCTGATTGAGATTTTTTTTTAATTGGATGTGCAATATCATTCTGCAGAAACGGTTTAAAATATGAAATGAAAGACGCCATGTTTTCTTATACTATGCTGGGGTGCGTTTCTAAAACCTTAGTTGCTAACTTAGCAAGCAACTTTGTTGGTCACAGTGCAGGCTAGCAGATTAGCAACTATGTTTTTTTGTTGGAAACACACCCTAGGATGTTCAAGCCGCTCTTTTCCCTAAAATATATGGAAAACTTATGATCTTTTGAATTTTGTGGGAGGAAAAAAAATGCAATTTTGGAATAGTGATGGGCAACGATTAATCGTTAGCAAAATAAAAGTTTGTGTTTACATAATATATGTGTGTATAATTTATTTGTATATATAAATACACACTCATGCATGTATATATTTAAGAAATATTTGCATGTATATACTTCAAATATATTTTTATATATACAATTTTTATATATTTTACATAATTAATATTATATATAAATATTTGACAATAATAATTTTTTCTTAAATATATACATGCATGTGTGGGTATTTATATATACAAATTAATATTATATATAAATATAAATATTTGACAGATTAATAACACATTTTTTCTTAAATATATACATGCATATGTGGGTATTTATATATACAAATTAATATTATATATAAATATAAATATTTGACATATTAATAACACATTTTTTCTTAAATATATACATGCATGTGTGGGTATTTATATATACAAATTAATATTATATATAAATATTTGACAGATTAATAACACATTTTTTCTTAAATATATACATGCATGTGTGTTTTTATATATATACAAATTAATTATACACACTACACACACATATATTATGTAAACAGAAACTTTTATTTTGCTAATGATTAATCATTGCCCATCCCTATTTTGGAACACAACTCCCATTTCTAAGTTATCGATTTCTCTAAATTGATCTGTGACGCTCTGCCACTGATGTTATCTAAATAACATATTGGTTTACCTTTTTGATTTATGAATCTTGCTCCAGCATGTAAATACCATTTTTGAAGTGAAACCATTAACCGTGTTCCTTCATAACCAGCCGGTTCCTGGTGAAGTTCCTGTGTTGGTGTTTCTGACTCTCATTGCAATAACCGAATGCCTCGTTTAGGTGGATCCTGCTAAATACAAGAGCATCTTCAATGGGTTCTCCGTCACCATCAGAGAGGACGGCATGCGTGGGTTGGCCAAGGGTTGGGCGCCCACATTCATCGGATACTCCATGCAGGGGCTCTGCAAGTTCGGCTTTTACGAGGTGTTCAAGATCTGGTACGGTGACCTGCTAGGAGAGGTGAGATGGATTATGAAAAAATGCATGTGTAGATCATGCTGTCAGTGTTGCATCAAAGGCAATATTCCCAGAAACACATTCCTCCATTGAGAAAATATGAATGAATCATAAGATGTTCTGTTATCTTAAGGGTGAACTAAGCTTTAATGGGGTTGTGGTTTGTTGTGTTGGTAAAAAAATAAAAAAAACAACAGCAGGTTTTTACCAACATTTTGGCCTTGGATCAATTATTAAATACATTTTAAATCTATGAACCAATTAAAAGTGATTAACTAAAATTCTGACAATTCATTTGTAATTTTATTTAGGGGTAGGGTTTTGGCTTTTACTGCATTATAGTAGCACAATAATTTTTAGTGTTTTCGTAATTGTTGGAAAACTAAAATGAATTAATTTAAAAATTAATTAATTGCACGGCCCAAGTTTGTATTCATTTGAAATATTTGTTTAGCTGTCTAATAAGTGTTGTTTTTTTTTTCATTATTTATATATTAAATTACCTTTTAATGAATTAGTATAAATATGAATTTGAACCTATATTCCATGTAGCCGTTCTCCTCAAAATTAAGCAATAACCAAATGAACATTTTAGAAGCTGTGGCTGGGTTAAAAATATTGATTTCTCGTTTTCAGTCGATGAATGAATAAAGCTTTGTTACTTCTGATATGAAACAGTCTCAGCTCAGTCAATTTTATCATAATTCAATCAATACCGCTTCAGTGTTAGTCAGCTAGAAAAAAATAACCCTAGAGGAGCGTTTTGCGTAATAAATGCACTATTGCATATTCATTTTATTCTTATTTTACCAGTCTTTTGTTTAAATTAGGGCTGGACAAAGATTATTCGCATCCAAAATAAGAGTGTGTTTACATAATATATGTGTTTATGCGGTGTATAATTATTTTGAATATAAAAATTCACACATGCATGTATATATTTAAAAACAATTTGTTGTTAATATATAAAATATTAAGATTTATGTTTAATATAAAAGTATGTATGTGCAAATATTTCTTAAATGCATGCATGTGCGTGTTTATATATACAAAATAAGTACACACACACACACACACACACACACACACACACACACATGTAAACTCAAATCAGTTAATTTTTAAGTTGGTATTAGAGCCCGACCGATAAAGGATTTTAAAGGCCGATACAGATACAAATATTTGTTGGTTTTAAAATCCGATATATCGGCCGATATTATTTTTTTTTTTTTTTTCAGAAATGCGCAACAAAATATTGACAGATTTTCCTAACATTAGTTATTTTTAGTTAATTATGATTTTTAAGTAAAATAATCTGATAATGCATAACTGGTTCTCTCTGCCCGACTCTGGCTGGATCAGCAGGATGTGTTGCGCGTTATACACAAGTGTTGCCAACAGGAACGGTGTAGAGCGCCCTCTGGTGGACAAACTATACAACTCCAACACTCATGACCTGGTTCAAGCTTGTTTCGTCCGTTTTTATTTTATTTTTGAAACATTAATTTATCGGCCATTATAACTGCCGATACCGATAGTTTGGAAAATGCCTAATATCGGTCTGCCGATGTATCGGTCTGGCTCTAGTTGGTATATATATTTTTTTCCTTACTCGTCATGTACTGTACCTGATACGTACCACAATTATCCGTTATTGAATTGAATCGTGAGATTATAAAGTCTGTTAGCCGATGCTCATGTGTTCCTCCGGTCCTCTCACAGGAAAACGCGTACTTGTGGAGAACCTCTCTGTATCTGGCTGCTTCTGCCAGCGCTGAGTTCTTCGCCGATATGGCTCTGGCCCCTATGGAGGCGTGTAAAGTGCGTATCCAGACTCAGCCTGGCTATGCCAACACCCTGAGGGAATGTGCCCCCAAGATGTACGCCGAGGAAGGGCTCTGGGCGTGAGTATCCCGCACTTTAAACCCACTCAACACGCTCCTTAGATCCGCCTCTGGGGAGTTTCCCGGTCCGGTTCTGCTCTCTCTCTCTCTGGGATCAGCAGGATCGGGCCGGCGGCTCCCGGCAGCTTTATCGCTGTACAGTTGGAGGTGCTTGAGTCATTGGCGTGTGAGATCAGTCTACCTGCTTACCCAGCATCCTCTCTGCCCTGAACCGTCTCAGGAAAACACCGGGGCAGAACCGCTGGAGAGCAGACAAACTCTTCAAATAACCCGTTCGTTGGCTCTTCTTAATGAGTGGTGTGAATGTTCCGGCAGGTTCTACAAAGGTGTGGTTCCTCTGTGGATGAGGCAGATCCCGTACACCATGATGAAGTTCGCCTGCTTCGAGCGCACCGTCGAGCTGCTCTACAAGTTCGTGGTGCCCAAACCCCGCAGCGAGTGCTCCAAAGGCGAACAGCTGATCGTCACGTTCACGGCCGGGTACATCGGTAAGGATTTACAATGAGCAATACATTTGTTAGATTGTTTATTAAAGCTGGTAAATCTATTAAATAATAGTAACAGATGCAACTTTTGATTTTTAATAATGTGTTCGTAAATGTTAAAATATTTGTTCATGTTGGCTAATATAGTTAAGTTATGTTAACAAAGGGAACCGTATCGTAAATGGTTACCATTTTAAATGTGCTCATTTTATCATTATTTACATTTTAAATATATATTCTTCTAAATTATCATTTGAAGTATATATTATAATTGGTGTATATGATTTTTTTTTTTTATTACTGTTATTTTTATATTTTTAAATGTTAATTTAATTTCCTTCATTTATTATACATTTTATTATTGTAAATGTTATTTTATTCTGTTTAATACTAGGGCTGTGCAAAAATTAATTGTGATTAATCGCATCCAAAATAAAAGTCTGTGTTTACATAATATATTTGAGTGTGCTGTATATAATTATTTTGCATTTATTTAAATACCTATGCGTGCATGTATATATTTAAGAATTATTTGCGTTTAAATTCTGTGTGTATATATATATATATAAATATATATAAATAAATACATAATCTATGTTATAAAAATATAAATATTTTATATATGAATAACACATTTTCTTAAATATATACATGCATGTGTGTGTATTTATATATACAAAATAATTATATACAGCACACAAATATATTAAGTAAACACAGACTTTTATTTTGGATGCGATTAATCGATGTGCAATTAATTTTTGCACAGCCTTATTTAATACTAATTTTGTTAATTTTTATGTTGCATTATAATTAATGTATTTCCTTAATGTCTATTAATTTCTATAGTTTGATTTCAATTACATATTTCTTTGTAATTTCATTAAATCCATTTCATTCTAGTTTTATATTAATTTTATTGTATTGCCTTAATTTGTATTTCTATTTTTTTTTCTATTAAATTACTTTAATATTTTATTATTTTTATATTTAATAATTATAGTTTTTATTATTATTATCCTAATACCCATATTAATTTATATATTTCCATTAAATTCTTATTAATGGAAATATATTAAAGCACATTTAAGAAGTTAAATGTGCATTATTAATGCAGCTGAGAGATGTGTAAATGCAGACGTGACGGATGTTCCTCTTGTGTCCTGTAGCTGGTGTGTTCTGTGCTATCGTGTCTCACCCCGCTGACTCGGTCGTGTCCGTGTTGAACAAAGAGAAGGGAAGCACGGCCGCTCAAGTGCTCAAGAAGCTGGGCCCTAAAGGTGAGACTCTTCTCAATCCGTTGTGTTTTACACATTTTCTTTCTCGTTCAACCTGGAGTGTGTTTCCCGAACATGCCGTAACTCGCTGCTTTACATGAAGAAATCAACGAGCGCATCACGACTGTTTCCCGAAAGCATATTGTCGTGGCAAACTGGTCCTTTAACCATGTTGGTTAATGAAATCAGGTTTTTGGAGTAATGAAACTACTTTTAATGAAATTGTTTGAGATTGAATTAATGAAATATTTTTCTATAAATTACACAGGGTTCCTACAGGGTCTTAAAAAGCCTTACAAGCATTGAATTTATGAATTTGGAAATAATACCTTAAAAAGTCTTGAATTTTGATATCTGGATCTTAAAAATTTGATGAAAATAATGATAAACTTTTCTTCAACGACATTTTTTCACTGACGAAAACGAGACGCTGGTTTTGAATGACAAAAACTATGACAAATCTATTGACATTTTCGTTAACGAAAAAAAAAACTAGATGAAAATGTTAGTGTCGATCTGGGAAGCGATCCGGTCAGAACTGATGTCCTGTGTGTGTTTAGCTAATGTTAAAACACAACTTAACATTGTTCGGCAAACTCTCTTGTGTCCTACTGAAATGTTTTTATTTTACCTGCTTGACTTTTCATCTTTTAACTATTCCACATTTGAAAAATAAATCAACACAAGATGAAGGATTTTGTTTTTCTTTGCTGGTAGGGACGGGAAATTGGTATTAATTTTTTATATAAATGCTCTTAAAAAGACTTGAATTTAACTTGAAGAAACCTGTAGGAACCCTGTTACAGACATGACATCTGAGGAGTATTTTTTAATTTTTCTCAGTTATTTTACTTTAAACCTCTTGACGTTTGTATGTAATCTAAATAAAAGATATAGATTGTACTGAACGTCAGCTTGCTTGTTTTGCTCAAGATGACCGGGTCCCCGCAGGTCCTTAAAATATTTTAAATAACATTTCTGCTTTTTAAGGCCTGAAAATGTCTTAAAATCTGAAATTTCTGATAAGGAGGTCTTAAATTTCATAAAATTTCGGATTTCGTCATCCGTTTTTTTGTTTTACTTTCAGACTGAAAACTAAGACTAAAACAAAAACGGCTGCCAAAATTAACACTGTCGTGTCGTGCTGAACATTTTCCCTTTTTTTCCTGGTAAAGTCTTAAATTTGCCTTTTAGAGGACTTAAAAAGGTCTTAAAAGTCATTAAATTTGCTGGTAAAAAATCTGCAGAGACCCTGAGATGAGTCCTCGTGATGCTGTTTGTTTAAAAAGATTCAGGAAACCAAGACTCGTTGAACTATTCTGATAATGACGGAACTTGCGACTGTAGTTGGCTAACGATGCTTTCAGGAAACACACCCCAGATCATCACGCTCCTTAGATCCACCTCTGGGGAGTTTCCCCGGTCCGGTTCTGCTCTCTCTCTCTCTCTCTGGGATCAGCAGGATCGGGCCGGCGGCTCCCGGCAGCTTTATCGCTGTACAGTTGGAGGTGCTTGAGTCATTGGCGTGTGAGATCAGTCCACCTGCTTACCCAGCATCCTCTCTGCCCTGAACCGTCTCAGGAAAACACCGGGGCAGAACCGCTGGAGAGCAGACAAACTCTTCAAATCAAGAAATTCCAGCATTGCATTACCAAATTGACTTTTTTAAATTCTCATCCGCTCGTGTATGTTGTTTTTCAGGTGTGTGGAAGGGTCTGGTGGCCCGTATCATCATGATCGGTACCCTGACGGCCCTGCAGTGGTTCATCTATGACTCCGTGAAGGTCTACTTCCGCCTGCCCCGCCCTCCTCCCCCTGAGATGCCCGAGTCCCTGAAGAAGAAGCTCGGACTCACAGAGTAGACAGCCCGTGAGATCCCGCGATCACACACCTTCCCCTCCGACAGCTGCACACCTCCTGTTTTCTATATTTAAGCCTGTCCTGAGCCCCACTCACCCCGACATCACCATCAAGGGGAGCCGCTCTCCTCCACGGGGCAGTTCCCTGTCTAAATAGTCTATATATAAAAGTGGTTGCGACCTGAATGAATGCCGTCTGGTTTTAACCTCTGACATTTGTTTTGTCAGTAGTACAATAAAGAGCTACCTGGATATTATACACATGAAGTGCCGTCTCCCTTTGTTTCACGTTATGTTCAATCAATAAATTTGAGTTCTCATTAGTTTCTCTGAGGATTGTTTTTCTAATTCTTTGTGGTTGCACATTTAGTGTTTTTGCTGTTTTCATTTGTGATTGTAAGATGTCATGGTGTTACAGTAAGTCAGCACATGCTACTGTAACTGTCTATGGCCGGTAGGGGCGCTGTGGTTTAGTTGTGCACTAAAAGGGTTGCATACTGTAAGAGTGGTGTCAGTTTTTTTTTTTTTTTAATTAATGCAATGTTAATAAACAGAACAAGTCGAGACATACAAGCAGTAAACAATATCAAAACAAGGAGACATTATGAAACCGAATACATTAAGAGAGGAGATATGAAAAGAAATAACATTATTTAACAATAGTCTTAAAGAAAAGAAGAGAGAAGGAAAGAAAGACGAGGGCATACAAGAAAAAAATAAAATATTAAGGAAGAATACTAAACATGGTACAAATTCTAGAAGTTTTCATTGCTTTCTTATTGACAGATGTTGAGATTGTATTTAAATATATGGTGTCAGTCATTTTAGCTGTAGAAAATCATTCAGGTTGGTGTTGCAGGTTGCTAATTTAATTTATGATAACTAGTTTGTAGTGTGAATAGATTTACTGTGTTATTTTTATTTAGCCATTAACAGAGTAGCTTGTTTTTTATATATATATATATATATATATATATATATATATATAATGATGATATTATAGAACATGCCCTTTATTATTTAGTATTTCACAAGTTTTTGAAAGCTTTCTTCCTCTGAGTTATTCATTGACACCACTGTTGATATACGGAAATTTACACACAAGGCTAATTTTGCTATTGCAATTGTAATAATTTATAGATATTTAATGCAAGTTATAGTTTTAGGTAATGCTAATTTCAGAAATACTATTATAGGGATGTGCTGCTATATGTAGGCCTGCAACATTATTGTGCGTTAAAAAAAGTGGTATAGAATAAGTGTTTTGTTTGTAAAATGACCTTCCAACCAACCAAGGCCAAATTTAACCAATAATTAAAATAAAATGCGTACCAATATGATACCTACAGAATACATGGTTGACGATATAGTCATAACTCATGCTCTTCTACACTAAGCATATCCTAAATGTTTTATTATGGTTTTATTTTTTATTGTCATGACAAAAAGTTTTTTTTTTCAGAACGTAAAAAAAGTCTTATTATATATATATATATATATATATATATATATATATATATATATATATATATATATATATATATATATATATATATATATATATATATATATATATATATTATGTGTCATATAGTTTGAATTTTAATTTGATTAAAATTCAACATTGGCCAATGATGATAATCCGATGTGCTTTTGATGTATCAGGGATTCAAACTTGATTGTTGATTATTGGCAACAAGATCGGCGCAATGTAGCTAACGTTAGCCTACTATGCTAAATGTTTTATTACGGTATAGTTAGGCTACATGACAATTATGCTCATTTTACTTGCTGGTATGTCAAGAGTATTTAATAAGTAATGTGTTGAGGTAGTTTTAAGCTGTCTAGCTGTTAGCCTATCTGCTGTCTGACCCCTCGTGTCACTCATAAGTAGCCTAAGGCTAATCAGAATGTGTCAGTCAGTCTCATGAACACGGCTTTACCTGTGCGCTTGACCACACACACACACACACCAGTTTAAACTCAGGACCAGTGTGTCTTGTGATTTCTCGGTGTTTTTAATCTCTCACCGTGTGTTTCAGCGGCTGTACAGCAGATGGCAGCGGATTACAGTAACTCCATTAGCCTGGCACAGGACTGGCACTAAAGCAGTGACTGCAGAGGATAGACAGAGCCTCATATTAATATATCATGCTGGTGTCATGGTGGTATCTCTACCTGGGCGCTCAAAGCTTCTACACACACGGTAAGACTGACTTGTGCTTTAAAAACAGTGGATGTTGAACATGTAGTCTTAAATGACCTTGACATTAAACGAGAGGAGAGTTTGTTTGAGTGTATATAGGACAGGAGTGTGTGTTTGTCCACATGATACATCACCGGAGGAGTGTCCTGTAAGTGACCTTGATCTAAACAGACAGGAGCAGATATTATAAACATGAAGCAGGGTCTTCATTACAGCAGATGCCTGTGTGATTTCCTGAAGAGCATCTGTGTACCGGTGAGATCTTAATGTGCCTCATTTTGCTTTATTTCTATATCATCTGTGTGTTCTGATTGTTCTGATTTATGAGATGAGGTTCTGCTCTGTTGACTGTGTTTTGGGAATTGTTGCTAGGTGAGGTAGGTTTTTAATCATCAACATGGTTAGAGGTTGTTTGGGCAAAACTTAATCTGGGACTCATTTAACCAACATGCTCTTGAGATTTACTTGCTTCACCTCAAATTAACCTTGTATTTTCCTTTCGAATCCTTTCAAATAATCCTGTAAGTTTGAAGCTATAGCTCTTTCTGTTTTTTAGGTAATTGTGTTCCCCAGAATTAAAATATATACGTAAATGAGTATGAGCATGTTATTAGAATCAATGAGGTGGTTATTTTTTAACTAGCCTACAATTTGACCAACTCTGTCATTTTTAGCGTATTTGTTGAATGTTGTAAGAAATATTGAGATCTTTTAATTTCGACTTTAGTGTCTGTCTTAGATATATAGATCTCTAGATGAGATGCTTACAAATAGTGTCCAGTTGCTCTCTTTTTCATATAATTGCCATTTAAGAGAAATAATTCAGATATTACATGTGTTTGTGCCTACTTAACTATGTTTTGGGGACAAATTTGTGCCCACTAGTGACCAAAACCTCCCTTTATGGACGTACTCAATTGAAAATCAGGTTTTCTAACAATGTAAAACTGCAGAAAGTTGTGTGTGATGGGTACGGACGGTGTGTGTTCCTCCTCTGCAGTGTTGAAGATGGCATCAGTTCTGCAGAAGCTCATCACTCCTCTGTTCAGCGGGCCGGTCGAGCCGCCCAGGAATAAAGTGTCGGTGGTCGGCGTGGGTCAGGTCGGCATGGCCTGTGCCGTCAGCATTCTCCTGCGGGTGAGACTGTGAACGTTATGAAGTCATTGATCGTGACAGGCTGTTCTCGCCAGCAGAATTCGGACTTTGTGATAAATTCCTTGTTTGCTTATTGATTGTACAAGAGGGTATGGACATTTTGCTCACGCTGATGATGTCAGTAGGTCAGTGTGTCACAATATCAATCATTTTTTAATAGATTTGGGTCATGTTTGTCCGAGCTTGACTTCGATCCCTCGGTCCAATTAGAAAAAAGGTGAAGAACCACGGCCTGCACAAACATAGATGAGAACGAGAGATTAGGACAAAAATAAGAAGAACCTGTATTGGCCAACGATTCACTATATATATATATATATATATGATGATGATTAATCGCATCCAAAATCAACGTTTTTGTTTACATAATATATGTGGGTGCACTGTATATAGTATATAGTATATAAATACACACACATTCATGTATATTTAAGAAAAACGTTTATTTATATATAAAATATTTTTATATTAATTTTATATAAAATATTTTTTTTATTTTATATAAAATTTAAATTATATATACATCTATACAGTATATGCATGAAAATATTTCTTAAATATATACAAGCATGTGTATGTAGTTATATATATAAAATAATTATACACAGTGCCCCCACATATATTATGTAAACACAAACTTTTATTTTGGATGCGATTAATCGTAATCCTTTGACAGCCCTAATATATATATATATATAAACATTCACTATATATATATATATTAGGGCTGTGCAAAAGTTAATTGCGATTAATCGCATCCAAATTAAAAGTTTGTGTTTACATAATATATGTGGGGGCACTGTGTATAATTATTTTGTATATATAAATACCTATGCATGCATGTATATATTTAAGAATTATTTGCACTTAAATTCTGTATATATATATATATATATATATATATATACATAATCTATATTATATAAATATAAATATTTTATATATGAATAACACATTTTCTTAAATATATGCATGCATGTGTGTGTATTTATATATACAAAATAATTATATACAGCACACACAAATATATTATGTAAACACAGACTTTTATTTTGGATGCAATTAATCGCAATTAATTTTTGCACAGCCCTAATATATATATATATATATACACACACACACACACACAAAGAAAAACATGTTTTCAGTTTTAATTTTTTTTTTTACATTTTTGTGAATGTAAAATAATGTCTAGGTGTAACTGTCTCTAAAAACATTATTATATCTATTTTTAATATTATTATTTCTTTGATATTTTTTATTTATTTTTCTGTATTTTCATATTTCTATTATTTGAAGTAGTATAATTATTACTATTTGTACTATTATTATTTCTATCTATCATCATGTGTCTAAAAAATCATTTTATTTTAGAATAAAGTCCATACTTGTGTGTAGTGTGAGTATATGTCATTTGTGAGTTATTTGTTGTGTGTGTGTGTGCAGGAGCTGGCGGACGAGCTGGCGCTGGTGGACGTGGTGGAGGACAAACTCAAGGGGGAGATGATGGACTTACAGCATGGAAGTCTCTTCTTGAAGACGCCCAAGATCGTCTCAGGCAAAGGTCGTGCACTTCTTCTGTCATATTAATGCCTCATTCATTTATTCTTCTGTCACCTCAACTCCTGGACTTTAATGCAAGTAGAATGCTTTTTTATGAAGTTACTTGTTTGAAGGACATATTGAATGAGATTATGCCTGAAAAGGTTCTGGATTTTTTATCATATGTTAATTTAAAAAATATATATATTGTATAATATGAGTACTTGTTTATATTTGTTTAGTTTTTGTTGAATTTATATGATATTTGTATTTTTGTAAATGAATTCTTGCCATGACATCTGTCACCTCAACTCCTCAGTGTGAGTCGCCTCTATGATGCTGCTGGTTGCCAGGGTGTTGCTAAGCAGTTGCTAACATGTTTTGTGTTATGTTCCGGTATGGTTGCTTGTGAATTTTGAGTGGTTTGTTTGAAACGCTCCCCTTCCTTCAGATTACTCTGTGACGGCCAACTCTCGTGTGGTGGTGGTGACGGCGGGCGTTCGACAGCAGGAGGGAGAGAGCAGACTCAATCTGGTGCAGAGGAACGTCAACATCTTCAAACACATCATCCCTCAGATCGTCAGGTACAGTCCCAACTGCATCCTCATCGTGGTGTCCAACCCAGGTACACACACTCACACACTCACTCACTCTCTCGGTCACACACACACCACACTTTTTTTGCGTTTCTAACGGTTTTTCTGCTTCAGTGGATGTGTTGACGTACGTGACCTGGAAGCTGAGCGGCCTCCCGAAGCACCGCGTCATCGGCAGCGGGACAAACCTGGACTCGGCTCGCTTCCGGTTCCTGATGGCCGAGAGGCTGGGCATCCATCCCAGCAGCTTCAGCGGGTGGATACTGGGAGAACACGGAGACTCCAGCGGTGAGACCATGTGTGTGTGTGTGTGTCTGTGTCTGTGTGTGCGTGCACAAGAATATATTAGTAAAGATATTTATATCATATATATAAATTATATATATATATATATATATACATTAAAATATAATATTAAATTATAAATAAATAATAATGAATAATAAATTATATTAAAAAATAATACATTATAAAATATAAATTATAAAATATTAAAATTTTAATTTGTATCCATTATATAAATATATATAAATTATATATTTTTAATATACAGTATATAAAAATATTATATATTTATATAAATATATATAATATTTAGGGCTGTGCAAAAGTTAATTGCTATTAATCACGTCCAAAATAAAAGTCTGTGTTTACATAATATATTTGTGTGTGCTGTATATAATTATTTTGTATATATAAATACCTATGCATGCATGTATATATTTAGTTTATTTATTAATTATTTGCACTTAAATTCTGTATATATATATATATATAAATACATAATCTATATTATATAAATATAAATATTTTATATATGAATAACACATTTTCTTAAATATATACATGCATGTATGCGTATTTATATATACAAAATAATTATATACAGCACACACAAATATATTATGTAAACACAGACTTTTATTTTGGATGCGATTAATCATAACTAACTTTTGCACAGCCCTAATAATATTAAATATATTAAATATATATATATATATATATAATTTATATAAATATATATAAATTATGTAATTAATAATTAATAAAATATATTAGGTTCATTTATAGTAAAAATATTTAAATAATTGTAATTGTATGCATTATTACCATACATACTAATAAATAATAAAATGAGTATTAATATTTAGTATTTAAATTTGAATTTAATTAAATGTGTAATAATATAATTATATAAATGGTAAAATGTCAAGTTTTTATAAGATACATTCTATTATCAATAAACATAAAATAAAATAAAACAATAAATATTGCCATCAAATTCTGACCATTTAATATACCATTCATATTGTGTGTGTGTGTTTTGCAGTTCCTGTTTGGAGCGGCACTAACGTGGCCGGAGTCAGTCTGCAGAAACTCAATCCTGACATCGGCAAAGAGACGGACAGAGAGAACTGGAAAGATACGCACAAGAAGGTCGTGGACAGGTACGTCAATGAGCTCGTCCTAAATGATGAATTAGTATGCGAAAGGAACAATAAACATTGAAAAAGTATGCAACACTGTCATCACGTGATCTCGTTATCTCACAAATATACTTTATAATTCAGTTTGGTTAAAAACAAAATGCAGACAGAAACGAGTCCTGTATGTGTTCCCGCAGTGCGTATGAGGTGATCCGGCTGAAAGGTTACACGAACTGGGCCATCGGCCTGAGCGTGGCCGACCTGAGCGAGAGTCTGATGAAGAACCTGAACCGAGTCCATCCCGTCTCCACCATGGTGAAGGTCAGGACGGTGTTACTGAACCCTACATATAACACACACACACACACACACCAATGTTCAACAGTTCAGGATCTGTTAGAGTTAAAAAAACTGAGTCACAAAAGGCGCATTAAATTGATCAAAAGTGACAGTAAAGACATCTATAAAGTTATATTAGAAGAGCTTCGGATAATATGAATGCTAGTAAGTAGTGGAGACCGGGGCTATTCATCACACATTAAAGGAGTCGTTCACTTTAAAAAAAAAAACTTTTGCTGGTAATTTACTCACCCCCGTGTCATCCAAGATGTCCATGTCTTTCTTTCTTCAGTCGAAAAGAAATGAAGGTTTTTGATGAGAACATTCCAGGATTTTCTCCTTATAATGGACTTCAATGGGGACCAAACGGTTCAAGGTCCAAATGAGAGTTTCAGTGCAGCTTCAAAGGGCTTTAAACGATTCAGGACGATGAATAAGGGTCTTATCAAGCGAAACAATCGCTCATTTAATAAATAAATAACAAAGTTTAAGTTTTATAAGCTCAAATGCTCGCCTTGCTCTGTTTTGTGATGAGCATTCGAACTCGTTCATCAAAATGAACAAATCTTTTTTCGTGTCATTTGGTTCATTCAATGAACGAGTTGACTCAGGAAAAGATTTGTTCATTTTTTGTGGTCAAAAAGTATATACATTTTTATTTACTTTTAGAAAATGGCCGATGGTTTCGCTAGATAAGACTCAGCTGGGGTCGTGCAGAGCCGTGTGAAGCTCTTCAAAGCCCTATCCTGGAATGTTTTCCTCAAAAACCTTAATTTCTTTTCCACTGAAGAAAGAAAGACATGGACATCTTGGATGACATGGGGGCGAGTAAATTGGTGAATTACTCCTTTAAAATCCTACAATTAATCAAAGATGAAACCCATCTCCAGGCCTGAACGCAGATGTCTGTTGCAGGGCATGTACGGGATCGGTGACGAGGTCTTCCTGAGCCTGCCGTGTGTGTTGAACAGCGCTGGGGTGGGCAGTGTGGTCAACATGACTCTGACCAGCGACGAGGTCTCGCAGCTGAAGAAGAGCGCAGACATGCTGTGGCACGTCCAGAAAGACCTGAAAGACCTGTAACGAGCTTTTATTCACTGCGATCGCTGCTTCGAGACACCCGTGAGCCGTTCACTAGAGGTTTTTTAAAAATATCCTTGTATTAAGCAATGCAAACATAAGTTTGTTTGGCATTTAATTATGCAAATGCGTAAGAGTCTATAAATGGATCATTATGGCAGTGATTAGCATGTTATATGTTTGGCGATAGCTCCTCTAACCCTAACTGAAGGAGTATGTAGCTTTGCACAAATCATGAACATATTCCAGGAGTCCTCAGGCTCAGATTGTGAAGGAATGGTCGTGAGGAAACATGAATAATCATTTCCAGATCTAACATTCACTGAGAGATGTGCTGGATGAGACTTTACACAAGATCTGGACCAAAAACATCACAGCATTTAAAGTCTACTGTAGAAAAAAACACATACTGTAATAATCACTGCAATAATGATCCAGTCATACACTCTTATGCATTCGCCTGTTTAAATCCAAACAGTGACTTTATTATTTTATTTAGGGGTCTGAATCTGCATACTTCAAATAATCAGAAACACATGACTGTCTCTTTAAAGTACAACTCCGGCTCGAAATGAACCTTTGGTCTAATTACACATTGCTACCTAGTCAACCGTTATTTGAGATTTGTTTTCATGATTGCCGAATGTAAATGGTTTTATCTCTAAAAACAGTTTAGCCTATAACGCTAGTATAATGCTAGTATATAGGGCATAGAGCAATGACAAATAAAAATCGCAGAAGCATTGAGAACTTTGTCAGTGTGCATACAGTTTAATAAGAAGATATTTTATACACACGAATACAGGAAGAAGCCATCTTTGAGAAATAGTCTCTACCAGTCGATCTACGAACACCGATCCAAGTGCGCTGAACTGTGCAGAATCTCATATGGTCCGTTGTTTTCGGAAGAAACACAAACACGAACCGTTTTCTTCTCTTCAATATGTACACGTAGACTACTGTTCGCGCTCACCTTATCACCTTATTCACATTAACCAGCGCACTTGGATCGGCGTTCGTAGATCGACTGGTAGAGACTATTTTTCCAAGATGGCTTCTCCTGTATTCGCGAAGTTGATTGTGTGCCTAAAATATCTTCTTATTAAACTGTATGGACACTGACAAAGTTCTCAATGCTTCGGTTTGAATGTAGGCACCCTTATTATGCTGTCGTGTTATTGTGGGGCTATTTTGAGCCTTGTTAGTGGTAATAACAAGCGATTTTTATTTGTCATTACTCTATGCCCTATATACTAGCATTATACTAGCATTAGCCTAAACTGTTTTTAGAGATAAAACTATTAACATTCGGCAATCATGAAAACAAATCTCAGATAACGGTTGACTAGGTATCAATGTGTAATTAGACCAAAGGTTCATTATGCGCCGGAGATCTCTGACCCTGTTGTCTGATTCTTATGGTGAAATATTATACGCTACAAGTCAAAAGTTTGGATGCAATTTACTGAATTTATGTTTAAAACTTTTATGAGCTTCAAATTAGCTTTGTAAAGAAATATACATTTTGTAAACATTAACAAGTTTTTTTTTGTTATGCATGCATTGGAGCGGATTGTGAAGGAAAAGCATCATCAATCGTTCAACAGTGTCCCGTGATTCATTTCTAGATGGTTGGGTAGAGGAAGAACTGAATATGAGAGTTTTTTCCTCACAAAATGAGTAAAATATGCATAAAGTATAAGTAGGCGTGTCCAAACTTTTGATTGACATTGTTGCTCTTCCAAATGACTGTTGATTTCAGGCACTACTCAATGATGTACGCACTAAATGTTGATATTGAAGAGCAATATGGCTAATGCTACAAACATATATTTGCACTTGTATGAGGCTTTAAATGTGATGTCGGGCAACACTATCTGGACCATCAAGGATATAATCCATTTATTAAACAGAATCTTTGTCGGTAAAAATGTATATTAGTCTTACATTTCAAGTATGTACAAATACTTAAACAAGTCAGTCATGTCACGCAGGTTGCTGAATTTCCTGGTTTCCAACAGTCTCCACTCCACTAGGTGGAGCTCATGTGGAAAACGTCCAAATTAGCCTCATGATTAGAGCAAAACAAACCAGTTGGCACATAAAAAACATTCTTTTTTTAAAAAAAAACAGTAACGACTTTATTCAGAACCCAGTGATTCCTTCAGGTGAACTTCATCGTTGGCTCAACGTGTCGCGTTTCGGGGTGCAGTCAGTCAGTGGTCCCGTCGCCCCCTGGAGGGAGACGCGTGATGCAGCAACGATGACAACGCCTGACTTGGTTTGGTTATCAGTCCCAGAAAAACACAAACTTCTTCACAGGTAAAATATCAAAAATCTCCTCTGTGGTTCAGAGAGACGCCGAGCCCGAAGCACATTATGACCAATATAAATATATGAGCCACTCGTAAAAAAACTAAAGCGTTGACCGTTATACCATGGTGTTGCTCTCGCCGACTTTATCCACTAGCTGAAAGAGAAACACAGCCAAAATTAATCATTAGACAGGTTTTGAAGTACAGGTGAAACTCAAAAGTGTGAATGTGTCGAGTTCAAAGGTGAAACCAATATATTTAGTGTATATTAGGGCTGTGCAAAAGTTAATTACGATTAATCGCATCCAAAATAAAAGTCTGTGTTTACATAATATATTTGAGTGTGCTGTAAATAATTATTTTGTATATATAAATGCACACACATGCATGTATATATTTAAGAATTATTTGTGCTTAAATTCTGTATATGTATGTAAATACATAATCTATATTATATAAATATTTTATATATGAATAACACATTTTCTTAAATATATACATGCATGTGTGTGTATTTATATATACAAAATAATTATATACAGCACACTCAAATATATTATGTAAACACAGACTTTTATTTTAGATGCGATTAATCGCAATTAATTTTTTGCACAGCCCTAGTATATATAACTGCATGATTATACGATTCAGAGGGCCGACATTTCTGCATTTAAAATCTTTTTTTTTTTTTAATTTCTAATTTTCTGAGATTTTGAATTTGGGGTTTTTGTAAGCTGTATGATTTGGCACGATATTGTAATTTTTAGAATTTCACTGGTATCGATCATGTAAGCACAAACCGGTGACAAACTGTGGTAGACTTACTCCACTGATACCAGGGAGGTTCAGTAAGGATCCCAGAATAGGCACCCGCCTAATAAAGCCAACCGCTACTGGGAAAAAGCCCCTGAAAACAGATGGAGACACAATTAAAATCACCATAAAACCAGTATTTATTAGAAAACACCCTGTCAGGGTTTGTGAATAAAACAAGAACAACAACAACTCACCGGAAAAGAAGGAAAAATCCATAGACCTCCAGAACGACGCCTACAATCGGCCATCCGATGAGCACCACGAAAACGCCTCCCAGAAAGAAACCAGTGGCTTTCATTTTATGCCGCTGGAAGAAGAACCTGAAAGTCCGTTCCAGCCCGATGACAAATGAGAGACCTGCAACGAACAAGATCTGCACACACACACACACAGACGTGTTCAGCTCAAGAAGGGTTTCATTTGTGAGCATTCCCATCACATTTTCCTCCACTCAAACACAAGTTTGTTTCCATCCTAAAGCACACACTCACATTTCCTATGGCCAAGAGTGCTTTATCAAAGAACAGAATCATCCCGAAGAAGAGGAAAAACACGCCGAAACCCGTCAGCCCCATCCCGATCTCTGACCAAACACAAGAACACACTTCATTAGTGCTCAATTACACATTACTGCATGCAAATGAGTCATATCTGAGAGCCTGCAGAAGAAAGTATACACGTAATACTGATGAACACCTTTTTGTGCAACAGTTGAAACTGTTTCAAAAGCTTTTTCTTTTTTATCCCTTTGAAAAGATTTGATGATTATTTACCATGGTATTTGCATGGTACACCACAGCACTTGTTCAGAGAATGTTATGGTAATATATCTATCATCAGATAGATAGATAGATAGATAGATAGATAGATAGATAGATAGATAGATAGATAGATAGATAGATAGATAGATAGATAGATAGATAAGCAACAGTATAATATGTTATACTATTGATAAATCTAATGATTACTATATTTACAGACTATAATGCATTATACACTAGCCTTCGAGCTAATTTGGGTACATTTACATTCATTGATGTTTATTAATGTACACTTCCCCTTTTTGAAATAAATCAATAAAACCACAATGGCAGTGCCGTTCTTCATTAATGTTAAGAGTTTTACTGTATTTGATTGTACTGTTAGAGGCCAGGCCGTCTATCCTCATTCATTCCCTTTTATCAGTTTAGGAACATTTTCACTATTTCTATCACGATTAACATAGCGCAGACATACAGTAAATTTGACTTACTCTGTGAATCCGTTAATGAAATCATGTTTGTGTTGTGTATCAGCTGCTTTACAGACTGAGGAGTAAAACTGTTCTGTGTGTGTGATCGCCACGACACCGGAAATACGTCGAGATCCTTTAAAAGTCTGAAATGACGCAGAGAAGCACTGCGATTTTTTAAAAATAGTTTACAGTGTAATTATTATTATTATTCACTTTATTTTATTTAAACATTACTGCTACCTCTCGCGATTACGCAACTCCAACGTAAAAACTGGCAAAGTTTGTTCGTTTGAAGGAATAAACCCATGAAATAAACCTACTCGTTTCCGTTTGGGATTCTGGGAAATGTAGTTTTAAGTCGTACCCGGATGCATTCTGAATTAGAGACAAAAAACTACAAATCCCACAAGAGGAGGTGGGAAGGAGCTAGTCAGTATGCGTGTTCATTGAAGTGCAGGAACATTTACAAATGTATTATTGACAATGCCAACATCCGGAGTAGTGTAAAGCTGAAATAACTGCTGAAATAATTCTTTCATTTTAGCCTTTTACAATGAATACGCTGTTTGCGACCAGTTTGGTGTTTGTTGGTTGCTGCAGCAATGTTGTGTTTTTGGAACTTTTGGTTAGGTGAGTTTCATTTCTCTCACTTCTGACCATTCAGTGTCAGTCATGTCTGATATGCTGTCAGTTCTTACTTCTTTAAATCACATATTTTACAGGGATTTCCCAGGATGTGGAAATATTGTCACATTTGCTCAGTTTGCCTTCATTGCACTGGAGGGTTTCATCTTCGAGACAAACTTTGGACGCAAAAAGCCACACATACCCCTCAGGTTAACAATTTATACAAGTTACATGTCACGTTACATTTTGGCTTCTCAGACTTGATTAGTAGACAGTGAAAATGCATTGATCATTTTAGGTGAATGTCTAATGATTTGCCTGATTCCCATCCCATTATGTTATATGTGCAATTGTGCATTTATTTATTTTACAAAAATGAAATGCACATTTACAGTTTGTACTGAAACAACCAGTTTTGCTTGCTAAACGAGGTGATTAAAGGCCGTGTTTAACGTTATTAATTATTACAATATTATAGGTGAAAGGTTGCTTTGTCACCAGTACAGGTGGTTTGCAAGTCAAAGCTCAGTTCAGAGATCTGTGACAGATCACAGATCAGTGCTGTGAACATTTTGTATGTATATGTACATATTTGGGTAACACTTTATTTCAAGGTGACAAAAGTTACACATTTCTACACGTGCCTACTATTGTAATAACAGTAAATTATGCATAATGACAACTAACCCTAAACCAAACCATAACCGTAAGTACATGTAGTTAATTAATATTGCTTATCGGAGTAAGTATAATGTGATTTCATCACCTTAAAATAAAGTGTAACTCATATTTGCATCGAATATCGGATATGAAAACATGATACCGCTTGCTGAATGTGGTGTTGTGACAGCAATATGGCATACTACATAATTTTTCACATACTGCACTGCACAGTGAATATAGAATATTTAATCTACTCACTATAATAATTTACAGATTTTTTTAAATTTTTATATTTATTGATTTATATTTTAAATGTTGTTTTATTTAATCCAATGTATTCATTTAATTAATTTATTCATATATATTTTTTTTAATTACTGGACTTTTCCACGCACCTCATGTCACTCCCTGACTCGTCTTCCATTCCAAACATAGTTGTGCAGTTTTGAACCTCGACAAGATGACTTATGTTACAGTCTTTGTGCTAAATCTAGAACCACAGACCAGATAAGACACATCTCCTACATTCAGCGCTTCTTAAATGGTTTTGCTTCAGGACAGATTTTGTACTATACTTTAGGTGGGCGTGTGTAAAAATTAGGGCTGTCAAAACGATTAATCGTGATTAATCACATCCAAAATAAAAGTTTGTGTTTACATAATATATGTGGGGGCACTGTGTATAATTATATATATATAAAAATATAAAACACACATGCATGTATATTTAAGAAAAAAAAGTTATTTATATATAAAATATTTAAATTTATATATAATATAAATCTATATACAGAGTATTCATGAAAATATTTCTTAAATATATACAAGCATGTGTGTGTATTTATATTAGGGCTGTGCAAAAGTTAATTGCGATTAATCGCATCCTAAATAAAAGTCTGTGTTTACATAATATATTTGTGTGTGCTGTATATAATTATTTTGTATATATAAATATACACACATGCATGTATATATTTAAGAAAATGTGTTATTCCTACATAAAATATTTATATTTATATAATATAGATTATGTATTTATATATATATATATATACAGAATTTAAGCGCAAATAATTCTTAAATATGCATGCACGCATAGGTATTTATATATACAAAATAATTATATACAGCACACACAAATGTATTATGTAAACACAGACTTTTATTTTGGATGCGATTAATCGCAATAAACTTTTGCACAGCCCTAATTTATATATATATAATAATTATACACAGTGCACCCACATATATTTTGTAAACACAAACTTTTATTTTGGATGCGATTAATCGTTTGACAGCCCCAGAAAAAATAAATAAAAATGACCTCAGTTAAACATTGTAAGTTACACGTTTAATTAATGTTTTTTTTGTTTCAGTATGTTGTTGCCAAGTAACATGAATTTGATCAAAATATTGCGTTTAGTAGATTTGCATTCAGCATTGATTTTCCCTCTTGTCCATCTTCCATGACCTTCAATGTCTCTTCTTTTGCAGTAACTATGTGATCATGGTGACCATGTTCTTCACCGTCAGCGTTATCAATAACTACGCCCTGAACTTTAACATCGCCATGCCACTGCATATGATCTTCAGATCAGTGAGTGTCACTCGTTTCATTCATTGCTTTGTAACTGTGCCTTAAAGATCTTTCTAAGTTCTCCTTTTGTTCACAGGGATCTTTAATAGCAAACATGGTTCTCGGGATTGTCATCTTAAAGAAAAGGTATGCTGAAGATCATGCACAACTAACAAAAAACAAGGCTTTGTGAAGGGGTGTAATATGGCCTTATTTTGCATAATGTTCATTAATATTATTACTTTTACTGTGACTGCAGATATTCGATGAGTAAATATCTCTCCATCGCTCTGGTGTCTCTGGGCATTTTCATCTGCACCATAATGTCGGCTAAACAAGTGGTGAGTTGCACAACCAGACTGGGTTGCCAAATACTGTATTATTAGTAGTTTCATATTATAAAATATTCCATTTTATCTGCACCTAATACATCAGGTTTGATCCTTATGTAGAGTGTTGAGAAAGGGGCCACAGAGGAAGATGGTGTTTATGCCTTCATGCATTGGCTTCTGGGTAATATTCTCATCGCACATTCAACATTTGCCGCATTCTGCACAGTATACAGTATAGTTATATATATAAAAAAAACACACGGGCAATGATTGATTAATTAATTAAAGTAAAAAACACACACACACGGGCAATGATTAATCACGATTAATCGCATCCAAAATAAAAGTTTGTGTTTACATAATGTATGTGTGTGTAGTATGTATAATTAATTTGTATATATAAATACCCACACATGCATATATATATATTTAAGACAAATGTGTTATTAATATATCAAATATTTGTATTTATATATAATATTAATTGTGAATAAATATATATAAAATATATACATGCACATTTTTCTTAAATATATACATGCATGTGTGTGTATAATTAATTTGTATATAAATACACACATATGCATATATATATATATATTTAAGAAAATGTTATTAATATATCAAATATTTATATATATAATGTTAATTGTGAATATATATATATATATATATATATATATATACATATATATATATATTATAATATATAATTATACACACTACACAAACATATATTATGTAAACACAAACTTTTATTTTGGATGCAATTAATCGCGATTAATCGTTGCCCATCCCTAGCATATACATATATAAATATATATATAATTTGACACTTTTATACTGCGAGGATGCATTAAATTGATCAAAAGTGACAGTAAAGACATTTATGATGTTAGAAAAGATGTCTATTTCAAATAAATATTGTTCTTTTGAACTTTCTATTCAGCAAAGAATCCTGAAGTTTTCACAAAAATATGAAGCAGCTCGACTGTTTTCAACATTGATAATAATCAGAAATGTTTCATCATATTAGAGTGATTTCTGAAGGATCATGTGACTCTTAAGACTGGAGTAATGATGCTGAAATACAGCTTTACAATCATTACAATATCGAAGCTCTTGAATATTTGTGTGTACACTGCATGCATACTGCTTCATATTCTGAACCCATTCCAAGACAGTTATTGAGGATGTGAAAAGTGAAATCATTTCTATTTTGGAGCACGTAAGCTAGATACTCCGTTATATCGGTGCTGTTGTGTTTCAGGGATCGCCATGCTGACGTTCGCCTTGCTGATGTCTGCGAGAATGGGGATTTTCCAAGAAACTCTGTACAAGAAGTATGGAAAACACTCCAAGGAGGCTCTGTTCTACAATGTGAGTCCTTAACTGTACACATGATGCTGTCATATATGAGTTTGGTGGATAAAGGGTAATTTCTCTGCCTTTATTTCAGCACTGTCTGCCGTTACCGGGATTCCTCCTGCTGTCGACGGACATCTACAAACACGCCGTGCTCTTCAGCCGGAGCTGTGAGTCTGATTCAACACAGAGTCATTTACCAACCCTCAGGTGCTCTTTGTTTCGGAGTCACTGGTCAAAAGTGACCGGACACCTAAAAATTAAACTTTCTCCATCCCAGTAAAACCAATGCAATATTTTTGTTCTATAATATTTATTCTTTTTAATTTAGTATTTTGAGACAATTTAATTGAATTTATTAATATTTATGCAATATTTATGGTCTATTTTTGCCATGGAAATATATATATTGTTTTTTTCCAAAAAATATTAACGCAGAAAACACATTAGACCGGATTGCTTTCGTAGTGTAAACGCTCATGTGGTCGAGTGTGTTCAGACAGACACAGAAGATCGTCTTCTAATCCATTAGATTGAAAGATGTGAAAAACCCATTCGTTTCCCAAGCCATATTTCCTTCCCTCGAAGAAATCAGGACAGAAGTGTTTGAAAGAGAAGGATTTAAACTCTCGCTCGTCTACTTGTGATCCAATCGACCAAAACACATCGTAATACCAGCTGTAAACAAGGCCACAGTAAATTAGTCCTCATCACTATATACTACCGTTTAAGACGTTAGGATCAGTGTGTTAAAAAAAGTATTTTCTGCTCACCAGGGCTGCATTTATTTGATCAAAAATACAGTAAAAGAACTTGTGAAATATCTTTAGTTAATATACTTTAAAATGTAATTTATTCCTGTGATCAAAGCTGTAACATCTTGGTTTCTTATTGTTATCAATGTTGGAAACAGTTTTTGCTGCTTAAAGGATTAGTTCACTTTTTAAAAAAAACAAACTTTTGCTGATAATTTACTCGCCCCCATGTCATCCAAGATGTCCACGTCTTTCTTTCTTCAGTCGAGAAAAAATTGGGGTGTTTGATGAAATCATTCCAATATTTTCTCCATATAATGGACTTCAATGGGGACCAAACGGTTCAAGGTCCAAATGAGAGTTTCAGTGCAGCTTCAAAGGGCTTTAAACGACACCAGACGATGAATAAGGGTCTTATCAAGCGAAACCATCGCTCATTTAATAAATAAATAACAAAGTTTAAGTTTTATAAGCTCAAATGCTCGCCTTGCTCTGTTCTGTGATGCGCGTTCGTGACTCTCCTGTTCATCAAAATGAACGAATCTTTTTTCGAGTCATGACTCAAAGGGTCCTAGATAAGACCCTTTTTCATCGTCTGGTGTCGTTTAAAGCTGCACTGAAACTCTCATTTGGACCTTGAACTGTTTGGTCCCCATTGAAGTCCATTATATGGAGAAAATCCTAGAATGTTTTCATCAAAAACCTTCATTTCTTTTCGACTGAAGAAAGAAAGACATGAACATCTTGGATGACACGGGGGTGAGTAAATTATCAGCAATTTATTTATTTTTTTTAAAGTGAACTACTCCTTTAATATTTGCATGGAAACTGATTAATATATATATATACACTCACCGGCCACTTTATTAGGTACACCTGTCCAACTGCTCATTAACACTTAATTTCTAAGCAGCCAATCACATGGCGGCAACTCAGTGCATTTAGGCATGTAGACATGGTCAAGACAATCTCCTGCAGTTCAAACCGAGCATCAGTATGGGGAAGAAAGGTGATTTGAGTGACTGAACGTGGCATGATTGTTGGTGCGAGAAGGGCTGGTCTGAGTATTTCAGAAACTGCTAATCTACTGGGATTTTCACGCACAACCATCTCTAGGGTTTACAGAGAATGGTCCGAAAAAGAAAAAACATCCAGTGAGCGGCAGTTCTGTGGGCGGAAATGCCTTGTTGATGCCAGAGGTCAGAGGAGAATAGCCAGACTGGTTCGAGCTGATAGAAGGGCAACAGTGACTCAAATAACCACCCGTTACAACCAAGGTGGGCAGAAGAGCATC
The DNA here is from genome assembly GCA_038021265.1 of Cyprinella venusta. Taxonomy (NCBI): domain Eukaryota; kingdom Metazoa; phylum Chordata; class Actinopteri; order Cypriniformes; family Leuciscidae; genus Cyprinella; species Cyprinella venusta. Next base: position 23,380,780 of record CM075886.1, read on the forward strand.
TCTGAACGCACAGTACGTCGAACTTTGAGGCAGATGGGCTACAGCAGCAGAAGACCACACCGGGTGCCACTCCTTTCAGCTAAGAACAGGAAACTGAGGCTACAATTTGCACAAGCTCATCGAAATTGGACAATAGAAGATTGGAAAAACGTTGCCTGGTCTGATGAGTCTCGATTTCTGCTGCGACATTCGGATGGTAGGGTCAGAATTTGGCGTCTACAACATGAAAGCATGGATCCATCCTTCCTTGTATCAACGGTTCAGGCTGGTGGTGGTGGTGTCATGGTGTGGGGAATATTTTCTTGGCACTCTTTGGGCCACTTGGTACCAATTGAGCATCGTTGCAACGCCACAGCCTACCTGAGTATTGTTGCTGACCATGTCCATCCCTTTATGACCACAATGTACCCAACTTCTGATGGCTACTTTCAGCAGGATAATGCGCCATGTCATAAAGCTGGAATCATCTCAGACTGGTTTCTTGAACATGACAATGAGTTCGCTGTACTCAAATGGCCTCCACAGTCACCAGATCTCAATCCAATAGAGCATCTTTGGGATGTGGTGGAACGGGAGATTCGCATCATGGATGTGCAGCCGACAAATCTGCGGCAACTGTGTGATGCCATCATGTCAATATGGACCAAACTCCCTGAGGAATGCTTCCAGCACCTTGTTGAATCTATGCCACGAAGAATTGAGGCAGTTCTGAAGGCAAAAGGGGGTCCAACCCGTTACTAGCATGGGGTACCTAATAAAGTGGCCGGTGAGTGTATATATATATATATATATATATATATATATATATATATATATATATATATATATATATATATATTGGTAAATAGAAAGTTCAAAACAACAGCATTAATTTGAAATAGAAATCTTATAACTGTCATTACAGTCAAATTAAATGCATCCTTGCTGAATAAATGTGTTCATCTCTGTGTAAGACATGACAAACTGATGCCTTCTCTCAAAGCTCCCGTGGAAATCCCTGTGATTGGTCAGTCTATGCCGGTCATGTGGTTTTACCTGCTGATGAACGTCATCACACAGTATCCTTTCGTATTTGTCTGTTTACAAGCTTGTGGAATCCTGATTGCATGCCGAGAGTCAGTTTTATATTGCATATATCGTCCTTATCCAGATGTGTCAGATATGTGTGTATCCGCGGCGTCTTCATCCTGACCACAGAGTGCGCCTCGCTCACGGTCACGCTGGTGGTGACGCTGCGCAAGTTTCTGAGCCTCATTATTTCCATCCTGTACTTCCGGAATCCCTTCACAACCTGGCATTGGGTGGGAACGGCCGTGGTGTTCCTGGGAACGTTGCTCTACACGGAAGTGTGGTCCAGCGTTCGTGTGGCAATGAAAGGAGAGAAAGCCCACAAGAAGGCAGACTAAACTGGACTGGAGTTTTGTTGTCCGTTTTCATTGATTTACTGTGAATGGATGAGAGCTTGAAGTGTGTTTGGGCCAATTTTATGAGCCAGATGTGTGTGTTAGAGCGTTTGTCTGTAAGCTGGCACAATCCTTGACCTGTTTGACCCTGCCACTATATTTACATTCAGGACTCGCAGTAGAATTATGTCTTAATTTCCACAAGTATTTATTTATTTTCCAGTTTTTAATCGCACCCGGTAATTCAGCGGAATGTGTCGGCCCACTTACATGTGTGAAATAATAATAAATACGACCACAAAAGGTAATGCAAAACTTTTATGTAATCGTTTTAAGCTGTTGTCATTTTATCAGTTTTTATATTTTGTTGAGGCCTTACTCTAGCGCTTCATCAGGGTGAGCTAAAGCAATAGAGAGCCCTCCCCTTCCGGTCGACCACCATGGGACCTTACTTCGGAAAAATATTGAATGGTAGTCAAGAGACAACAAATATTTTGATCTGGTTTGAATTGTGCCCTGAATTACACATATGATGTTTGTCAATTTAAAAGATACATTTTAAAGTAAAGAAAGTCGCAGTTTGATGTAAAACCGTTGAGGTATAAGACTGTGAAAATACGTAATTACAAAAGACTACAAACCCCAAAGGCGCACATTTTCTCTTAATGACTGAAGCTAACTTTACTGAGGCTGTCTGTCATTGTTTCTACAGCCTTACGTTATAATCGTAACGTTACGCCGTCATACCTGAGTGTTTTGAACCAGACTGCACACACACGAGCAGCGGATCTCGTTTCGCTTCCCGGGAGATGTAGTTCATAGAGCGATTTTCACATAAAACTAAATGTTACTCTTCTGTTGTATGACAAACTGCGACGTTTTTGACTTTGAGAATCATCTTTTAAATTGACAAACATCATATGTGTAATTCAGGGCACAGTTCAGACGGAATAAAAAGATAAGTTGTCTCTTGCCATTGACTACCATTCATATTTTTTCCGAAATAAGGTCCCATGAGCCGGAAGCGAAGGGGCGGGACTTAGGCTCTCTATACCGTAGAATACAAGACTGCGATTTGTTGCATTGATTTGTGTAAAAAATAAATGTTTTCTATCAGCTAACACAGAGACCTCATAAACTAAAGGAAATCTTTGTTTTCTTCATTAGCTTTAAAAGTGTTGTTCCTCCATGTATCTGAGGGATCAATTCCTAGGCTTTTTATGGGGTCGGTCATGTATTGTTAGTGACTCATGTTGATGCAACTAACGCAATTATTGTTAATATTGTAACATTAAAATAACGATGGAGATTTCAAGTGTATGATTTACATTTTTAGTACACCGAAACAGTTTGAATAATAATAATAATAATAATAATAATAATCACCTCATGTATTATGTACATATTATATTAGCCACGCCCCCGAATTTTATGAGAGACTATATTAAATATTTTTTTCGCGTTCCCATTTGCTCACGTAGCAAAAGAAAAACTCCACTTTAGTTTTTTTTCTTCACAAATTTTAAAAGAGGAAAAAATAGAGGGAATGATAACCGCAGTCGGAAGAGAGAAAGATGAGAAAGACAAACACCCTCCTCACAGCAGCGTTAATTAGTTTATTTTGTAATTTGATGCAATTGTAATATAATACAAGGTACAGTGTTATAAATGTAAATAGTTATCTAAAAAAATTATATATATAAAAACATCGCTGGATTTACATCATTATTAGCCACGCCCCTCCACGTCACGAAAAGCGGTTGTAAGAATGTCCACTTCAAGTCCTTGTAAGTTCTAACTTTACATATTTTATGATCCCTACCCATGTATATATAAAATGTATGTTGAAAAAAACATCTATTCTCGATTATAAACGTTCATTATCTCATCTGGCAATAACAATTCGCTGTCTCTCACTCTCAGTAGGTTTGAATGAACGCGGGGCTGTGCAGAGAGATTCCCATAGGAAATTCCTCAGGGTTTGAGACTGAGTGGGAAGGGCTCTGAACACGAGCTTTCAGCAGATATTGAAGCCCGTACTGAATTTCCCATCAGATAAATCCCGTTTTTTGTATCTTATTTACAATAATCACCACATGATTAAACTATAGAGGTAAAGGTACACCGTCGCAGAGATGGGAGGCAACAGCAGCTCGCGCCACGTTTCCCTCGACGAGGCGGACGAGGTTACGTTCGTAAAGGGCATTCGGGTAAGTGTAAAGTTAACTTAATAGTCAACAATAAACTTATGAAAATGAGTTTTCCGTTTTCGTTACTAAGTACTTAACGTTATAGCTTCATAATCTCTTGCTCATACAAAACTTTCTGTGGTGCTTTGTTACGTATTGAACTGCAGTGTATTATTGGATATCGTGCAAAATGCAAGAAATGCAGTGTTTGTGGGGATTTCAGTCGAAATCTTATTGGATATCGTGAAAAATGCAAGAAATGTATTGTTTGTGGAGATTTTATGGGTGTATAACAAAATGTACTGCTGTGGAGGTCATTTTGTGTTAAATATAGCTTATGGGTCATGCATGTTGACCTGATCTGCATGCTAAGCATGCATACTTAACCTAGACATGACTGGTAAACTTTCATATATACATATTATAGTGCCATGGTACATGATTTTGGTTGCCAGTTTATATCAATCAATAGGCCTAATGGTATTATAGTGTATCATGATATTGGCAAAGTACTTAATTAAGGATAATAGGCTCTATGCACAACTGCACTACTTCCTGAACTTCAGCCAGCTCCTTGTTTCCTGTCTATCATTATTGGACAATTTGATTAATTCAGGTGTGCTTGACCTCAGTAGTCACGGCAACAATAATCAAACACACCTGAATTAATCAATGTGTCCAATAATGACAGACAGGAAACAAGAAGCTGGCTAAAGTTCAGGAAGTAGTGGAGCTGTGCATAGAGCCTATTTCAAACAATTCCTGCATTATTTTGTAATTGCTTGCATTTTGCATGAAATAAAAAAAACAACAACAACGCAGTATCAGCTAATGAAGATCCACAAATCCTGGTATTAATATTACAAAGTTTGAAAAAGATTAGTAAATTCAATTTGGACAAATGTAATCTGGGCAAAAAAGTTATACGCGATTCTTGTAAATCTACTCTTTTTTTCTCCGTTTTTCATGAGAAATTTTTTTTTTCTGAATTAACGAGGTAATTTTTCATGAGAAAAAAATTTGCTCTGTTTTCTGAATTAACAAGGTAATTTTTCATGAGAATTTTTTTTTTGCTCTGTTTTTCTGAATTAGTGAGTTAATTTTTCATGAGAATTTTTTTGCTCTGTTTTTCTCAATTAATGAGTTAATTTTTCATGAGAAAACAAGTTTTTGCTCGGTTTTTCTGAATTAACGAGTTAATTTTTCATAAGAAAATTTTTTTTGCTCTGTTTTTCTGAAATAATGAGTTAATTTTTCATGAGAAAAAATTTTTTTGCTTTGTTTTTCTGAATTAATGAGTTAATTTTTAGCTGTTTTTCTGAATTAATGAGTTAATTTTTAGCTGTTTTTCTGAATTAACGAGTGAATTCTGAAAAACAGAGCAAAAAAAAAATCCATGAAAAATTAACTCGTTAATTCAGAAAAACGGAGTAGATTTTTTTCTTCAAGTGAATGCAATACGCCTCCGTAAAAACGCAACGGCGCACATATTTTAATGAACAAAAGAAAATGTTTATCAATGCAATTTCTGATCTGATTTTAAACAGCTTACAGAGAGAGTGATTGATCGAATGAAGGAGTCTCCACCTGTGGTTCGCCCACAAGCCCCAACCGGATCATCATCAACTCCTCCGGTTGAGTCCTCACTTCCAGATGAACGTCATGTACCCATAATGCCTCATTCTCCTTCATGCGCCAGTGCTTTGGTCCCTCCTCCTCTTTCGGAGCCTCCTGTGACTGAGGAAACATCTACACCTCCTTCATCTGTTCAGGGTCTTCCAATTCCTCCACCTACCGGTACTGAGCATGTAGTTGTACCCGATCCTCAACCTGGATCTGCTAACATACCTGTCCCTGATCCTCAACCAGCTAAACCCTTACATGCTCCTTCAAGTGAACCGATACCCTCTCCTCCATTAGTTGAATCGACCAGTGCACCTGTTGAACCCTTAATACCCCCTCCTGTCATAATCTCTACTACTGAACCTGCAACCAATCCGCCTTCACCAACCACAGACCCACTGACTGAGCCTGTAACATCTTTAGAGTCCTCTAATGAACCCATAGGGTCACCTGAACCTTCACCTGCTGAGCTTGAGACGTCACCTTTCCCAATCTCCATACCCGATCCCGTTTTATCCGTCATGGAGGAGTCTACTGTGGTACCGTCTGGGTCTCTGTCAGATGTGGTTTTGCCTTCCAAGACACCTTCACCTGAAAAACCTCCTGTTGTTCCTTCCTTAATCGACCACGTCGAGGTCTTTCCACATCAAACACATGTTGGTAAGTTCATAATCTGGTATATTAGGCTTCATAACACAATCTTTCTGATTGACCCACAAAATCTCCATATGAATCTTAACTCAGTCCTAGAGTCGAGGAAATGATCTGTCACACAGCTCTCTGTATGTAAAATTGTATATGCATAATCTCCAACTTTATCCGTATAGTACATACAGTAGCCTATACTCACATAATGCGATATATACTATATAGCAAATCTCAAATGCCTGATTTTTCTTTTTAATTGCGAAATGTAACCATACCATCATCACCCAACTCTTTATATAAAGTTGGATATTTGTAATGTCCAAATGTATTTTCATGCATGTTGTATATTCGTGTAAAGCAATATAGCAAAGTCTAAACTGCCTGATGTTTTATTTCTATATTATATTATCGGCCAGCTCTTTATATAAAGTCGTGGAAGTATGTCCAACTTTTGCATACATTCAGTAAATTGACGTAAAACAATTTATATTATATAGCAAATGTCAACGGCTTGATTGCTTGTATCCTCGCAAAATGTGAATTATGCTATCATGATTTTCTCTAAAAAGCAAATTAATTTGACTCTATCTGTATTTTGAGGTACATCCGAGTTTTCGCAACTTTGTCATTTTCACCAGAAGGATCAGTTGCTGCATTTTGATTTAGTAAAAAAAAAAATGTTGGTTGCACTTTATTTCACAGTACCTGTTCTTAGTGTACTTCCCTGAAAAAGTACATATAAGGTAACAACATGGGTTAAGGTTTGGTTTAGGGCTAAGTTCAGTGTTCATGCTTTGTAATTGAAAATAGATGTGGTGAATTTTCATCTCATGTCGACTTTAATCTCCATTCAAATGTTGGTGTGTTTCTTCTGTTTAGTGAACGAGGAAAAGCTCAGGAAGGAGATCAGAGAAGATCTGCAGAAGCTCCTGAGCGAGGAGATGAAGATGGCGGAGCGTAATATGAGACAACGGTGAAAACTGATCTTATCGAGATCCTTGAACAACAGACGCAAAAATAGTGAGTTTTAGTGTCTAAACAGTGTTCGTTTCTGTGTGTTATCGTAAGTCTGGAGGAAGAGAAAGCTGAAGCGAAGGCCCAGGCTCAAGCCGCCGCCCGACTCCAGATTCAGGACGAGGTCCAGAAGGTTCTGGATCAGGAGAAGACGTCTTATCAGCAGACTCTGGCCGACGCCATCAGGAGCGAGCAGATGAACGTTCAGGAGGATCGTCTCATTACTCAGTATTATGTGAGTCAGCTTCTGCACACAGGGGGTCTCATTCATGAAACATTCGTAAATATACGAGTAAACATGAGAGTGATTTGCGCGTAAAGAGAACTTCCCGAAAACTCTTCTCCTGATTCACAAATACTTCGTAAATGTCAGATGTGATAGTAAAATGTGTGTATGTGCTAATGAATTCCAACCAATCGTAAATGGGATGCGCGTGCACGTTCATTCTCAATTATACCATTAATCAGGCCCATTATATCCGACTGACATCTATATGCATATAATATAACATGAATGCGAATGAAAAAGAAAGATTTCTCGGATGCAAAAATTGAAGTTTTATTATCACAAGTTCATACAAAACGCCACATTTTATTTTCAAGCGTAGCCGTGGCGCTTTAGGTCCTAAAAAAGGAAGCAATTGGCAGATGCAGTTAATAGAGTTTCATCTGTTAATCGAACAGTCCCAGAAGTGAGAAACAAATGGTTTGACATTAAGCTTGACAGCAAAAAACGAATTAGTTGACTTCGGAAAAATCGTATTCAAACTGGAGAAGGACCGGCATCGATCACCAGCTGCTATTACTGGCTGGCTCTCATAATAAAAGTAAAAAGAAAAAAACGTATGTAATTACTATATAAAATTTTTTTTTTTCAAAATGCTGTTTAAATATGTACCCATTGGTGAATTAAAATACAGCCTTATTAATGAGCAAAACGTTCGGATGTTAAGCGCACCATTTACGCGTGGCTGGGAGCAGGTGTAGATTTCTTGCGTACCAACTAACATTTGGAAAATACGAACATTTTAATGAATCCGAAAATTTACTCCAGAACCATTTTACACACGATTTACACACAAATTCGTTCTGCTCGTGTTTCATGAATGAGACCCAGGGTGTGTGTGTGTGTGTGTGTGTGTGTGTGTTATTATGTGGAAAATGCAAATATTTCAGTTTTTACATTAGATAGGTAGATGGATGGATGGATGGATGGATAGATAGATAGATAGATATAGATAGATAGACAGATAGATAGATAGATAGATAGATAGATAGATAGATAGATAGATAGATAGATAGATAGATAGATAGATAGATAGATAGATAGATACGTAGATAGATAGATAGATACGTAGATAGATAGATAGATACTGATAGATAGATACTGATAGATAGATTGATACAGATAGATAGATAGATAGATAGATAGATAGATAGATAGATAGATACTGACAGATAGATAGATAGATACAGATAGATAGATAGATAGATACTGACAGATAGATAGATAGATACAGATAGATAGATAGATACAGATAGATTGATACAGATAGATAGATAGATTGATACAGATAGATTGATACAGATAGATAGATAGATAGATAGATAGATAGATAGATAGATAGATAGATAGATAGATAGATAGATAGATAGATAGATAGATAGATAGATAGATAGATAGATAGATACTGATAGATAGATTGATACAGATAGATAGATAGATAGATAGATAGATAGATAGATAGATAGATAGATAGATAGATAGACAGATAGACAGATAGATAGATTAAGGAATTGAACTGGTGATGTTTTGCTGCTTAACTCTCTCACTGTCGCTCTTTTTCTTTTCATCTCTCTCTTTCTCTGGATCTGCTCGTGTCTTTCAGTGGATGGAGAGGAAGGTAAGACGCTCTCGCCAACCCGTTCTTTCACTTCTTACAGACGTTTGTGACATTTCGAGTGAGTGAGTGAGTGCTCAAGTACAAGTTTAGATTAATGTTCATAAATGTATCACACACACACAGCCTTTGGTGTAAATTTGACATCACTTTTCAGTTCAGAGGTCATTGTGTGAGCAATGCATGTGCCTTTAAACTCTATTTATTTATTTATGAGAGATTTCCAGGTTGATCCGGATGATCATGTCGTGTGTGATCTTTAGGCTCAGGAGCTGGAAGAGAAGCAGAAAGATCTGGAAAATCAGGAGTCTCTGTTCCAGAAGCAGATCGCCAAGATGCAAGAAAAGGCAAAATGATTCATCCCATCTTTCATATACTCTCTCCATAAGTTGTGATATCAGCTCTGCATATAAGTGATATGACATGTATTGACCGTCTCTTTGCTGTCGTACAGGCGGCTCAGTTCACTAAAGTCACAGCTGAACATCACAGGAAAGGCTTAGAAGATGCAAACAGCCGCTTCAGGTGAGCAAGCAGGATTAGTTTTACTAATATTAGCTTTTATTGTTATATTTTGAGTAGGGCTGTCAGTTAAACGTATTATTATTCGCTCCAAGTGAGAACGTTAGTGTGAAATTAAACACTGTACTGTCAATAAAAAACATTTGCACAAAACAAGCCGATCCACTTTTCCATGTTGATAAGAGCATTAAAATGAGAAAAAAATAATGTGAGAAAAAGAAATCAAGAGACATTTAGAATAGATAAAAATGTGTGATTAATCGTGATTATAAATGTATTAATTATAAATGTAATTGTGTGCCGGTAATAATAATAATAATAATAATACAATTCTAAAACATGTATATATGTACTTTAGTGCATTGTATCAAATGATTAATTTAAATATTAGTATATTGTAGTTATAGACACCTAATATAAAGCAGGTCCAGTTTAATTTTTTAGTATGTGCTTTTGTCATTTTATTATTATTATTATTATTTTTTTTTTTTTACGCTTTAACTGAAACTTATTTCAGCAACATTTCTGATTTTCGTTTAGTTTAACTAATATTTATATTTCGTTAAATTTCAGCTTTGTTTTAATAAACATAAATGTTGGTAATAGTTTTAGTTTTAAAACTAAATAATAATATAATAACGTTGCAAGATCAGAAAATCCTACGCTATCTCACAAACAATTCGTCCGAGTGTTTAAAAAGTGGCTAATTCATACAACCTCACTTTGTCTAAACCCACATGATGGGTAGGTTTAGGGGCGGGGTCAGGGATAGGTCATTCGTATGAATTCATACGTGTTGGCCAACTCGTAAAATATTTACGATTTGGAAAAAATCGTAGGAGTGAGGTCGTATGAATTGCCGTGAGATTGGGTTGGTCAATCAGTGTTTAATCTCTTTCTCACTCTCTCTCTAGGCGATACCAGATCAAGCCCGTGTGTTTGGATCTACAGAGTCAGATAATGAAGTGTTACTCTGAGAATAAAGGTCAAACTATGAGCTGTTCCAACATCGCATCGCTGTACATTCAGTGTGTGGACCGCGCCAAACAGGTGAACACTCGCATAAACAGGACATGACTTGTATGCAAAATAGCAAACAAAATAATAATTAAGAAAAGCTTAGAGGACATTCTGAACTAAGACTGTGGTTTCAAAAGGATCACAGAAATGTTTGCATTTCTTTCTCTTTTTTTCCAGGATAAAAAGTTGAGCACTGGAGGTTAAATAACCGGCCTGAACATCAAATCTACGGTGTCCATTACAGCAAATACACACACCTAAACCTATTGCATACTGTACAGCAACACATTTTCCACTAGAAGTGTGTGGGAATTTCATCCCTATAGAAAAAGAAAAGAAAACGTAACACATTTGCACAGTTTTAAATGTGCTGTTCAGGAATATGAGCCATGATTGGACCACGCTAGTGAAATACCTCAAACTCTTTAAACTGTGAGCTAAATGATTTCAGGTGCTATCGAGTGCACAGATATAGTGGTGTTTCTTGTTCGGTGATTCAGAAAAATAATGCACACTTATTTTGCATGGCGATGCACAAACTTACGGAGGCGTATTGCATTCACTTGAAGAAAAAAATCTACTCTGTTTTTCTGAATTAACGAGTTAATTTTTCATGAGAAAAAAATTTTTGCTCTTTTTTTCTGAATTAATGAGTTAATTTTTCATAAGAAAAAAGTTTTTGCTCTGTTTTTCTGAATTAACGAGTTAATTTTTCATGAAAAATTTTTTTTTTGCTCTTTTTTCTGAATTAATGAGTTAATTTTTCATGGAATTTTTTTGTGCTGTTTTTCTGAATTAATGAGTTAATTTTTCATGAGAAAAAAGTTTTTGCTCTGTTTTTCTGAATTAACTCGTTAATTCAGAAAAACAGCGCAAAAAAAATTCCATGAAAAATTAACTCATTAATTCAGAAAAACAGATTAGATTTTTTCTCTTCAAGTGAATGCAATACGCCTCCGTACAAACTGGGAGCTGCTGTCTGATACATTTTTGAGTAGTAAAAAGTTTGTGCCTTTGCCTTGAAATGCTTTTGTTATGGTAATTTTGGGTTAAAGTCAATGGCAACTCCTATAATAGTGGCTCTGTTCCAGCCTCGGTCGGTTCTTCGTTGTGCAACTATTGTCCACTAGATGGCGCTGAGGTTATTGTAATATTCTTGATGTATTGTGGAACCACGCTGGTCTAGAAGGTTAAAAGGACGACTAAAAATTCTGCAATCACATTTTCCCAAGCCTCTGATCAGCAGAATGTCAATAAGTTCAGTGTGAGATGAACATGAGCAGTTGTAAAATGTGGCAGTATTTGCATCTAGAGCTTGTTTTCTAGTCTAGTGCATTATTTAATTGATTCTAGGAATAGTAGGAAGAGGGCTGTAGTCCTGTCAGGGCTGTATTGTATCGTACGAGAATGTGAAATGAATAAGAAATGATGTCCACTGGTGTCCCACATGAACACAGTCTAGGTTCAGCACAGCAATCGCATCCATGCCTTAACCTTCTATTGCATGCGTTATGAAAGCATGTTAAATGCTAAATATTCTTGCATAAAAGGGACCTCATTATTGAAATCAAAATCAATAGCCTTGCGTTTTATTGCGACGTTTATTACTCTCAACCTCATGTTGTTTCCAAACCCATGTGAATGACTTCTTTTATTGTGTTGAACATTGGCTATACGTTACTCTTTTTGCATGCATTTAAAACGTTGACTGGATCATATTTTAAGCCATACTATAGCTTTATGTGAGAAACCAATTGAAAATGAAACTAATTTGCTAAAAAATCTTTCCTTTTAACAAGCTGATTGTTTAATCAGTGAGTTGAGCTCAAAATTCACTAATCAATCATTTGGAAAAAATCTAGAAGTCAGATTTTGATGTGGGGGTGAGTAATTGATGGCAGCATTTTGATTTTTGTGTAAACTATCCCTTTAACCGTGAATAGATACGAAAGATTTAAAAATGAAAAACATATAAAAGCAAAAGTATTAATAGTCGCTGTTTTAATTTCATCCCACAGTTGCTTCTGAACAATAAGTGTTTAACCCTCTGGGGTTGTTCGGCCCAAATGGACCCGAAAAATTTATTTATTTTATTTTTTTTTAAATCACAGCTTCCTCGGAATTGTCCGAAATTTGGTGACTTTGTTGGTATTTGGTATTTGAACACCCAAAAAAATTGGGGACAGGATGTGAATAGTCCAAGTGGTTGTAAAAAAAAATAGTCACATTTGGGGTGTTTGCATGGAAAATGAAAGGGAAATTGGCAAAAATGTGAAAATACTGAGTTTTTTTGTGCGTACAATCTACAAATCAGCCACGATCTTGAAAAAAGCACACAACAGTGAAGGGGTGAATCTATAAAATATCAAGAGTGCAAAACAGACACATCCACACACACACAAACACACTTTTATACACAAACACACCAAAATATTCAGATTATACATGTTTTGCATTTTTAAAATGCTCAGTTTGTCCACCAGATGGCATCCATCTCATTTCAAAAATTGCTTTTATGAGGCCTAGGCTTGACTCTAAAATGAAATACAGATTTAATAAAATTTTTAAAAAATATATTTTTTTTAAATATTTTTTCTATTATGTTCAATGGGGGGAAATTTTGTCATAATTATTGCATTAATACTATTTATAATTTTTTTTATTTTTGAATTTTTTTCTCAAAACACCAAAAAAGAAAAGAAAAAATATTATAAAAAACAATTAAAAAAAAACAAAACAAAACAAGATTTCTTTTTTTTTTTTAAATATGAATCCCGGCTTTGTGTCCATTTGGACCCGTCCCAAACACCCCGAGTGTGACTCTGAAACAAACAACCCCAGAGGGTTAAGCAATCATAATGTATAGGACTGTAAAGCTGATTGTGCTTATCAGTTCAAGATGATTTTAAAGGATGCTAGGATGTAGTGTGACCAAGAAAGAGTTTAAATCCATACTCATCTCTTCATTATAACCCGTTTTATATGCATCAGGTGCTTGTAAAATGTACAGAATAGGCTAGTTACCCAGAATGCAATAGACGGCTGTTTGCAAACCTGAAACCACGACGTGCTCCTGGTTCCCTTTATCCTTAAATCTAGCTCGACATGAGCAAACCAATATGATGAAAGATCTAACGGGTGACATTTACAAAACCCTTGGCTGTTTACACAGGGCTTGATGATTCTCAATTACAGTTTTATAGGATGATCTGAGAGGTGCGAATGTTATGAGAGTGAAGTGGGACGAAAGGTCACCGTGGCATATTGAACGGCTGGTTTAGTTGTTTGGAGTGCCGTCACTTGGACCGAGGCAGGCAGAATAGATTAGAAAAACCCTTTTGTGAAAAAAAACCCTTTTTTTAGAACCCTTTTGTGGTTCTAAAATGTATAATTAACAGTGTAGTGACACCATATCTTTGTCTTAAATTTGGCTCTTTTAACCCTCTGGGGTTGTTCGTTTCATAGTCACACTCGGGGTGTTCGGGTCCAAACGGACCCAAAGGCCAGGATTCATATTTAAAAAAAAAAAAAGAAATCATGATTTTTTTTTTTTTTACTTGGTTTTTATAATATTTTTTTTCTTTTCTTTTTTGGTGTTTTGAGAAAATTTTTAAAAAAAAAAATAATTATAATTAGTATTAAGGCAATAATTATGACAATTTCCCCCAATGAACATAATAGAAAAAATGTTGTTGTTTTTTTAAATATTTAAAAAAAAATTTTTTTTAAAGCTGTATTTCATTTTAGAGTCGAGCCTAGGCCTCATAAAAGCAATTTTTGAAATGAGATGGATGCCATCTGGTGGACAAACTGAGCATTTTAAAAATGCAAAACACATGTATAATCTGAATTTTTTGGTGTGTTTGTGTATAAAAGTGTGTTTGTGTGTGTCTGGATGTGTCTGTTTTGCACTCTTGATGTTTTATAGATTCACCCCTTCACTGTTGTGTGCTTTTTTTCAAGATCGTGGCTGATTTGTAGATTGTACGCACAAAAAAACTCAGTATTTTCACATTTTTGCCAATTTCCCATTCATTTTCCATGCGAGTCCCTAACACCCCAAGTGTGAATATTTTTTTTTACAACCACTTAGACTATTCACATCCTGTCCCCAATTTTTGGGGGTATTCAAATACCAACAAAGTCACAAAGTTTCGGACCATTTCGAGGAAGCTTTGATTTAAAAAAAAAAATGTATTTAAATTCTTCGGGACCATTTGGTGTCCATGTCCATTTCGTTCTTGACAGCACAGAATAATTCTCACTGAACGCACAAGTACGGATGCTCTCGTAATGCTGCACAATAGACCTCTAAGAGCTGGGAACATTTTCATTAATATGCAGATTTAGTGAATGGGAGCTTAACTTCAGTTTTTTTGTGAATGCAAAATGAGGGACGTTTTGTCCTTGACGACAGCAGTGCCGAAATAAAGCAGACGTTTCCTCAGATTTGACAGTATACGTCTTCCCTTCTTTTCTTTGCATATCATGAGGCTTTTACGACTTGTTTGTTACCAGCTTTTAATTTGTGGGCTGTCACTCAAAGCTATCACATGACACACCTAAAGACTTGTACAGCGCAAGAGGCGACTTTTGTAAGTGCTTTTGGTGTTTGTTAATGTTTGGAGCTTTACATATGAATTGCTGTGTGTTGATTCGTCAATAATTCTCCTTTTTTGTTCCACAGAAATCATAATATTCTCATATTCCTGCACAAGATGACTTCAGATGGATGTAGCTCGGAAGGAAAAGCGGCCATCTATGGTGGTGGGTTAATGTTCACAGCATCTGCGTTCGTGTCAAAGAGCTGATGGATTTCATCTTTCCCCCCTCCTAGTTTATTATAAATACATGTATACACAGGCTACAAGTCATAATAGAGGTACATAACCGATCAAGAGTATGTACAAATCTCATGTATTTACATTACATACAGTGATTTATAAAGGACATGCATCTTGTAACTGCTGTAGTATCATTCTATGAAACCTATAATATTATATTCCAAGTTAGTTATATAAATAATACGATTATTTGATACCTGCTCATGTACGACTAATATTCACATCACGTGGTTCCCTTCATGGATAACAGTATGGCAAGCCGTTTTAGCTTTTATTCATTTCCAGGATGTGAATTATTGATATCAAAAATGCAATTGTTGATAACAATTACATTTTTTTATATGAAGAATTAAATTATTGATAACAATTACATTCTTGATATCAACAATTACATTTTTTTATATGAAGAATTAAATTATTGATATCAACAGTTACATTCTTGATATCAACAATTGTATTTTCACTAGTGAAATGTCAGCATAGGCTGCCATTCAAAACCAATTGTTGATATCAAGAATTATTTCTTACTAGTTGAAATTCCAATTTCACATATCAGAAATAAAATTATTACTAGTAATAACCTTTTTTTTGATATCAAGAATTCAATTGTTACTAGTTGCAATGTGTATTCTTGATATCCACAATTGAATTGCTACTAGTAACAATGTTCATTTTTGTTATCAATAATTAAATTTTTACTAGTGAAAATGTTAATTTCTGATATCATGAATGTGATTGTTACTAGTAAGAAAGCCATTTTAGGCTGAAATAATATTGATATCAGAAATACATTTTCAGATATCAAGAATGGTCATTTTTACAAGTAACAATTGAATTGTTGATATCAAGAATAGACATTTCAACTAGTGACAATTTAATTACTGATATCAGGAATTCACATTTTTACTAGTAACAATGTAATTATTGATATCAAAAATTATATTTCTACTAGTAAATAATCAAATCTTGATATCAACAATTGATTTTGAATGACAGCCTATGGTGAAATTTCACTAGTGAAAATACAATTACAGATGTCAGCAATTAAATTGTTGATATCAAGAATTCAATTGTTGATATCACAAATTCCATTTTTGATATCAATAATTGAATTGTTGATATCAAGAATGTAATTGTTGATATCAAGAATTCATATCCTGGAAATGAATAAAAGCTAAAACGGCTTGCCATAGTAACAATTGAATTGTTGATATCAAGAATAGACATTTCAACTAGTGACAATTTAATTATTGATATCAGGAAATCACATTTTTTACTAGTAACAATGTAATTATTGATATCAAAAATTATATTTCTACTAGTAAAAAATCAAATCTTGATATCAACAATTGATTTTGATTGACAGCCTATGGTGAAATTTTACTAGTGAAAATACAATTACAGATATCAGCAATTAAATTGTTGATATCAAGAATTCAATTGTTGATATCACAAATTCCATTTTTGATATAAAAAATTCTTGATATCAACAATTAAATTGTTGATATCAAGAATGTAATTGTTGATATCAAGAATTCATATCCTGCAAATGAATAAAAGCTAAAACGGCTTGCCATATAACAGTGCTTTTATGAAAACTAGTTTTTTTTTTAGAGGTTGCAAAGTGGCTTTAATCGGCATCTTCCGATGATAGGCATTTCTGCCTGGCTTCGTGATCGTCAAACGTCACTTTCTTATTCCGTTTCGGGTCGATCCAGGAGTTTCGAATCACCGCGTTGTTCGGCAGCGGATCCGCCTCGATGATGGACACCACCCGTTTCTTCATTTTACTCTTCAGGACTTTCTGAAACTTCTGCCTTGTGAAGGCGTACAAGAGTGGATGGAAGACCGTGGTGCCGTAGGCCATGACCAGAAAACCCATTCTGAGCTTGACGGTGAGGTCGCTGGGGCCTGCGCTGAGAATCACAGTGTTTAAAACGGTAATGGGCGTCCAACAGAGGAGGAACGTGGAGATGATTAGCAACGACATGCGGAAGACGCGCTTTTGGCGCTCGCGGCGTTCCCGGTGGCGTTTGACGGCCCGTCGCAGGGCGATGATCACCGAGACTGACGTGCGCATGCCGAGCGGAGCGTTCGCGCGGTTTCCGGCGCTGCTTTGCGAGGCGTCTGTGATCTCGGGAAGCTGTTGTTCGGATGTCGACATAAGAGAGAAGTTCTTTTTCCTCCTCATCTTCTTCTTCTTCTTCTTCTGCGTGGCATGGAAGCGCGTGCCAATGCGGATGTTGAGAGCCTGCAGGATCTTGGCGTATGTCATTAGCATTATGACTGCAGTCAAACAGAAAATGGGGATTTGGGCCACTAGGTGGTAGTACAGACCGAGTTCGGTGTAATACTCGTTTACGTGCACGACGGCGGTCTGATTTGCTTTGGTGGGCTCCGGTCCCAAGAATCCCACTTCGATGAATGGCACCAAGAAGCTAGCGAAGGAAAGCACCCAAATGCAACCCAACAGAGCCACCGCTCGTCCCATGGTCAGCACGCGATTGGCGGGTTTAACGGAGATGTCGTAGCGGTCCAAAGTGATGGCTAGCACGTTAGCTGCCGTAGCCACGCTAGCGAAAGACACGCAGGCCTCGTGGAAGCAGCACACGAGCACCGTGTCGCTTTGCAATGACAGCATTAGCACGACGATGGTTAGCGGGATGCAGCAAACGCACACCAACACGTCCAGCACGTGCAGGTTCATGGTGACGATGTTGCTGACGGAATTGACCAGGTTGGACTTCATGCAGTAGAGCGCCAACACGGTCAGGTTGCTGCTCAAGCCCAGGACAATCTCCAGCATGAGGAATCCAGTCAGGGACACCTGGAAGCTGAGCGGGTACGGGATCGGGCCGGCCGCCGCCATGGCGGGACTCACGGCCTCGGTGATGTCGAGGACGGTAACGTTACTCATGGTGCTTTCTTCCTCCGTTGAGGGAGGGACGTGCATTATCCTGAAAGGTAAAAACAGCAGGATGCACAATCAGAGAAATGTAGAAAGACCAGGCGCATTTGAACAGCATTGTTTCATTCGGAATTCAATGTCTTGAAGATTAGAGCCAGACCGATATATCGGCAGACCGATATTAGGCATTTTCCAATCGGTATCGGCAGTTATAATGGCCGATAAACGAATATTTCAAAAATAAAATAAAAACGGACGAAACACGCTTGAACCATGTCACGAGTGTTGGAGTTGTATAGTTTGTCCACCAGAGGGCGCTCTACACCGTTCCTGTTGGCAACACTCGTTGAGTTGGTCGTTGCTTGAATAACAATGAAAAGATCATCCCCATCAGTTCTCTAAACTCAAATAAGCATGACAAAATGTGTGACTATCATGTCCAGTTTAAAAAAATAAAAAAATAAAATATCGGCCGATATATCGGATTTTAAAACCCCAAAATATTTGTATTGGTATCGGCCTTCAAAATCCTTTATCGGTCGGGCTCTATTGAAGATGAATCGATAGCTTGAATGACAGATGGATGGATGAATGATAGATAGATAAAAATGGATACAATTCAGTAAATTTTCATTCCAATTCGACTTCCTGTCGGCTGTATCCAATTTATTTCAAATTCACACTCGTTCACTCATTTCAATTCTGAATTTTGTACAACCCTCTTTGTTATGGCGCTTTTCAATTTCCAGTGCCAGCTCGACTCGCTTTTCGCACAGTTTTCCGTTGCAGACAGTACCGCCACAAAT
Organism: Cyprinella venusta; assembly: GCA_038021265.1. Classification (NCBI taxonomy): domain Eukaryota; kingdom Metazoa; phylum Chordata; class Actinopteri; order Cypriniformes; family Leuciscidae; genus Cyprinella; species Cyprinella venusta. The sequence goes on from CM075886.1 coordinate 23,399,658, forward strand.
CGTCAGTACCCGGTCGTCATAGCGACGCCTTTCGTTCCTCGTTGCCAGATTTCGTTCCTGGTTCCTCTCTTCGGCCACCAAACAAAGTGAAGTCTGCATCTCCTCGTTTGACGACGCGAGTTGCCATAATAATAGTAGCAAGTTTAGTAACTATCTCTGGCCAAACTATTTAAAAATGGCGGGTTTATTCCGGATACTCCATCTGGCGCGTGCAGAATCGTGACGATTCTCTCTGACCAATCAGCAGTCGGCATTGTTTTCACGTCACATTTTAGTACCGCCTCAGCTCGCCTTACTAAAAAAAGTTTCCGAAAGCAGGAACAAGTACAACTTTTACACAGTGGAGAACCAAACAAAGGCGAGTCGAGTCGAGCTGGTACTGTGTAGTGGAATCCACTACTAATCTAAGAAAAGAACAAATTAAGTTGTCTGTAATGGCTATGATAAGATTTATTGGGCATCTCACTTATTGAGACCAACAAAACCATTAGATTAAGGAATCGGTGGTAGATTTCTTCTGGATTCGAATCACCGCCATATAGGGTATCGATTGGAACCGGGACTGACTTTTCCTTTTTCCCGGAATCGTTCAAAAGTTAAAATTTCGATTCCTAGTTTCGATATTCACACTCCGCCGAGCGGAAGAAGAAACCGCTGAACAACACCAATGAAGAAGCGTCTACCGGAAGTGTTGGCATAACCCCGCGAGTCGAACATGAGTAGCTTACGTCGGCGGGCCAAAGTGTGGCTTCACTTTTCTAATAATATCAAAATCTCGGCAAAATGCAGAGTATTTCCCTTTATAAAGGAGTATTTCCTTCAGAAAGACCGTTGATTAGCAAGGTTAGCTAAACTTTTTTGACCCAGCGTCTTAAAAGAATCGGAATCGAGAATCGTTGGGAACCGGAATCGAAACAAGGAATCGGAATCAGAATCGTTCAAATTCAAACGATACACAACCCTACACTCTAAAAAATGCTGGGTTGTTTTAACCCAACGTTGGGTCAAATATGGACAAACCCGAAATGTTGGGTTAAAAATGTATTGTAAAAATGTAACCCAACTGCTGGGTTAGTCCATATTTGACCCAACGTTGGGTTAAAACAACCCAGCATTTTTTAGAGTGTACCGCCATATGCTAAGTTCTGTATGTCGTACTTGTTCAGATTCCCTATGGGCCTGCTAATGGCTTTACATCTGAGGATCCGGTGCACGTTGACTAATAATGCATTGGTTATGCACTGGCCGGTCTATATTCGGTGCTGCTATGAATAGACTCACTTTAGGCATTATTTTTTTGTCCACATTGCATTTTCATTTGTTGCACAGTGATGGATTGCTCCATTTGCAAATGTGACCGTCTTTAGTGCTGCGTTTCATTCATCACCGTGAGAGGATTGTCGAGGTAAGTATTAACCTGGCTTTTGTAATTTACTCCATGTAGATGGATGCATCAAGGTGCCAACAGGGTACTAATAACTCTTTTTTTGTTTTGATGTAGGCTGAGTGAAACCATATGGAAACTCATGAGCTAAAACACAACACCTCACAGATCATCAAGCTTGTTTTCTGGACGTCGAACAACATTGACGACTAATGACAACCGTCCGATAGTTTATTCAGCACATTAGTCGACTTACCCTTCCCCTTCCAGGTTTTTTTCTCAGCCTCGGGAGTCAGCGGTCGAGACGGGAGAGTCTGGAAGGGGTACAAGTTGTGCATCAGCCCCAGGCATGGCCTTTCAAGGAAGTATCCTGCACTTCTTAATCCAAGCAAATCTCTCTTAATGATCAGGGATGATGCTTTTGTACTAAACCAATTGATATGTTTGGTCCCCTGCCATGTCAAGAGTTGGCATTCAGTTTTCTTTAACGCACCGATTGAGTGTGATTTAGAGATAAACTGTCCATTTTCATTTTTAAAACCAGCGAAAGCAATTGTTTTCGATTAATAATTATATCCACTATGGTTATAATCTCGCTCGATACCATCAGCACGGTCCTTCACTGCTGACATATTCCTGTTATTGCAGTTTTATGGGGCCTGGAAGGTGATAAATCCATATTGATTTGCTGATTTGCATGCGCCATCTGTCGAGGAATCCAAGGTCGCTGAATTGTTTAGGTCAGCATGAGGGCGTTGGGGAATTGGCGACGTAATTTCCTCACAGAAGGTCACCTTCAGGTTGCATTATCAATGAAGCCCATGATTAAAACTTTAAACATCCGTGGTGAAATCCCCTGGGAAATCCACGTCTTCCTGAGAGATGGCACTTTGGAAGCAGTTCTCTTCCACCCTTTGATTCCACAATCCTAACGAGAAAAAAAGCAGAGAAGTGTTGATAAGTGAACAATCAATGATTCATTAAGCCCGCATCCAATCCATCATCAAGTAAGGACGTTCATGTGTTATCCATTCATCTGTTTCCAAGCGGTCTGCGGAAACGCACAAGCTCTGGTCTTGCTTAACGTCCGCGTGAAGGTACAAGTAACATCTGGGCTTGATGGATGGGCCCGTGCATCTACAAACACTCGTTTCCCAAGCAATACCTTTTAGGGAAGGTAACGCAATCACCTGTGTTGTTTTGCGTCTGTACTTTCTCACATCATTTTTCAATTTCTGGATCACGTGCAAAGAGGTGGTCGTGTTCCAGCCGTGAATGAGATTTTCTCCCAGATGTTACAGTCCAGCAGACTTTGACAGATCGAGGGAAAACCCGTAAACAGAATCGATTGGGTATCGGGGGTGAAATTTGTCAGCGGAGACGTGGATCAATAAGTCAGAATGGTGTTTACAGGCAACGGCAAGTTAATCACAAAACGTCCCCTCAAATATTCAATGACAAATCCTTCAATCATAAAGGATGCATTCTTGCAAGCAGCATTTCCCCCCTTCTATGCATGATTTTATTCTCTAGGGCAACTTGTCCGAGGGAGATGCATCTGCTATTCCAAGTTTCGACATCGTCTCTTTCGATTGAACCCAGTTTAAATGGTTTTGCATCCAAAAACTCGGTGGCATGCATTTTTTTTCACCAAAGTTATCCAATATCACCAGCTTACCTTTTGCGCTCCCAGAGTTCTCATCTGTCATGCAACGTAGAGCATCACCGAAGCATCACCTGCTGAGATCCACAAGTGCACAGACTTTTGCATGTCAGCGAGTCGTAAACCCGAATCAAATCCCGTCCGTGCGAACTGTCTTCAGTGGCAGTGGAGTGAAACAGACTGAGTTTGATCTACTGTCCTGCTGTCTACACTCTCTCTTGGAACTGTGATGCATTGAAGTGTTACCGATGCACCCCTCTGTTGCTCCTCCGAAACCTTGCTTGTCCCCCCCTCTCTCTCTCTCGGTCGCTGCTTCTCTATCTTCGTCTCCCTCTCTCACTCACTGCGGCGGTTTTGCAGTGTTGCTCTCTGCTCTGATTGGTCTGCCGTAATGGGGTTAACCCTTTCCTCCCCTGAGAGTGGGGATGCACTCTTTTGTTTTCTTGTCGTTCTCTCCATCCTGCGATGGAAGCGCAGTCTCGGCTGCATCTGTCAGTCCCTGCGGAGATGCTTTGGTTTCTATTTAAACGCTGTGTCAGAGTTGCATGTTTTCATTCATATTTGATGCCGTGCATCTGTGATGAAAATGGATATGTGTCTACTGGGAGAAGGACACTAAAGGAATGTGGCTGTGTTATAAACCTAGTGAGCTGTCTATGTTAGGGTGCGCAGGCAGTTTTTAAAGACTATTACTTCTATGATTCTTCATTTTGGCTGAAAAAGCAAAATTATTTATATATATATATGTATGTATATATATATATATATATATATATATATATATATATATATATATATATATATATATATATATATTAGGGCTGTCAAAACGATTAATCGCGAATAATCGCATCCAAAATAAAAGTATATATATATATATTATAGTAATAATAATAATATATGTGAATGCACTGTGTATAATTATATATATATATATATATATACACACACATGCTTGTATGTATTTAAGAAATATTTTCATGTATATTCTGTATACAGATTTATATATAATTTATATTATATATAAATAATATTTTTATATGTATACAAAATAATTATACACAGTGCCCCCACATATATTATGTAAACACAAACTTTTATTTTGGAATATATATATATATATATATATATATATATATATATATATATATATATATATATATATATATATATATATATATATATATATATATATATATACACAAGGCCGAAAAGCTGATAATTATTTTGGTATGTTACGACAGATGAATTTAAGCATCACAACATTACGTACAGAATGAAAAAATAGTTATAATATGTATATATATATTTAATATGTATAAGTTATAAATATAGTTATATAATGATATTAAATATGTATTCCTATTTTAAGATTAGCTAAAGATTACATTTTGTCAATGTTAGAAAAATATTAGTATTTTTTGAAGATGAACATTTAGCAAGTAGATGTAATATTACATATCTAATATCGACCGACGACCAATATGAACATCCATAGTAAAAAAATAATCAGATTAATTAAAAATACATGATCTTTCACGACATATTTTTGTATAATATATTGTATTTTAGATGTGGTTAATGTTAATAAAATCGAGTCTAACATTAATTTTACAAAGTTGAGCGCTATTTGTATGACGTAAGAATAGCTGCCTATATCCATAAAACTATTCAATTAAAACCAGCTAGGCAATAGGCAGTTCACTGATTTGAAACGGAGCATGTGTGTTATATTTAGATGATGGGAACACTTAGCGTGTGTGATAAGTAGAGGAATTGTGATTGATAGTTTCAATTAAACCGGCCTGTCAGCTGGCAGAAGGAGCCGTCTTTCTCTATTCATTTTGTTTGGCTCATTTGGCAGGTAAGGGTGGGTGTCGACGGTGACAGTCGTAACAAGAATATGTGCGTGTTCTTGAAGCACTTGTTGGCGTGCAGCTCTTCTGAGACACACATGTTGTTTTATTAAGTAGTAAACAGCCGTCTATAGACACGGCGGCAGCTCTGCTGAAAACTTTTCACTAAAACCAGGCTCGATATTTCAGCTGCCATTAATATTTCAGCAAGCTTTCCCAGCAGCAGCCTTCCAACACTGCAGAACCGAGGTGCTTCAAAAATAACATGGTACATATCCAAAAAGCCAGAGCAGTGAGATTTACCATTGAGCACGGAGCGTTATTCAATGTTGATGTAATTACCACTGGAAGACAGGGCGGGACATATCGAAAAACTCCACCCCTTTTTAAAACAACCAATAGCGTTTGAGCTCCAGTCTCGGACTAGTCTTCGATGTCACGCACACGGAGCATGAACTCCTCTTCTGATGTGTTGTAACCATAAAAGGGCCTAAAACTTCGCAATTCTTTCAATTCAATTTGCAATTCATTATTTATTCGGCAAATAACGTTTCCATCAGCTTTTATCGCATTAGCCGTATATCGATCATGATAAAATCCGATGAGACCGAACGTATTTCATTTGAGTCGATATTCATGAAATTTAATCGAATTTTACTGTTTCCATAAGGTATTTTTCATTCGAGATCACTTAATTCGGATAAAAACGTGTCGATGGAAACATGGCTATTGAAGCACCAGCAGACTTTTTCTCATAATGTTGACTATGTGGTTTGCAGTTGTATTTACCTTATTTTAAAGAGGTCCTGCAATCAGCAGACATCATTGGAGAGGAACTGAGCAGACAGAGGCCACTTAAGAAAAGTGTGGGCCGTGTGCTTGCGATTGATTCAGCGACAGTGAGGGCGGGGCCTTGATTTCGCGGCTTTACTTCCTGCTCACGACTGCGCATGTCTGGTCCCCTAAACGTGAGTGCGCAGATATCAGCGCCATATTGGGACCAAGCGTGCCGCACAAGTCCACAAAAGTGAAGCCAAAACGACTTGATCGCCCCCCAGTGGCCGGTCTTTGTCATAACTAGGGTTGGGTATCGTTTGAATTTGAACGATTCTGATTCCGATTCCTTGTTTCGATTTCGGTTCCCAACGATTCTTGATTCCGATTCTTTTAAGAGGCAGGGTCAAAAAAGTTTAGCTAACCTTGCTAACCAACGGTCTTTCTGAAGGAAACACTCCTTTATAAAGGGAAATACTCTGCATTTTGCCGAGATTTTGATATTTTTAGAAAAGTGAAGCCACACTTTGGACCGCCGACGTAAGCTACTCATGTTCGACTCGCGCGGTTATGCCAACACTTCCGGTAGACGCTTCTTCATTGGTGTTGTTCAGCGGTTTCCTCTTCCGCTCGGCGGACTGAATATCGAAACTAGGAATCGAAATTTTAACTTTTGAACGATTCCGGGAAAAACGAAAAGTTAGTCCCGGTTCCAATCGATACTCGATTCTCGATACCCAACCCTAGTCATAACCCCCCCCATGTTATTCAACAGGACGTGAGGCCACCAAACAATTAAAATACACTTCACATATCCCTTTTCCAAAGATAGTTTCTGTCATTTACTGTAGTTTATGTCTGTAAATGTCTGCTGTGACATCGTGATTGACAGCTGTGATTGACAGGTTGTCTGTGAGAAGTAGTCACTGAAGCACCAGCGGACTTTTTTTCATAATGTTGACTGGTTAGTGGTTGTATGATGTGGTTAGTGGTTGTATTTACTTTATTTCAACGAGGTACTGCAATCAGCGGACATCATTGGAGACAAAGGCCACGTAAGAAATGTGCGGGGCGTGTGTTTGCAAAAGATTCAGCGCGAGTGAGGGCGGGGCCTTGATTTCGCGGCTTTACTTCCTGCTCATGACTGCGCATGTCTGGTCCCGAAAACGCAAAGTGTGCAGACTCAGATCCCAAGATGTCAGCGCCATATCTGGACATTGGCGACTTCAGTTCTCTCCGATGGAAAAGAGCAAAGGGGCGTCGTCCATGGTTTTTACAGTCTGGTGTGACCGATTTCAACCGGAGCATCAGTTGGTAATGTAGGGGGCGGAGCTTCATATTCTAGAGAGCATTTGATTGGACAGAAAATCTGACGAGAAGCTGAAGCGCAGTGATGTCATCACAATCACTGATGATCCATATTGGCGGAAGTGAGAGACTTCAAGTTTTGAATGCTTACATCTTCTAAATGTGATTTTTGTCTTTTGTTTTGGATCACACTAACTTTTAGATGGCAATACGGCTTCCATATTCATACTAAAAGTTCACTTTTTTCACTTTAAGTCACTTGCCAGACATCGGGTCGACTGGGAATACCAGCACTCAAGCGCGTTTCGATCCGTCCATGTGATCGCAGGCCTAGAAAAAAGCTTGAGAAAGGCAGAGATCTCCGCAGAGCTCTTTTATCTCTCTCCTGCAGTGCCACTCGTGCTCTTTGCGGCCGATGTGTGTGTGTGTGCGGCAGCGTCCCGGTAGATTAACACACCGCTAATAGAGCCGCCCGCCTTTGTGTTACTGAAGTGGCGGCAGTGTTTTAATCACTCTCCTCTTAATACGCACAGTAAATCTGAACACTTTCTCGGCTGGAGCTGCGAAAACGAGAGAGAAGTGGAGGAGAAAATGTTTTAGATTTTTATGTGAAGGATATAGGCTCCCAAAAGGAAGTAGCCTACATTTAAGTGTCCTGAGGGAATCCTTTAGCGATTTCAGATGCCCTACAAGTACATCAACCAGTGCAGATTAACGTATTCATTTTGAGTTTATTGCTATGTCGTTTATTTTGATGCTGCTGTTGTATTTATGGGTTTAATTTAAAGCTGTCACCCTGTTCAAAGTTAGTTTTTGTTCGAGATAGTCATCCGATAATTTCATATATAACGATTCTGCTCCCTTCAATAGATTCAGTGTAATTTCTGGTCTAAAAGTTATCATGTATAGCTCGCTATATCTCACAAAAACAGTTATAAGAAAGTTAAAAATATTGCCGCCGCTTAGCGTCAGACACGTCAACCCGTAATAGCTTATTTTAGCCAAGGTTGCATTAATTCTGAGATTACATTAATTATTTGTCCATTTTTTAAAAACCCTTCAGTGCTTGTTGTTATTCATTTTGTTTTAATTAATGGACACTTGGTGTAGTTTTGCATCCATTGTTATACATATCATTCATTTATTTGTACGCACGTTTTTTTCCCATTAGTGCAATCTCTGTGCAATCAATAAATGATAATTGGTCGTGGGCCTCCGCTAATGTACTTATACTTCATAAGATGTTTAAGCAAACAAATCACTCATCTTTGTTTGCGTTTATGACGCACTCAATCTGATTTGTGAGCGGTAGCCTGAAGTGATTCATCTTTATTGTTGAAGCTTGTAAATGTGATAATATGGCCAGCGAGGCAAGACTGTTTTGTCAGTGTGTAATTGTGGCCTCATTGCATCATCTGTTTTATTAACATGTGCTCTGATGTGTTTTGTGTCATCAACTGGTTATATGGATTAAAGCGGGTGAGGTCACATAATGACTGAAGACCATCGCTTGTCAATTAAGAACTATAGTGGAAGGTAATTGTTGTTGGTTGTAAGTTATTGTCAAGTAATTGATGGGTTTGTACTACCAAAGTTTCCTTCACAGATAGCTAACATGCAGCTTCCACATCTATGCATCATTTCCTCTTCGTTTTTTGGGTCAGTGCTAAAAAAGCTCCATGCATTTGTAACCAATTTTGTCAGAAAGACAGAAAGAAATATGAAATTGGCCAATCATTGCGAATTCATAAATGCGAGGGCTTGAATGCATGCAGCAATGATTTAGTAAAACAGGAGAACAAATCCTACCTGAAATCATACGGTTGTTATGTTGCAAATGATTGCATTTTAAACAAATTGAGGTGGATGCAATTTCAGTTTAGTAGATGAAGTAAATCTGCTTCTTCTGAGGCCTTTTGTTGGTTTTATCTGGTCTCACCGCCTGGTTTAACTGGATGCTCAACTGGCAGATGTCCAAAACCTCTTGAAATCGTTCAAACCAGACCAGTGGAAACCGTCTTGTTGCTTCAACCTTGGGGTCACCAGTCATGCAGGTGAGGTCAGTTATGTTTACAGTATATTTTCATCTTTTGTGGGCCAGTTTCTATGCATAAATATAACATATCTGGCTTATTTTGTGCTTAAACTGTTCAGTGAAATAGCATTATAAGCAAACATTGGATTTATGCAATTCAACATATCCACTACGGTGCATCCCTGGAGAAATTTTGGAGCCATAAAAGCTGCTGATAGTGTCTGCTAACAATAGTGCAAGGCCAGATTCAGCACATCACTGCCAATGTTGGATATAATAGCGGCGCTGCACGCAACAGTGAACTTCTCATTAGAAAAGGTAAGTGATTTGTTTTAGTATTTGTGAAAGAGGCAGTATCAATATTGAGTAAAATGAGTTATTATTAAGAATGCATTTGAGCAGGTATGTGTAGTTTAATGCAGGGGAGAATGCTGATAATAACAATAATTTTTCTCCCAGCAAAATAATGTTGTAATTTTGACAAATGCACTGATATTTAAATGCATTCGAGTACAATTCTATTATTCCAGCATACACCAAAAGAGACAGAGAGTCACTGCAAACCCCTTGACTTCCTGTTTGAGTTGCATGTTTACATTAGCTTGTTAGCGTGAGAAAGGACAGGTCCGCTGTTTCAGAACGCAGCAGACATGCTCCAGAGGACACACTGTTCACCCCTCGGTCAGAGATTCACAAGAGAAACTGCTATGTCATGCATTTGAAAAACTGGGGTTCGCCACGCTCGCTTTAGTGTTACAAGGCCCTGTTACGAAACCTATGATCCGTGCTGCTGTCTAACACACCCTGTACAACCCAAATACAACCAATAATTAACTCAATTATTTGTGGTCTACACAACAAAATTTTGTTTTTCTCTTAAACTTGATGTCTTTGCTTTCAATTTAGGTCAATCTCTAAAAAAAATGCAATATAGATTAAATTATGTGAACCAATCAAGTAGTCCAATGATTTTTTTATTTTTTTTTATGTTGACAACTGAAACTCCAGTTCCCAGCATGCATTGCATGAGACTTGATGGGGAGGGTGAAAATTAAAGTAATTTTTTGTGTGTGTGGTTTTGAACAAGATGAGAAATTATCTCCGAATTACGAGAAAACTTTTCATTGGAAAAAAGTTTTTGCTCTGTTTTTCTTAGGGCTGTCAAAACGATTAATCGCATCCAAAATAAAAGTTTGTGTTTACATAATATATGTGGGTGCACTGTGTATAATTATTTTGTATATATATAAATACACACACATGCATGTATATTTAAGAAAAAAGATATTATTTATATATAAAACATTTATATTTATATATTATATAAATCTATATACAGAATATGCATGAAAATATTTCTTAAATATATACAAGCATGTGTGTGTGTGTGTTTATATAATAATTATACACAGTGCACCCACATATATTATGTAAACAAAACTTTTATTTTGGATGCGATTAATCGTTTTGACAGCCCTAGTTTTTCTGAATTAATGACTTGATTATCTGAAAAATTCATAAAAATTTTTTCCATGAAAAAGTATCTCGTAATTCTGAGATAATTAACTCGTTAATTCAGAAAAACAGAGTAGATTTTGAACGACTTCATTCGAGGATGTTGAAGTTACTGAACAAATTATGCTTGTGTTACTTAATTGATTCACGTTGAACCGATGTTTGAATGATGTAGAAATCCACACTTTTCGTCTTACAAATTGCGAGATGAGAACGGGAGACTCTTGGTATTGCCTTTTCCGCACAATCCACATAATTATAATCTTTTTCGAATTGCATGCTACCGTATCTCAGTTTCAAAATGGAGCCAAAAACTTTACAGTTTTGCTAAATTTAACCACTTTGATTGACACCACAAAGGTTTATTTTTTGATTTGACAGATCCGTAAGCACATCTCCGGGTCATTGAACGCCGAGTGAATGTTAGTACGAGAATCACAGTTGTTTGTCCTGGCCGTATAAAATATGTCGCATATTTATTTTTTTCTCCCAGGGACCCTAAACAACACACTGAGCGCTGCGGGATCATCCGATGGTTATCACGTGACGGTCACTTGAACGTTTGGGACGTGGACTCATCAATCACGGGCCCACGTGCGGCCCAAACCCGCCGCCTCCCGCCGGGAGGTTCTGAAGATGCGACGTGCTGTTTGTTTTTCCTCATCGAGAGAGCTCTTCTCTCGGAGAACCAGAGGAACTTCCATGTAAACATCGGACGTGTGAACATCGGATGCAGAGAGGAAGGTCTGTCAGTTTCTCACGCTGAAACGCATCAGTGGTTGTCAGGGCTATAATTCTCCTCTTGAAGTGACATTAGCATTTAGTATCCTAATGACAGACTGACTGATCTCTTCCCCGGGCCGGTGAAGAGTGATGACGGATGTTAGCGATGAGATGTTGTTCTTGGCCCGCGCTAGTGTTTTGAATATGTGGTTTATTTTTTTGGAAATATAATAATAATTGAAAGCCGTTTTATTTGGTATTCAAGATTTAGATTAGTAATCTAGTCCAGTGTACATACCAAAATGTGTGTTATCTGTGGCGAAAATCAAGCTTTTAATGTCGTTTATATGTCTGTGGGGTGTTTTTAAAGGAGTAGTTCACTTTAAAAAAAAAAAAAAAAACTTTTGCTGATAATTTCCTCACCCCCATGTCAATCAAGATGTCCATGTCTTTCTTTCTTCAGTCGAAAAGAAATTAAGGTTTTTGATGAAAACATTGCATTTTCTCCATATAATGGACTTCAATGGGGACCAAACGGTTCAAGGTCCAAATGAGAGTTTCAGTGCAGCTTCAAAGGGCTTTAAACGACACCAGACGATGAATAAGGGTCTTATCAAGCGAAACGATCGCTCATTTAATAAATAATCAACAAAGTTTAAGTTTTATAAGCTCAAATGGTCGCCTTGCTCTGTTAGGGTTAGTGTGTGATGCGCGTTCGTGAACGAATCTTTTCCCGAGTAAACTCGTTAATTTCGTTCGTTGAATGAACCAAATGACTCGAAAAAAGATTTGTTCATTTTGACGAACCAGTTTGAACAGGAGAGTCATGAACGCTCGTCACAGAACAGAGCAAGGCGAGCATTTGAGCTTATAAAACTTAAACTTTGTTATTTATTTATTAAATGAGCGATCGTTTCGCTTGATAAGACCCTTATTCATCGTCTGGTGTCGTTTAAAGCCCTTTGAAGCTGCACTGAAACTCTCATTTGGACCTTGAACCGTTTGGTCCCCATTGAAGTCCATTATATGGAGAAAATCCATCAAAAACCTTCATTTCTTTTCGACTGAAGAAAGAAAGACGTGGACATCTTGGATGACACAGGGGTGAGAAAATTATCAGCAAAAGTTTTTTTTAAAAGTAAACTACTCCTTTAATGTGGTTTAACACACACTATGTGTAAGTTCATAAGTCGACAACATTGTTGAGTATTTTTTTCTCCTTAAAACTGCAGTGAACCAAAGACAGTCTCAAAAACATGGAAATAATCAGATCAACCAGTGGTGGATCTCTGAGCTGAGTGAGTGAGTGGAGGCGGGGCTCATTTGCATATTCACAGAACCGCACATACTAAATTAGGCATGTGTGTCGAGTTACATTCAAGCTAGTTTAAGACATGAAGAAATCTGTTTTCAAATAATAAAACGTTATAGTGATTAAAGATGAGTTTTAAGGGATACAATTATTGTCTACAGGCCAGGGGGACTTTAAAATGTGTTGTTAGATGTAGTTCATGCAAGAATAGTTTGGCTAGATAGTACACTGTAAAATAAAAAGTGAAATTATGGCCGTTCAAAAGTAGAAACATTTTGCAAGCATCATATGAATTGTAAATATTTCAGTGTATTATAGATGTTCTGACAAATCCATCCAATCAAATTTCTATTTGGCGTAGTCCATGAATCTTTGCAGTCTGGCTTCTTCCAAACCTGCGTGGATGCCCATCAATGTCACATGCTCTTAATATTCATAAACTGCATTAACATACACTCATCGGCCCAGTCGGGAACATTACAGGCTCTTTAAATGCATAGAGGAGCAGAGGTGGGATTAGCTTTGGGAAGCACCGGGAAGATAATGCCTGCTTTCTCTTTCTCAGACGTTACGCTGAAGTATCCGGCACTTGATCCGCCAGCCGTCACAGACGAGAGGTCAACGGAGGTCAACGGCCTTTTCCCAAACCAGGAAATTAAAGTAAGTGATTAGGAAGCAGGAGAAACCAGAGCAAATGAATGATGGATGTGAAAAGAAAAAGAGCAAGAGAGAGAGGCTGGGTTTGGAGTATAACTCTATGTAGATATTATTTGAAACATTTTTCATTACATATTGTTTAATTACAGTAAAATATTAATTTATACACACATATATTATAGTATATATTTTTGGTTATTTTTAAAGTAAACATAGATAGATACAATAATACGGAGGCATATTGCATTCCCTTGAAGAAAAAAAATCTACTCTGTTTTTCTGAATTAACAAGTTAATTTTTCATGGAATTTTTATTTTGCTTTGTTTTTCTGAATTAACAAGTTAATTTAGAAAACAGAGTAAAAAAAAAATCCATGATAAATTAACTCATTAATTCAGAAAAACAGAGAAAAAAACTTTTTTTCTCATGAAATATTAACTCATTAATTCAGAAAAACAGCAAAAAAAATTCTCATGAAAAATTAACTTGTTAATTCAGAAAAACGGAGCAAAAACTTTTTTCCGTGAAAAATTATCTCGTAATTCAGAGATAATTAACTTGTTAATTCAGAAAAACAGAGTTGTTTTTTTGCAATACGCCAGTTATAAAAATATTTATATATTTTTGATCTATTTAATTTTAATTATTATTATATGCAGTAATTCCAGTGTGGATTTTTTATTTTTTTGCACAAAAATCTTTAGATCCAATTTGATGATTTGAAACCACTCCTGTAACTTTAATGATCATCGTGGCGTACTATTATTGAAGTGTGTGTTGTTCACATGCTGGTGATTGAGTGTATTGAGTTTTCAGTATATATCTACTTGATCTACTTGATCTTAACCTTGACACATGCTCGTTTTAAAAAAGCGGGTCGGGATGAAAAAGAAAAAGCAGGTTTGCGATTCCTCCCGGACATCAAAGGTGTGCAGCAGACGCTTCAGTGTGTCCCGGCACAAACACACACACGGCCTGAATATCTGATCAGATGCAGTGGCATCAGGCTCTTAGTATTCAGTGCAGAGAGAAACCTGTCTGTCCAAACCGCAGTTAAACCACCATCCACACACTGATCACACACTCATCCGTCCGTGCATAATTCAAATATAACTAGGACATAGTTAGATTCACCCATAAAGTCATTGTTCTGGCTTCATCTATATGTATATATATAAAAATCTATAAAAAATTTGATGCAAATCCAGCGTCCAGGTCTGCCTCAGAAACACTCACAGGAACCGTCCAGGAACTTATAAACATGCCTTTGGTTTCCTGACAGACTGATAAAAACCTGCGCATCTTCATTCACGGAAACTGCATAAAACCAGATTCTCCAAGCCCTTTTCCTGTGTGTGTGTGTATGCGTCATTCTGTCCACGGCTGATCCACGAGAGTGTGTGAGCACTGACTAACGCCACACACACTTTATCTTCATTTCAAATCTGCAACCAGTCTTTCGTCCTTTTTTTTTCCTCACGTCTTTTACCTTCAGAGCCACCATAATTGAATAACATTTCCATCATATATACTGTATATATATATATTTTTTTTTTTATAATTTGTGCTTTTCATAAATGTCTTCATTGATGTTGGTGTTTGTTTGGCCTTCACTAAATCAGCTCTTTTAATGTCTCAGGTTCATCTCTCCGGAGCGCTCGAGCACGTAATGAACCTAATAACCGTGAAATGAAGTTTTGTGATCTACTGAGAGGAGGAGAGTTTCTGTGAGTAAATCCTTGTCTCATTCAGTCTGCACTTTTACTGTTGAAGAAAATGACACGAGACAGTAAGTTTTAATAGCAGAGACAGGATTCGGCACCGCGTAAATGTTCAATTATCATTGTTTTCGTGATTGCACTTACTCCATTCGGAGCATGAACAAAACTAATTGTCTGTGGATTTGGTTTCAACTATGACGTTATTTGTAATGGGCTTTTTGTTAGACTCAATGATGTAATTGCCTCCTTTGGCTGATGAAGAAGCTCGAGGACCGAATGCCTGTCGTCTGTAATCCACGCACAGCCTCGTTTTGACTGCGTTCAGTCGCTCTATTAGTGGTTTAATAACTCATTCAAACGCATTTATTTTAGGTGCAAGACTCCCTGGTTTGCACTACAAAACATAATGCAGATTTATGCATTATTATTCTGTTTTGCATACACAAAACCCCAAAATTTATTTACATTTTTTTTATTTTAATCTGCCCTGATTGAATTGAATTTGTTGCATTTAAATTAGGGCTGTCAACACCATTAATCGCGATTAATCGCATCCAAAATAAAAGTTTGTGTTTACATAATATATGTGGGTGCACTGTGTATAATTATTTTAGATATATAAACACACACACATGCTTGTATATATTTAAGAAGTATATTCTGTATATAGATTTATATATAATTTATATTATATATAAATATTTTATACATAAATAATATTTTTTTCTTAAATATACATGCATGTGTGTTTTTTATATATATATATAAAATAATTATACACAGTGCACCCACATATATTATGTAAACACAAACTTTTATTTTGGATGCGATTAATCGTGATTAATGGTTTTGACAGCCCTAATTTAAACCAGTTCTTTTTTTAATCTGAAATTAGACAGGCCCATAACAACACACCTACCAATTAGCTTAAATTTATTTCATTTTATTGAATTTATATGCTATGCTGTGCAATGCAATGTAACCAACAGGTTAATTTAATTGAATTGATTTATTGTATTTGTTTAGTGCAATGCAATGCAGTTAAATACATCTTTTATGTGACTTTTACGAACGGGTAAATCAGACATGGGATAATTTTTGGCTTCCCAAACGGGTCATAATGACATAAAACAGCCAATCTGATCGGTGTGTAATTTGACATGCAGGTGTGTCCTGTGGGGTGACAGTGGCCCAAATAATCAGATGATGCCCGATATCGACAGTGTTGCGTTTGGTGCTGTAAGGACACGCGATGTGAACTGTGATGTGTGGTCCGGGCTCGTGGCGTTTGGCAGGGCTTCAGTTCGCCCTCTCGTCTGCCATCTGATTCTTCGCCAGCCAAACTCGACAGCTCCATCTGCCCTTAGAGCATGACCTCATCGGCACGGCACTCGCAGTGTGTAATCATCATTACAGGCGCAGTCTTACCACTCGCTCCAAATATGCTTCTTAAAAACCTTCTTAGAAATCTGTTGCTTTGATTGGTTTCTCTGGAGAGACGGCCAGCATGTCCTGGATTCCAACCCATGTGACAAAACTCGATCTATTAAACACTTTAAACGTTAATTCTGCAACACTAGCATCACGCAATAATAAAAATGACTAACTGGAATCAGGAAGTGTTGTTTGTTGATATTAGTGCTTATGAGAATCAAATTTAGTATTATTAAAAATAAAAGCTAAACAATATTTGTTTCAATTTTTAGTAATTGTGCTTTTATGTGCAAAATATTGCAAGTTTTTCATCTAATATTTTTTATTTGGTTTGATTTTAGCTGTATTTCAACTACCGAATTGCTTAAAAATAATTTTTAACAATAATAACAACTTTGGATGCCAAAGATACATTTTTTTTTCATATTTTTGAAGGGTATTTATTTAACTTTTGTAACACACAGAAACGTTAAATGCAAATTCGACATGCATGAATGCTAATTTCTGTTCGTGCATGTTTTATTTTGAATGTTTTTTTTTCTAGGGCTGTCAAAAGATTAATCGCGATTAAACACATCCAAAATAAAAGTTTGTGTTTACATAATATATGTGGGGGCACTGTGTATAATTATTATATATATATATATATATATATATATATATACACATATATATATATATATATATATATATATACACATATATATAAATACACACACATGCTTCTATATATTTAATATTTTCATACTGTATATAGATTTATATATAAATTATATTATATATGAATATAAATATTTTATGTATAAATATTTTTTTTTCTTATATATACATACATGTGTGTGTATTTATATATATAAAATAATTATACACAGTGCACCCACATATATTATGTAAAAACAAACTTTTATTTTGGATGCGATAAATTGCGATTAATCTTCTGACAGCCCTAATTCAGTGTCATTAGGATAGTTTATGTTTGTTAATTAAATCATACGTCAATAAAACATGCAAAAAAGGTCATTTTAATACACTTTTTATACGTTAACCCAGTCACAAGCAAGCGAAGAAATTGTGCAACTGTTTTGAATTAGCCTGGTAAAATTACTATAAATATTTGCAACTTCAATGTTTCTTGTTGTTTTCATGCAGTATAGCTTTATTTTAAGGTACACGTAACTACACGTACTTACTATAGTAAAAACACAAAATTATGCAGAATTGCATAACCTTAAACCAAACCCTAACCTGCTAACCAGTCAAAACCCTTGGATAGTTTTATTGTAGTGTGTACTGTGTGTTAAATCACCACACTTTAACACGGTTAAGAGGCTTTTAGGTGCATTCAACTGCTGATCACTTTGTTTAATCGGGGTCCATTTTTGCTTATGTGTGTTTGTCCAGCAATTAAACAGCCGGTTTCAGTTTCCTCTCGGTGTGTTTCTGGATGTAGCATTAAACATCTCTTTGAAGATATTTTTAGGCACGGCACACATAGGGGAGCTGGGGAGAAGGCCGAAAACCGGTGGAGAAAGATGGGAAACCAAATGAAAAGTAATCCATATTAGCTCTGGAGGATGTAGATTTCCAAGATTTAAATATGACCCAGTTTTTTAGCCGAGGCGTCAGTGAGCGTTGACGTCAGAGCGGGGCCACAACTGACTTCACGGCGGATGACATTTCATCTGCTGCAGTTTAAAATCTCACGGTTAATGTCCCATCTGTGACCACGACACCTACAGAGTGCAACAGCGCCCATTCAACTTCAAAAAAGCCTCTTTTATAAGCCAAAGCAGCTACGAGGACAATCACAACATTACAAACTTAGATTTGAAGCAAAAAAGTATTTGAAAATTGGACTAAAATACAAAGGTACACTGTAAAAAATAATCGCAGATTTAACGGTAAAAATTGCTACAGTGCAAAACTGTTAATTGGAAAGTTTCCGAACTATATACGGTAAATTACTGCGATAGATCTCATGGTACTTCTAATATAAAATACTAGGGCTGTCAGACCATTAATCGCGATTAATCGCATCCAAAATAAAAGTTTGTGTTTACATAATATATGTGGGTGCACTGTGTATAATTATTTTATATATATAAATACACATACATGCTTGTACATATTTAAGAAATATTTTCATGTATATACTGTATATAGATTTATATATAATACATGCAATAATACAATTTAATACAATAATATATTGTATAATAATACAATAATGCAATTTTTAATCCCTGGATCAGTTAACTATAAAATTATGCAATCTTTGTTAAGAGGCTTTCATTCTGTTGGCAAGGCTTCAATTTTTTATTTTTTTTACTATTTTTTACCAGATGGTGCCATTTTTTAATATGTTACTACGCCCAAACAAACTGTTACAGAAAGCTCATTTTTGGAGATATCATCCTCAAATTTGGAACACAGCCTATTTAGATTTACGGCTTTGATTTTATTGCAGTTTTGAGTTCAGCCTGATTTATAAAATATATATTTTATATAAAATATTTTTTATAAATAATTTTCATAAACATATACCTATATAACTTTTTTTTTGGATTTACTTTTTATTATTTTTTACTTCAGCAATAATCTGCAAAGGGTCTTCTTTAAAATGATACCAAACTTAAGTCTGTGCTCCGAAGCGTCACATTTTTTTTTGACATGGACATTTTTGTCCTCTATATTCCTATGTGTAAGTTTTGTTTAATTGATGCACAAGGGTTAAGAGTCCAGCATTCATTCAGCTGCAGAACAGGTCGTGTTTTACAATCAGTCCATGTGGAAGAGATTTTGAATTTGACGATGTTTTGGCACCTGAATTAAGACATGTCCTCTCGCATGATGGGGCTGCTGGGTATAATTTGCCGGCAGGACTTGGCAGGTAACTTTGGAGTAAATTGCTTTATAATTGAATCTCCACAGGTTCCTATTGTAGAAAACACTGCTAATGGAAGGTCAGGAAAGAAAACCCCTGAAGTGTCTCTGCTGTGTTGAATGTTGTGATTTAGCAGCGTTTGCTGCCACTAAGGACTGGCTATATAGACATTAATGGTGTTTGCCTGCAGTGGAGAGTCCTTCATGATAGACATTGGCGAGTTTTGTTTCCTACAATGGACTGTAGGTAGATACGGTCACTGTGATTTTGAAGAAGATATCTTCCTGGATCGATAAATTTTGTTTATCATGGAACAAAATTATTGGAACAACAAAACACCAAAAAAGAAAAGAAAAAAAAATATTATAAAAAACAAGTAAAAAAATTTTGACCCGAAGGCCCCGAGTGTGACTGTTAAACGAAGATCCCCAGAGGCTTAATAAACCAATAACAACAACAAAAAAACACTAAAGAATCTAAGTGTTATTAGTTCCCATGTCTGTAATGCTATACCAATTGAAGATCGATCTGATTTGTGTGTTTTTTTTCATTCTGTGAAATCTTTTTGGCTGGCAGGGCAGGTGTGTGTTGAGCTCTCAGCAGGTGGACATGACTGCAGCAGGTGTGTGTGTGTGGAGACAGACCGTGATTAATGCCGAGGTGCCCTTTACTGTTTCAGAGCGGCATTAGCATTCGAAACATGAAGAGCAGCCAGTGTGTGTGTGTGTGTGTGTGTGTGTGTGTGTGGCAAGAAAACAGCAGAACACACATTTACTCAATCTGTTCACACACACACACACACACATACTGCAGTTCTGTGGTGCTTGTTTGCCTGTATGCACCATTTGCATAATTTTTTCCCCTCTCTAAGAGCATCTACAGTCTGTCATTCATGTTACAGACACTTAAACCGCCAGCCGTCCTAATAACTTTACACGGATAAGCAGTTCATGGCTAAATTTAATCTGGTGTTTCTTTAAAAGGCAATAACACACACCTGTTCTGCTCCTGGGAGTCGATGCTGAGAGCAATCCTTTAAGTAGTTGATCAATGCGGTTTCTGTCGCATCATTGGGGAATTAATGTCCTTGTTGTGTCCAATGGCATCTCTTCATCGATGGAAACATCCGATTCACATCCGATGTCAATGAATGAGTCAGATTTATCAGTCGATGCAATGTCAGACTCCCTCACATGCTTTTAGCTTACAATTAAAACAAGTGAAAAATCTGCTATTGCACTATACATTCTCTAAAAACAAAAGTGTTGCATCTGTAAATGTGTATAATTATTTTAGATATATAAATACACACACATGCATGTATATATTTAAGAAAAAAATATTATTTATATATAAAATATTTATATATTATATAAAAATCTATATACATTTTATACATGAAAATATTTATTAAATATATACAAGCATGTGTGTGTATTTGTACTGTATGTATAAAATAATTATACACAGTGCACCCACATATATTATGTAAACACAAACTTTTATTTTGGATGCGATTAATCGTGATTAATCGTTTGACAGCCCTAATAAATAAACTTTAACCCAGATTAATTCATATTTTAATATAGCCTAATTATAATAAAAAAGTTTCTTTGTCTGATTTCTATGTATTCTCCGTTCCAAGCCCATTTTCCATCCAGATCGATTTCATTCCATTCCGGCTGCATCATCCGATTCCCTTCCAGCATGATCCATCCTTTCATTTCTTGCCTTTTCTTCTGTTGTTCCCCCCTTCAGCGTTCGCCTCAGTCGTGTAGTGAAGTTTTCATTAACTCCCAGATGTCCGTCACACACAGCTGCCTATGTGTTCACATTAATAACCTCCCCACACAAACCATTTGATCATCGCTGGCCCACAGCTAATGACCCTCGCCTGGCTTCACACCATTTCATGACTGTATATGGCTGGAAAACACACACGCGCCCTTTACTGAAGGCCTGACTGAACCTTGAAAACAACAAACGGCAGAGTGAGCGAGCAGCGAGTAAATACTTTAGCAAAAACTCCAGACTCGCATCAGAAGTCAAAGGAATGGGTGTGGGTGTGCACACTGATCAAGAAACAAGAATCTGTATATCAGTAGTTCTCACAGAAATTCATGTATTTACTTAACTCTCATTTGTTCGCAAACCATATTTCTGAGTGAAACAGAATATTCAAGAAAAGCAAATGCAGGGCGAGACTTTTATCCATCAAGAATTAAGTCTCTCTTATGACAGAAGAGTCGAAAAGTCAGAGGCTTTGTCGATGTCTGTATAGGATTGTAAATGTAACTAAGTTTTTTAAGGGATAACTGAGGAATTGTGCATAGGACAAGGAATGTATATTTAGACTATTTAAAAATAAGATTTTTTAAGATATATTTCCCTCCCTTCTTCAAAATTAACTATAACTAGCTAGGTTACTTGATTAACGTTACCTTAAAAGTTCATAGATAAGTCACTCTGCCGTATTCACTTTTCGACATTTGACCTTTTTTCACATTTCCGGGTTTCTCGGCAGCGAAAGTCGACATTAATTAGCCTACATAATATTCAATTAGACATTCTCTGATATTCCCATTTGCTCAAAAAGCGAAAGAAAAACCCCATATAGTACTTTTCCCTTACAACTTTCAAAAAGAGAAAAGAAAATAGCGAGATTGATTACGGCAGTCAAGGGCGATCGATGTCACTTTTACTCATAGACAGTGCTTTTACTGTTACTTACTGGGTCACAGCTACAAAACTTTTTTTTGTGTGTGTGAATTTTATTCAAAGGAAATATAATACTAAAGCACTGTTATATACATACATAAAAAATAGTATTAAAAACATTAGAGCTGGATTTAGGATGTCGAAGACCGTCAAACACAGTCTGTGAAAAGTACGTTATCGATATTTTTTACAGTCTAACGTATGGAAAAGAGCAGCTCTCTGCAAAACATCACATTTACTGTTCCATGGTTGTAAAAACAACAGGAAGGTGAGTGAATGAGGACAATTTCATTTTTTAAGCGAACTAAAAGATATTGTGTAATATTATTTGCGCATAGACGCTAACACTAGCTACGTGACTGCTAGCAGAAACAGTTTGATTTAGCGCGCACTAAAAACGAAAACACGTCTATCATGATGGTCTCTGTGCTTCATCACTCGCATCCTGTCCAGCGTCGATCAACGTTTACATACAACTGGAATTTATGACTGAAATAAGACCTAACTGAGTATACCGAGTTTTATTAGCGTTGGCTGATTTTGTTCTGAGAGGCACATTGACAGACATCGTGCTGAATCTGTCTCTTCCCTGCTGGTTATTTTAGCATCCATCACTAGCCCGGTGGTCCTTGTTTACGATCGTATCTCTGCTCGCTGTTTGCGTCGAATCGATGTGAGTAATCACGCGAGGGAAGATTAACTGTGATGCCACTGCTCCAGGCCGATATCTCCACATCCTCATTAAGATTGGACTATGGCAAGCCGGTTTAGCATTTAAAGGATTAGTTCACCCCAAAATGAACATTTCCTGATAATTTAGCATTTCTAAATGTAGGAAAACATTCCAGGATTTTTCTCCACACAATGGACTTCAATGGGGACCAAAAGCGAAACGATCTGCCGTTTTCTAAAAATAAAATGAAAATGTAATGTAAATAATTTTTAACTACAATTCGTCTGACCGCGCTAGTATTGCGTCGTCACGCTGGCGTAATTTTACTGTTCCCAGTAAAATTAGTTTTTTTTTTTGTTTTTTGTTTTTTACACTGCATTATAATGATTTCTTAATTCAGAATATGATCAAGATTGCGTTGGTGGATGTGTTTGGGAATTTGGCTGTTAAAAGTACAACATTTAAAGCCACTTAAATGAACAAAATGACTTGAAAAAAAGATTTGAAGTGAATATTTACATATATCTAAAACATGCATGCAAATACACCTTTGTTAAGCCCCACCTTAAACATTTTATTAACTAATCCTATCTTGAAAACTGTTGTCATCCGCCATTTTGTCTCGGAATTGCATAATAAAGGTCCTCTATGGGTCATTTTAAACTTCTTTACATAGAAGTAATTAAAAATAAAAATATAGTTGTGACAATCCATGACTTAATTACAGACATATCTTAGCATTTAGCACTTATT
The DNA here is from genome assembly GCA_038021265.1 of Cyprinella venusta. NCBI lineage: Eukaryota > Metazoa > Chordata > Actinopteri > Cypriniformes > Leuciscidae > Cyprinella > Cyprinella venusta. Next base: position 23,423,069 of record CM075886.1, read on the forward strand.
AGTGCAATTATAATTGTAGATATCTCTAATTATCATTCTGACTACTCAGATTATTTTATGACTCGACTGTCACTATCTAAAATATATTATGGATGGCAATTCTGCTTGCCATATTCGCCAGCAGTTCATTTACGGGTAATTACTAATGAATGCGACTTCTGCGTTTGTTCGTAATCGTTTCTATAAATTCGCTATGGCACTAGATATGTCATGCAAATAAACTTCATAAAATGTACAAAAGTCACTCACGCATTTCCTCAGCTCGTTAGTGTCATGGATAATGTGATCACATCTCTGTGGTATCGGAGCATCATCTTGGCCATTTCCACCAGGAAATGAGTGTTTGTGGCTGATCTTGTTTTCCAATGTAGGTCGCGTGTTAATTAGCATGCTCGTTTGTGAGTTTTCTGCAGGTGAAAAACACTGCTGGATTTATGTACCCTAGGAAATCACATTTAAATGAGTAATTATTTCATTTAGATTTAACTGAATATAATGTGAGATCTTGGCCAGAGGAGTTTTGAATGTTTGATCCTCAAGAAAGGACAGGGTTTCCTATCCCGGGACTTTTATTGAGTTCTGTTGGGTGTGTGTGATAGATCATTTGTGATTTATTTGAATAATGAATTAGCATATCATGTAATTGACTTGATTAAAACATTATAGTTCAGATGTCTTTTTCACTTGTTTTAGCTGCTCGACACGTCACCCTGTTAGACCGGGACGGAGAGATAGAGAAATAGAGAGAGAGAGAGTCTCAGGAGAAGGACAGAAGAATAAAAACCGTAAAATCCTTTATCTCCTCTTGTCAGCCCGTCAGGAGTCAATCTTTATCCGTTCTGTTCTCCCTAACCTTTCTCTCTCTCTCTCTCTGTTATCTCTGACAGCGGCTTCTCTCCCTGTTCAAGCACTTCAACATCATCGGGTCTTGTGGTTTGATTCTGAGATGAGTGTGACATGAGATGTGCAAACGTCCCATCAGAGGATTCGATCCGGACCACAGGTCAAATGTTAAAATATTAATTAATATATTTAATTTCTGAAGGAAATTTCATGCAATTTTAAAATAATGAACAAAAATCAATATGGTGTGTGTGTATATATATATATATATATATATATATATATATATATATATATATATATATAAGGGCTGTCAAACCATTGATCACGATTAATCTCATCCAAAATAAAAGTTTGTGTTTACATAATATATGTCGGTGCATTGTGTATAATTATTTTGTATAAATATAAATACACGCACATCAAAATTATATATTTGTATATAATTTTATTTAAAATAATTTTATATATATATATTTAAGAAATATGTTCATGTATATACTGTATACAGATTTATATATAATTTATATTATATGTAAACATAAATATTTTATATATATAAATAATATTTTTTGTCTTAAATATACATGCATGTGTGTGTATTTATACTGTATATATACAAAATAATTATACACAGTGCACCCACATATATTATGTAAACACAAACTTTTATTTTGGATGTGATTAATCGTTTGACAGCCCTAATATATATATATAGAAAGAGAGAGAGATACATAGACATATTATTTAATCAAAAATGCAGTAAAAACAGGAATATTTGGATATTATTATTATTATTACAAATTAAAATAAATGTTTTCTATTTTATTATATAATTATTATATTTTATTTGAACGTATTTTATATTTTTATTAAATCATCCTATTAGAGTGATTTCTGAAGGATCATGTGCCACTGGAGTAATGATGCTGAAAATTCAGCTTTGATCACAGGAATAAATTTGCTTTTTAAATATATTTACATAGAAAACAGTTTTTTTGAAATTGTAATAATATTTGACAATATTAATGATTTTACTGTATTTTTCATTTCTTGGTGAGACGTTTGTTCAGCTTTGCTGTTTGTTGTCTGTTTTTATTGCTGCATTATCTAATTCCGATAAACCGCCCATAAATGGCATGTAAAACCAAAACAAACTTTGATTGGTTTACATGTCTGTCAAACTATCCCTTCCTGTTGGTTCTTGTAGAGAATAATCTGCAATCGGGGCGAGACTTTATGCCGCTAGTAAACGTTCATCTACAATAACTGGCTGTGTTTCACTGAACTGCAGCGGCGGATTCATCCGGTGAACACGAACACCAACACTCTCGCTCTCACACTCGCTCGCGTCCCATTATTACAGTGGTGTAATTACTGCTAATGAAGAAGTCTGTGTGCAGATGCAGGCTCTGATTAGCCAGCCGCACCCACGGACATCTCTCTCTCTCACACACACTTCATCTTTAAACGTTTATTTTGTTAGTCATTTGTTCCGCATATTGCTCCTCTCAGATGAGCGGCTTCATCCAGCGTGAACTGAAGTGACTGAAAGGCCTTAGACATGCTAACTACTACTAAAGTCATCATGTTTCTTATGGAATATTGCAGTATTTATTGTAAATGATTCATCTGTTGTGCCTTCGTACTCTTTAATCGAAATAACGAGGGCGGGGCAACCTGTCACTCACATGAGATCCACCAATAGCAAACCTCAATCCTCCACATATATAATCAAGCCCCGCCCACATTTGTTCTTGTCCCGGAAACCGATTCACTCGGATATACGTCACATTCGGGAAGAAAAGACCAGACTTATCATTTCTGTTAGGGATCTAAACACTTCTAATACTCGAAGCGTGTCGAAATTGAGATGCTTATAGTCATTATGAAATAAAAACTTGAATTTATAATGTAGCTATTATTTAATGAATAATCATATGAATCATATATGAGATAAATGTCGAAAATAGGATACTAAGTCTTAGTTATGAGTAGGCGTGTCAGGATTATTGTTAATCATCTGATCGTGTGGGTATTATTAATTATTAATCATAATTTGAGATAACCGCACCACAATAATTGTGTAGTTTGCATTTTTAATCACAGTTTTATGTTATATTTAGGGCTGTCAAATGATTAATCGCATCCAAAATAAAAGTTTGTGTTTACATAATATATGTGGGTGTACTGTGTATAATTATTTTGTATACAAATACACACACATGCATGTATATATTTAATACTTGCATGTGTATATATATATTTATATATAATTGATATTGTATAAAATATTTATATACAATTTTTTTCTTAAATATATACATGCATGTTTGTGCATTTATATAGAAAATAATTATACACAGTACACACACATATATTATGTAAACAGAAACTTTTATTTTGGATGCGATTAATCGTGATTAATCATTTGACGGCCCCAAATATATTATGTTATATTATCAGAAATCATATGGGCCTAGTTCGTTCTAAAAAAATGACCAGCTAAATGAATAAATATGAATGTGATTTATATACAATTCAAAGTAAAAAGCAGGCTTAAACTGTAACTTAAGTGATGTTTTTTGTGATAATTAATTGTCTGCGCAAAATTGAGATTAAGCGAGAGCAAAATTATTATCAAGGTATGAAGCCATAATTTATGTAAAAATTGACATGCTAAGTAATAAGTGAGACCATAATGTGACATAAAAGTCTAAATTATTACATACTAAAAATTATTCGATAAGAATGCCAAAGAATGGTCCTCCTGTTGCATAAAGTTGTCTTTATCTTATAATTATAACTTTTTATCTCAATATTATGACATTTTCCAGATTTATTTTCAGTGACTCCTCCAGAAAATGTAAATAACCTGTATAGGTTACAGTGGCGCACACAGTGTTATATTGATATTTTGATGAGTTGTGGCGGTTTCGGTTCCGCTATCCGCATCAGCTCTCAAACGAGTGTGTTATTGGTTGCAGGGTGACAGCTGCTGATTTGAACTGTCTTCTTTAATGTGGCTCTTCATTCTCAGCTTTATTCGCTTTAGTCTGCTCGCAGTCCTTGACGAGAGGACACACACGTCACGGGCTCGCATGACTTCATCAGGGGCTCCACATCATGCATAAACATGAGCTGTCACCATCACAGCGAGGTCCCTTAGAGCCAGAGCTGCCAGCCGAAAGTGGGACCGCGGACACAGAGTGTGTGTGTGTGTGTGTGTGTGTGTGTGATTTGGAGGGGTTTCAGGAATGTGCAGCACAAGGCTCGCTGTCGCAGTGGGTCAACACACACACACTCAGAGAGCAAACACAGGCACACTGCAAATAGATGAAGATACTCCAGTGCATCTCCCACGCCGTCCACATCCAAATATATGATCTGATTTATTAGCCTGGTAGATGATAAAGTGGCTGAGAAAATCCGAGACCTACTTTGAAGGTCTTTCTGGTGACTTAGAAACACCATAACATTAGTTTTGCATGGGCAAGCAGCACTGAAATATATTCAAATCTAGCTATGCGAATATATATATCCTTTAATTCTGTTCGAGTGTATTTTTGTCCTGTTTGAATGCTTTTAAAAAGGTGCACTACGGCTTACACATTCATTTAAATTTCATGAGGACGGACATTTAAGTGTTTTCTGACTTTGAAAGACATGAATTGTTCACGAGGAGAGCTGTCTGCGAAAGAAACGTGTGGAAAGCTCGGCTAAGGTTGGAGATCTAGTTTCTTTTACGGATTATTTCTCCTAAATGGTTGCTGTCTCTTAATTATAAACGTGTCATCTTGTGCTATGCTGATATTTGGCCCTAGTCCTTTTGTTTTTAAGTTAAAATCCGTATTCCAGTTCTACCTGTACAGTAAGCCTGTATTTATACATTTTTAGCTTCAATAATTATATTATTTTCGCATCACAAAGCTGATGAACACGTGCTTCATGTGAAGCGTGTATTGTGTTCGAGCGCCCCCTGGTGGGTGTACGCAAATTAATGAGATTTATTTTCGCCGTATATCTGTCTCCCCCTGCTGGACGCATCAGGAACAACAGGGGCTTAAAACTGGCTCCAGGTCTGCATCTGGTTCCTATGGAAGCTTGTTTCCGCCACTGAATAAAAAAATAATAAAATAAATAATTGTGACTTAATCTCACAATTCTGACTTTTTTCTCACAATTGCGAGTTTATATCTCGCAATTCTGACTTTATTTCTCGGAATTGCGGCATAAAAAGTCGCAATCGCGAGTTATAAAGTCAGAATTGGGTGATATAAAGTCGCAATCGCGAGTTATAAAGTCAGAATTGGGTGATAAAGTCGCAATTCTGAGGAAAAAAAAGACAGAAGTGCGACTTTTAATCTCACAACTTTTTTTTAAACTCACGACTTTTTTTTCTCACAATTGCGAGTTTACATCTCGCAATTCTGACTTTATAACACATAATTGCGAGTTTATAAGTCGAAATTCTGACATCTTTTCTCAGAATTGTGAGATATAAACTCGTAATTGCGATTTATATCAGGCCAATTCTAAAGGGGGAAAAAAAGACTAGCTTAAATCTCACAATTCTGACTTTATATCATTCATTTCTGACTGTATATCACGCAATTGCGACTTAATATCTCGCAATTCTGACTTTATAACACGCAATTGTGACTTTATATCTCGCAATTCTGACTTTATATCACCCAATTCATATCACGCAATTGCGACTTTATCACGCAATTCTGAGAAATAATGTCAGAATTGCGAGAAGTAAACTCGCAATTGTGAGGAAAAAAGTCAGAATTGTGAGATAAAAAGTCGCAATTACCTTTTATATTTTTCATTCTATGGGGGAAACAAGCTTAGGTACCCCATATAGACCATTTCAAAAGATGTAAACAACACTGGTCCAGAAGCACTTCCTGTTTCAGTTTGTAACTGTTTTCTTTATTTCAAATGTAAAGAAAACTTCTTAAAGATGTTTGTTTAACTTTTTGATTCAGTTTTAAATGTTCTGTTGGTTGTATTTTATCCCAGCTTTTATGTAGTGTTAAAAAACTGAAACAGGAAGTGCTTCTGGGCCAGTGGTGTTTACATCTTTTGAAATGGTCTATAGAAACTAGCTGGAGAACTGCAGCTGGGATAGGGTCAATTTCAGATACTGCTTTAGTGTCTTATTTGTTTGTTGAATATTTAAATTTGTAAATTTTGTTGAAAAAAAAAACTCAGCTTGGTCAGTTAGTAATTTTACTATAACAGCAGGAATTCTACTAATTTACAGATTTAACTAATAAAAGCAAGACATTACACTCGTGATGTGGCCTAATGCTGTGTAACCTTGAGATGGAATGGGAATATGACATCTGTGAAAAATATCTCTTCATACAGGCCTCTGTTAAACTTGTTTGGCGTCACAGTCAAAGATAATAAATGGTAAATGTTTTTTTGACAGTAAAATAATTGATGTATTTTGTATTCTTTTAGTGTATTTTGTGCAATCAAAATGGATGATTGCATATTCGAATGACTAATTATCTGATGCTTTATTTATTTTATTTGTCACTGAGCTCCTTTCTCCCTGGAACAGCTCGAGGAGATCATTGATGAGGATGAGCTGAATGTCGAACAGGAGGAGCTGGTTTTTGAAGCCGTCCTCCACTGGATTAATCATGATCCAGAAAACAGGAAGCAACTTCTGCCGAAGGTAAAATTAAGAATTTTTGTCTTGTTTTTCATTGCCATGTAGGCTACGTTCAGTTCATGTTCGCCCAAAATATGAACGCGTTCAGGTGTAAGTGTAGTGAATGTCAGGAGACGTAAAAGAAATGGTGCACATGTGTAGGGTAGCGAGTTTAAAATTTTATTTATAATATGATACAAGAATAGTTTGTGCAAGAAATGGATGGGAACGCTGACCTGTACAATATTAACATAAATGTATTTGTAATGCAATCCAATGGCAAACACGAAACACAACACTCAGTTGCTCAGTTTGGCCATGATTGTGTCAAAGGATACAACTTATCAAGATATATATATTTTTTACACATCATTTCAGCTCGTATACATTTATTGGTTGTATAAGGATATATTTGAATATAAAGTGCAAAAACAAGAACACTTACAGTGAAGGCATGGCCCTGAAGTGCTGTGTGTGACAACATGTGTGTCGTTGTACTTGCTTGCGTGTGTGTGGGACTCTATCCATGTACAATATGGCCATTATGGATACACACACACACACACCTGCTCACAGTCACACACACTGATTATGGCCTAGGCTGGACTGGTGTCATATCAAATTCAACCATTTTCCAGCACGTCGACGAATACGAAGTTCAACTGCATTCGTTTGTTAGCAATACATTTGAGTCTGTGCAATAAGTTGAGTTATACAAATATAATTAATATGAACAGCTGAAAAAAAAAACAAGCTAAGATCTAAATTTCCCCTTTTTACATTGAAAAATAGACATTATTTGTATATATATACTTCGGCCTCAGTAAAATAGCACCACAGGGTTGCACCTTTCAAGCCTAGAAATACGAAATTACCTGATAGAAGAACTGAGCGTTGTCTTGCTTTGGAAAGGTAAGGCATTTTCGTCATTTTTTTGAAAGATAAGAAAAATACACAAGCACTGTTAGTTGGCTAGATTATATCGCATATAATTATATCATGATTTGCCTTTCGTTCATATATTTTTAAAATGTGTTTCTGCTTGCGAAGATGTTTCGTTGTAATTAGCAAATCTGATTCGTTTGTTGTTTTTCTCCCTAAAGCAAGTGCGTGAAGCATCACAGTCGCGGTTTATCATTCTTTTGAGAGAATGTGTATCGGTGTCCGTCTCCTGCTGTCCAGTTCGTGTTTTTGTGACCATCCTCAGGCTAGTTCTGCTGAGAGCCCTAGCGAAATGGAGAGAAATGTGATTTAATGAACAATTTAATATTCTTAACGACCCAAGAGCCACTGGAAATAACCACAAAATCAAGTAGGTACGTGACAAACTGACCATATATGTGCGAGCGTTTTATTCCCGCGGTCGACTAAGGAAATCTGTCGTATCTTTGCTTTGTGACTTCCTCTAAAATCTATATACTAGTGACGTAAATGACGTCACGTTGATTCTGACGTTCAAATTTCCCAGATAGCCGTAGTAAGAAGAAAGTTATAAGCAAAGCAACATTTCTCTCGTGTTTGGCATCAAAATCCTCTATAAAGGGAGTATTTTTTCATTTCAAACCCAATACTTTTATAAGATTATACATTTAACTTGAATTAGGTGAAGTTTGGGATTGATTGTAACATTCGCATGTGTTTTTTTACGATCCGTTACGTGACGTTGTCAAAATTGGCTTCCAAAACTTCTCCCAGTTTTTAAAATAATCGTCAACTATTTTAGTAATCGTTTTGTTGATAGAATTGTCTGATTTTTAGCTTGAATTACAATAAAAGTTTGTATTTTTTGATGAAAACTCGTAGTTTTTAGATCTAGTGATGTAAATTAATCTCTATCTAACATATGTAAGCAGAAGTAAAATTGCTTTGTAGATTAAAATGATTAAAATATTCAACCATTTAAATTGCTTGCCAGGATTTAGTCAAGAAACGGCCAACTAATGAAACAATAAAATTCATATGTCAATGCTAATTGTCTGGAAAGATATGTGTGGATTGATGCTCTCTGTTTCATCAGAGGAAGAGGTTAATAGAAATAATAAATGTGCATCTAATCCTTTTAAATGAGGTCATCTTAATCTTGTTGGGCTTTTAATTATCTACACTATGGTGTTTGAATTATACAAATAGACCAAGAAATGAGGAAGTTATGATATTTTGAAGTGTTTGTTCAAGCAGAAGAGGTCACAGTTTTTCATTGTTTTATTTTTTTAACTAGGTACAAAAATGACCCCTAATTCGAATTAAAAAATCCTATAACTTTCTTAAATATTAATCATTTAAAAAGCATTTTTTAGGTATTTTTATTATCTATCATATGGTGATGATTATATTTGAATTTTCTCGTATTGATTTTTTTTTTGTCACGTACCTAAATCAAGGTAGGTCAAATTTTGTCGTTCAAAAACAAAACGGATTCACGATATTGGCGCTAATCATGCTAATTGCTAACCGAGTTTGTTCTCTTGCGTTTCCAGCAGTCAGGGTTGAGTCGTTTCTGCTCCTCGGCCAGAGCTTTGGCTTCCATGGTGTACAGCCTCCTTTCCTCGTTTTTCATCTTCTTCCATTTATCGCCCAGAATCACGCTGATGGCTCTGAGGAAATGAGAAACATCTTTTATCCATGTAAGCGGACACTTCAGAACAGGTGACACTACTGGGTAGCTTGTTTACATCCTCGTTTTAGCCAAATGTTTGTTTGTTTTTGTTTCTTACTCTATGAAAAAGTTTGGATGCTGCCTATGTAGGGAACAGACATCAAGACAGCTCACTAGGTTTATTTATGTATTTTATTTTTTTTATGTCTGCCGTACTATTTATTTTTTTTAAACTTTCATAAAAGCTTACGATGACATTTAACATTAAACTTTAAAAATTTAAAGTTAAACAGATCTTACATTTAGTTAAACATTAAATTCTACAAATTTCAATATAAGAGATGTTTTTATTAGGGCTGTGAAACGATTAATCGCATCCAAAATAAAAGTTTGTGTTCACATAGTATATGTTTGTGTAGTGTGTATAATTATTTCATATATATAAATACACAAACATGCATGTTTATATTTAAGAAATATTTGCATGTATATACTTTATATCTTTTTAGCTGTCAAAACGATTAATCGCATCCAAAATAAAAGTTTGTGTTTACATAATATATGTGGGGGCGCTGTGTATAATAATTTTAGATATATAAATACACACACATGCTTGTATATTTTAAGAAATATTTTCATGTATATTCTGTATATGGATTTATATATAATTTATATTATATATAAATATAAATATTTTATATATAAATATTTTTTTTTCTTAAATATACATGCATGTGTGTTTTTATATATATACAAAATAATTATACACAGTGCCCCCACATATATTATGTAAACACAAACTTTTATTTTGGATGCGATTAATCGCGATTAATCGTTTTGACAGCCCTAATATTTATACAAAATTAATATTATACATAAATATAAATATTTGATATATTAATAACACATTTTTCTTAAAAATATATATGCATATGTGTGTATTTATATATACAAAATAATTATACACACTACACACACATATATTATGTAAACACAAAATTTTATATTGGATGCGATTAATCGTGATTAATCATTTCACAGTTCTATTTTTTATACTAGGACACTTGAATTGAATTCAAACGTACAATTGCCTCATATAATATTTTAAGAATTAAATTAGAAGAGGGTGTTGTAGACATTAGATTTAGATTTATGTATATGAAACTTCCCAAGAAGAATTATTAACTTTAATGTGTCCTATCAATTATATCGGAGCCTAACAGAGCTAACGCACACATGTGTTCGTTCGCATATCACAGACGCACCTGTTGTCTTTGCCGGGGTACATCTGTGTGTATTCCACCCTGTACTTCTTGGCAAAAAGCATGAAGGCATTCATTGGCCGCTTGCACTTTGTGGGTGTGGCTCCAGAGCTCCCTGAGGCGTGGCTGCGCTGTGATTTGCTGCTGGTGGAGTGGTGGGAGGAGCCGAGGGCCTCGCAGTCGGGGCTCACAGCGCCCCCGCTGGACTGCGAAGCCCGACGCTGGCGTGCCATACTGCTCAGAACATACACGGCAGAGGAGTCCAGAGGAGTGAAGTCATAACTGTGGGGTGAGAGAAAACAGTCGAGATGTTAAACGTCCAAAGGGGGAAAGTACTAGAGGGAATGGGATTACATACAAATAATTAATATACTTTTTATTAGGGCTGTCAAACGATTAATCGCATCCAAAATAAAAGTTTGTGTTTACGTAATATATGTGGGTGCACTGTGTATAATTATTATATATATATAAACACACACACATGCTTGTATATATTTAAGAAAAATGTGTTCTTAATATATCAAATATTTATATTTATACATAATATTAATTGTGTATAAATATATATAAAGTATATACTTTCAGATTTTTCTTAAATATATACATGCATGTGTGTGTGTTTATATATATATAATAATTATACACAGTGCACCCACATATATTACGTAAACACAAACTTTTATTTTGAATGTGATTAATCGCGATTAATCGTTTGACAGCCCTACTTTTTATACTTGTATCACATTAGACCTCGTGTGCCAGTTATCATTATTGGATTTCATTAGTTGTTTATTTATTTACTTTTTCCCCCTCCTTGATGTGTACAAAAAAGGAAAAACTGTTTTAAAAAAGAAAGAAGAAAAAGATAATTTAAGCAAAGTTCTTATGTCAGAAACGATGTATCTATGTTATTATTATTTTAAAATTATTAAAAGATACATCTAGGAAATCTGAACAAAAAATATCAAATATATATAAAGTATCAAATCAGGTCATATATCATATTAAATAAGACAATTATATTTTCCTAAATCATATTTTGAAAATTACAATTACCACATTGCAAAAAAAAATCTTAACATTAATAAGAAAAAAGAATGAATATTGGTAACAATTGTTAAACATGAACTAATGAAAAATTGCTCATAAAAAATACTATTATAATATTCATTCATAATTTCAATTCAATTTTCAGTTTTTATTCTAAATTAAATTTTTGTGTGTACTTTTGTCATTTTTCTCAGAAACAATTAAAAACAACCTGCCAGAAACGAAACAAAATCAAACCAAATAATAGTAAAAAATAATAATGATACATATGCAGTACGTTTGTTTTAACTAGGGCTGTGCAAAAATGAATTGCAATTAATCGCATCCAAAATAAAAATCTGTGTTTACATAATATATTTGTGTGTGCTGTATATAATTATTTTGCATGCATGTGTATATTTAAGAAAATGTGTTATTCATTTATAAAATATTTATATTTATATAATATAGATTTTGTATTTATATATATACAGAATTTAAGCGCAAATAATTCTTAAATATATACATGCATGCATAGGCATTTATATATACAAAATAATTATATACAGCACACACAAATATATTATGTAAACACAGACTTTTATTTTGGATGCGATTAATCGCAATTAATTTTTGCACAGCCCTAGTTATAACACAAAGGAACAAACACACATGTGTTGATATGTATTTCTATTTAGCTTTAAGTATCTAATTTAGTGCTTAGTAATTTTATTTCAGTTGGTTGTCAAGGCAACATTTCAATTTTTTTTTCTTCTTCAAATATTTGTAATATTTTATTGCAGCTTTATTTCAATTCAGGAGGATTAGTTCACAATAAAGACGCTGGTACCTCCTAAAAGTGTCAAAAACGACGGAGTCGTCGCAGTTGATGGCGTCGCGGTGTCCTGGCGGCAGACACACGTCTCCGACCTGCATGTCATAGCAGGGGATGCCGTGCTGTACAACGGTAAGGCTCGGATAGAAAGAAGACCACCCTAACACACACACACACACACACACACACACACAGTTAGAATAATCTTCTGAAATCACATTGATCTGTTTACGATACAGGCTTCTGCATTTACCTTTATTTTTCACAAAAAACGGATGGTCCAATCTGCACTCGGCAGTCAGAGGCCCTGCTTCAGGGGAACCGGGGTCAAAGGTTAATTTCAGGACAGACTGACCGAAAGACACACTCTCCTCAAAGATCACCAGCTTTAGACCATCACAGCCATAACTCTGCCAGACAAACAAACACAATATTATTTTGGCAATAGGATTTTAACTTGATGAATAATTACAGGTGGACACGATTACCTTCATCGGGTTGGACCGTGTTTCTCCCTCGTCATCAGAATCTTCATCCGACTCCATCACATCCTCTGCCTCCTGCCACTCCACATTCGGACCTTTGTGGAAGCGTAAACGTGTTCCTAGAGGACAGTGACAGGAGTTTGGTGAGATGCATTGCCCACATATCAATAAATACACTTTTGTTCAAATAAAAGCGCAAGGAAACATGTTTTAGGAAGAGGGTGTGTTGACTGGAGGACTTCTTGTCCCTCTTGTGACCCAGAGACACGCCCGTTTCCCTCTTTTCCTCCTGCTGCTGATCTGCGTTTGTACCAGCAGAGGGTGCTGTTCACCACACTTCTCCAAGTCACTCGTTGATTAAATGACTGCTATAACTATATTGGCAATATAAGCTTTTAGGAGCACCTTATCTGTGTGTGTCTTTACCTTTCAGGAAACAATGCCAGGCAGTGGAGGGCCAGGAGTGGGACCATCCCAGCTCGTCATCATCGGACAGAGACGACATGCAGAAAATGCCAGACTCCGACTCGCTGCTGGCCTGTGAAGCGCACAGAAAACAGCCTCAAACGTCTATATCCTATTTACTCTTTACCTGCCAGCCGCTGTTGGCCAACAAAACGTCACTGTCTGGCTTTAAACAGGCAGATGCATAAGAGTCTATGATTGGATCATTATTGCAGTTATTATTATTTGGCAACAGTTCTTTTATCCCCAATTAATGGAGTGTGTAGCTTTACATTTCTTGTCGGTACAAGATCTAGGCCAAACATTCCTCTTGACGGACCTAACATTTATTTGTGATATATATATATATATATATATATATATATATATATTGGGCTGTCAATAGATAAAAATGTAACAACACTCTCAGACAAAAAGGTCCAAAAGCTGTCACTGGGGCTGTACCTTTTCAAAAGGTACACTTTTGTACCTAAAGGGTGAATATTGGTACCTTAATGGTACATTTTAGCATCTAAAATGTAAATAATAGCACCTAAAATATACACATTAGCACCTAAAATATTCATATTAGCACCTAAAATGTATATATTAGCACCTAAATGTACATAATAGCACCTAAAATGTACATATTAACACCTAAAATATTCATATTAGCACCTAAAATGTAAATATTAGCTCCTGAATGTACATAATAGCACCTAAAATGTACATATTAACACCTAAATGTATATAAAAGCACCTAAAATATACACATTAGCAACTAAAATATTAGCATTAGCACCTAAAACGTTCATATTAGCACCTAAAATGTTCATATTAGCACCCAAATGTACATAATAGCACCTAAAATGTACACATTAGCACCTAAAATATTCATATTAGCACCTAAAACGTACATATTAGCACCTAAATGTACATAATAGCACCTAAAATGTACACATTAGCACCTAAAACGTACATATTAGCGCATAAATGTACATAATAGCACCTAAAATATTCAAATTAGCACCTAATTTAAGCACCTAAAATGGAAAAAGTGTACCTTTTGAAAAGGTACAGCCCCAGTGACAGCTTTTGTACTTTTTTTTCTGAGAGTGAATATTACATGGTGTACGCTTAATGTCACGATAAGTTTGCGATTAATAGCACAAAAAGTGTGGAATTTATCGCAAACATGTTGTGAAATTAAACGTACCACGTTCATTTTGTCATCCAGCAAAGGAAACCATCAGACTAAATGGTGATTCACTCAAACAACACTTGGAGACTAAGAAAAAGGACACCGAATGTGATGTAAGGAGTCCTTATAATTCATACATTTATGCACCAATGAAAAAAAACCATTACAGAATAAAACTTTTTCGAATTGACAGTATAGGATATGTGTACAGTGCAACATCACAGAGCTTGTTTACATTTTAGACAAGTCAAGTCACACAGCGACACACACTTTATCCTGAATGTGTGAGAAAACGACATGAATGTAGTGAGATGTGTCAGTGTCACTCCATACAATGCTCGTTTGCGCAGCGATATAACAGACGTCGCCACAATCATACTCTTGCGTCGAAACTTTACTAGCGAGATGTTGCTTTATCGAGACAAGAAATGTAGTTTGCATATCATCTGGCCATACAGCGGTGGGATGTTTTAACATGTATTTCTCACAGAGCGATGTGTAAGGGCTTTTGGACCCCATTGAAGTCCATTATATGGAGAAAATCCTGGAATGTTTTCATCAAAAACCTTCATTTCTTTTCGATTGAAGAAAGAAAGACATGGACATCTCGGATGACACGGGGGTGAGTAAATTATCAGCAAAAGTTTTTTTTTAAGTGAACTACTCCTTTAATGTCATAGTTAACTCACGATTAATCACACATTTTTATCTATTCTAAATGTCTCTTGATTTCTTTTTCTCACATTATTTTTTTTCTCATTTTAATGCTCTTATCAACATGGAAAAGTGGATCGGCTTGTTTTGTGCAAATGTTTTTTATCGACAGTACAGTGTTTAATTTCACACTAACGTTCTCACTTAGAGCAAATAATCTCTCACACAGTGTAACACTGTCCATCAATAAAAGGGTGAAAGAAAGACTGACGAGGTCCTGATATTGACGAGGGGGTGGAGATTTCGTATCAGCTGTGTGTGTGTGTGTGTGCGTGTGTGCTTGGCCATAGTGGTATTTCACACTGGACGTGCTATTATGATGATAGAAAGCGCATGCTGCGTCCTGTTGCAAAAGCATGTGAAAAAAAAACTACAAAGTTTGCTAAGCCAAAAATACGGAGGCGTATTGCATTCACTTGAAGAAAAAAAATTCACTCTGTTTTTCTGAATTAATGAGTTAATTTTTCATGAGAAAAAAATATTTGCTCTGTTTTTCTGAATTAATGAGTTAATTCAGAAAAACAGAGCAAAAAAAAATCCCATGAAAAATTAACTTGTTAATTCAGAAAAACAGAGAAAAAACTTTTTTTTTCTCATGAAAAATTAACTCGTTAATTCAGAAAAACAGAGCAATTTTTTTCTCATGAAAAATTAACTCATTAATTCAGAAAAACAGAGCAAAAAAATTTTTTTCATGAAAAATTAAATCGTTAATTCAGAAAAACAGAGCAAAAATTTTTTTCCATGAAAAATTAACTCATTAATTCAGAAAAACAGAGCAAAAAAATTTTTTTCATGAAAAATTAAATCGTTAATTCAGAAAAACAGAGAAAAAACTTTTTTTCTCATGAAAAAGTAACTCATTAATTCAGAAAAACAGAGAAAAAACTTTTTTTCTCATGAAAAATTAACTCATTAATTCAGAAAAACAGAGCAAATTTTTTTTCTCATGAAAAATTAACTCGTTAATTCAGAAAAACAGAGGAAAAAAAATTTCCATGAAAAATTAACTCGTTAATTCAGAAAAACAGAGAAAAAACTTTTTTTCTCATGAAAAATTAACTCAATAATTCAGAAAAACAGAGTAGACTTTTTTTTCTTCGAGTGACTAATCGTGCGCAAAAAAAAAAATGACGCCGTTAAAATGGGTTGACGTTAACGCTGTTAATAACGCATTTAATTGACAGCCCAAATATATAAATATATAGTTGAAATAATAATATAAATAAGTTTCATGGCCAGTAAATTTGCTGGGTTCACTAACCATCAGCAAGAGTGGCAAAAAACGTATTTCTGGCCCTTGATATCTGCACATTACACCTGATGATGAGTGTTTGTGTTTGGAAAGGCCCGCGGCCGTACCCTGGTGCGCCGGCGCTCTCTCATGTGGCTGCGGGCGGGACTGGGGGCGCTGCTGGAAGACAGAGGGGGTCGAGCGTAGGAATGTAAACTGCTACTGCTGGAGAAGATGTGGACAGGAGAAGACCTGCAATGAGAACGCATCATCATCAGTATAGCCCGAGCTGCACCGTTACCATGAACGTGCGATTGTGGGTTTCCTGACCGGTTGTGTGGGGCGTTCTGGAGCAGGGGGCTTTGAGGGCTCGTGGCGATGTTGGCCAGCTCGGTCAGCCAGTTTGTGTGTGAAACGCTGGAGCTCCACGCTTCGCCGGGTTCCTCCTCGTGATGCGACACACCCGGGGCCACCTGGAACACGCCAGGGGTCGACTGATCGTCCTGCACCTCCTGCAGCTCCGGCAGGTCATCTGCGGAGACGCAAAACTGCCGTTTACAAGTAATCTGAATATTTTTGCCACTCGATTTTTACATTTTAAAGCGGTAAAGCTAATTACCGAACTCCATGTGGCTCTCGTTAGAAGGGCAGCCGGGTGAGGAGGGCAGACGCTCATTACACTTGAGCAGGTCGAAGGCCTCGTCCATTCCTGAGCTCTGTGACGGGACTTGCTGGACTCTCTGGGGGACTGACTGACTTTTCACTTCCCACACCATATTATAACATGCCAGCTGAGAAGGCTGCAAACACAAGAGAAGTGATTGGACCCTCTATGGTATGGTGTTGCCATATGACAACTACACATTTCCTTGTTATTCAGACAGAAATACAATATATTGCACTATGGCAATTCAATTCAAGGCTTCGGGTAGCCAATGATGTGCTGTTTTTAAGTCACATGACATTTGAATGTCCCTTCAAAACTATTGCTCTATTAACCTAATTTCTAAAATCGAAAATGTTTTTTGTAGCATCTTTGATGCATATCGCAAATCAGCTTTTTCTAACATAGTTTAACTGTAAATTGAGAAAATATCAATGTTGCTATACCATGGAATTTCAGTAATGTATTTCCCCATTGGGATATATATGAAGAGTTCAGATGCAAAAGCCTCTAAGTGCCATTTGAAATTTTCTTCTAAAATTACCATTTTTATCAAGCTTATATATTTAAGTTAAGTGATTTCACTTAAACTGCAATGATAATTACCTATTAATTGTCATTTAAGTGAAATTACTGAACTTAAATATACAAGTCTGATAAAAATCATCATTAAAGAAGAAAATTTCAAATGGCATTTAGAGGCTTTTGCATCTGAACTCTTCATATATAGATTATTATAATATAGGGAATGTATATGTAGTTGCATCAACAATATGATTGCAGTTGTTTATTTATATGAGGTTTTGTTGTAGTACAGTTGTATTTATGTATAAATAACAAATTGATTTCTTCAGTTCAGAAAATGAATACAGCAATATTTTACGGAAAGGGAGATAGGAAGAGTGCAGAGTTAGCTGTGATGATAGTGAGGATGAGTTAGCCAAATGATCGGGAATGAAAGGGATCTACTTACTTATTTTTGGTTTGCTTGAGTTCCAAGAATACAAATCTATCATTTTCTAAAAGATATGTGCATTTAAATAGAAAAGAAAATTGTAATTTTGTAGAAAACAAATTTTATATAAATATTTTTTTGACCATTTTTTTTTGTTTTCCTATGTTTCAGGTAGAACATAATGCGTACCATAGAGTGTTAAAGTGAAAGAAAAAAAGGTAGGTAATTTCCAGACCAGCATACTTGCATTTGCTTTTACTTTGGGTTTGTTTTTGCATTATGTAGACTTTCATTCTGTTCATTCTAAAATTTTTGAATGAATGAATGAATGAAACAGAAACAAACACAGCCTTTTCTGTGGGGTATTGTGCAATATGTTCTTGGCCACTGGTTGATCACGTTGAGCATTAAATGAGAGAATTTAAAAGGCTTGAGTCGCTGATTTTGGCGTGTTTAATTTAATTACGCGTTTTGTTATTTGCGAACACACTCCGTCCGTTTCTGTAAAGCGCAGTCACGTGACCCGCATTGCACGCAAGGCTTGTTTATAAACTTTCAGGGACTTCGCGCATGCGCAGCGGAGCTCATTCATTCATAACTGCGTAACAACGGGGGATCAATAACAGCGATAGACTGCGCTAGAAAATTCACCATGACTTTTGAGATTCATAGATTGAAGTCTCCCCGTTCGATTCAATCGAAGACGAGTCCGAGTTTATGAGCGGAAAGCTTCATTTGAGGCTATTTTGCTCGGTTTCAGTTTTTCACAGGAAGAAAATACGATTTTTCTGCTTTCGCGAACAAAACGGACGGAAACGCATAGGTGTTTTGGTTTATAATTGATTATTTAGCACGAATGATGTATTTTTTTAGAACTGAATACGGGAACAATAACTTCAATACGGCTATAGCAACCATATGAAGGTCTTTGTTTGGAAAAAAATCGCCAAATAGGAATCAACAACTGCGGTATTTAATAAAAACACATCTTATACAGACCATCCAGTGGTGAGACTTTTGATCCACGTAGAATTACTGAAAATAAATGCTTAAAACTGAACTCAAATATCAATGGTGCGAGCTGTAAACAAAAGAATGTCAACAAGTTGAGACATGGTACATCAAGTCCTTCCTTTCCCCCCAGTGTAATGAATGGAGACCCTGTTTTCTTCTTGGCTTTAATAAAAAAACACGACTGGTTGTGTTTAGTTATTGTCGCTAAGATGAGGTTGAGAATTACTTAACCACAAGCAAAACAACAAACGTCACGGAGGGGAAAAAAAACAATCAAGTATAAAGTTGTCATTTGCGATCGAAAAAATGAATGACAGTCTTTTTGCTCCCCGCGGCCACAACCGTCGCCGTTTAAAATAGTCACGCAAAATGAAGTTCATTGACATTACTGTTTCATTTCATGGTAATATTTTAACAACTTTTTTTACTTACCAAACCTGTCGCCATTACCGAGTATCTCTGGCATTCTCCGCGAAGGCAGGACCGATTACTTTTAGAGCTCGCCTCCCATTGGTGGAGACGCACGTCAGTTTGGTGAGCTCGAAGCGCGATTGGCTAATCGCTTGGACACTGGGATAGACATGGATGGGTTTGTTATTGTGTTTTTGATTGGCCAGTTCTCCATGCCCGTTACATCAGCTGCGAATTTCATTGGTTGAGACGGCACATTTTTTTATGAAAGACCCTCCTTCTTTGTAAAATTGGGGTCTTGTAAAATATGTATCGTCTGAAGACGTTGTAAACAAACATAAAACAACATCGGTCCTCTCATTTGGATTTATTATACTCATTTAAAGTGACATGGATGTTGTTTCGAGGCATACTTGCAGGTTATGGACCCAAAAAATGTCGTATTCATGTGAGGAAGTTTAATGTTTTGATGACATTTCTTTGTTAATGTTAGCTACCTTGTGAGGTCATAATATGCATAAGTGAAAATACATAGGAATCCCACAATTTAGCTGTAATAATCACAACATGATTTAAATACAAAATTGTTCTTTATTTGAATGGAAAGTCAAATATAACTGACGTTATAATACTGGGGTCTCTTGCACCAAGAGACTGTAGACCTTTGATCCATTTTTCAGGACATAAAAAGCACTAGCGACTTCTCAATTATAGGCGGCATAAATTCACAGAAATGGTACAGAAATGAGCACTGATCAGCAATTAAAAGTCTTATTTCCCCAATGAAGAGGGTAGAAATTGTGTAAAGTTACACTGACACACAGATATGGTTTAGGGATTCATTACAGGTTAGTTTACCAAGAGACAGACCTGTGGGGATCTACATGGGAAGAGGTGATGATGATGATGGCTAAGCTGTTTATATTAGAGGTAGACAGTAATGAATCTTCAGTAATGCTATAGGAAGAAATGGATACTAGTAATGCTCATGACTTGCTGAGAAGTGTCAACAAGGTTGAACTTCTCATACATCAAGAGATAGAGAAAAACAGTGTCCAAATACTGCAGAAATGAACAATAAAGCAAGTGCTCTGAAGCACATTATCAAAATGCCAAAAGCTTCCAAAAACAAAATAAACACAGAAAGAAAGAAACTCACAAATATACACAGGAAAAACGTGGAATCATTCGGTTAAAGCAAATGTCATTGGTGCGTTTTTGAGCTAGAAAACAAAGGTGAACATACTATTTGTGCATGTCGATCTTAATTGAACAACGTGAACTATTAAAAAACAAAATAAAAGCACTGAAGATGTCAACAAATCATAAAAATCTGCTACACCATTTTAAAAGTAAAGGTACACAACGTCTATATCTAGGCCTACTATTTATACGTGACAATGAGGAGCTTCCCTAAAAGATTAAGGAATTGAAAACGTAGATCTGTCATGACACCGGCATCAAAGTGCAATAATATTCAAAATGCATTTTCATTTCTTTGTGTAATTGAGTCTGTGCATTTCTATGTCATATTGTGTGATGAAAATCGAGCATTAAAGTCAGAGAGAAACCCATTTTGCAGACCATTTATATTCAACAAGACTAAATGGGTGGGGCCTGATTCTATCCCCCAAAATTGATTGGATGGTGAAAAAACATCCATACCGGAATACATTTGTGACATCAGCTGAAAACAACATGTTTCATTGGCATTTTTTTATGTACAAACTTTTTGTGCACAAAGTATATATGTTTTATGTTGACGTTAAAGTGCCCCATTATGCTATTTTAAAGGTTTCGGATATTTTTCTGTAGGTCTTCTACAAAAGTTTCACCAGCATCCAGTCAAAAAAACACTTTTTCTCTTAATATATAAGAGAGTGAAATGGTTAAAAGTCTCTCTAAACCCCGCCTTTGTGTGAGTCTACTCTGCTCTGATTGGTCAGACGGCCCAGTCTGTTGTGATTGGCTGGTGCATGTTGGAAACTAAACACCGATTACCATATTTGAATTTCATCTCCGGAGGCTTCCTTGATACACAGTGATACAAACAGTAACAACGGCGTCGGTTTTCCGTATCAATTCCAGAGCGAGTCTCGACTTTTTAAAGTGGAAGACAGCGTCTTCTCGACATGTCGACAAACAAACCAATCTCTTTCAGTCTCAGCCACAACTACAGTGTTGGAGGGCGGGGCAAAGTTGACGTTGTTCGCGGGCAGCCAATGAAGAGCATAGACTGCCATTATGCTAATTTGTTACGTTGTTAGTTAGGAATGTAACAGAAAATGAGACACTGATAACTCATTTCAGCGGTTCAGAATCGATTATTTCGATAAACAAGAACTTTTAAAGTGACAAACAGCTTTTTTACACACTGCATGATAGGTAATGTTGAAAAACGCATTATAGGGGCACTTTAAACTCTCGGCGTGAACAGTCGGGTTGTAACGGGTGTCATCAAAATGCAGTTCGTGTTGCTCAGATGCTGAAGTCGTCAAAAATGGCTTACAGTAAAAATGACTTACATAACACTGACAACCTGTAGATTTCAAAATGCAGAAGTTTAGCTTTAAAAGAATAAATGAACACATCACTGTGCTGTATATGGCAACAATTCGGTCTTTATGTGGACGTCACTGTAAAAGATGCAGCATCAGTGACATGAGAGAAACACAAACCATGTTAAAAAACGAGAACGATTAGAATAAACACACCAGTACCAAATCCCCAAACCCAAACACGTGTGAGGAAACCCCTGTAACCCTGGAGGAAAATGCTCCCATTTGGCTTTTCACATCAAAAAAAAATCATGATCATTGACAAACACCGGAGTTTCACATCTGTGAATGCAAAACAATAACTTCAAGCTTATGACCTACGGTGTGTTAACACGATTTCTTGACCATGATGACGGGCCTCTATTTACCATCTTCTCATCATTTCATTTGATGTTGCGTTTAAAGTTTGCGATGTTTATCGATTAACTGATTTCATGCATTCGGCTCCTCTATTGCCATGTGACTCCCGAAAAGCGTGATCAGCTGCTCTTCGTAATTCGCAATGTTCCGTTTCATGATGTCCATGCAGGGGCCTAATAACCTCTCGAACGCCTGCACGTCCATTACTGTAAAACACAAGGTGAAGGATCTCATGTGCAGATATGTCATGGGTTATACTTATTTATACCACTTAATTAGGTACACCTTTACGGAGGCGTATTGCATTCACTTGAAGGAAAAAATGGACTCTGTTTTTCTGAATTAATGAGGTAATTTTACATGAGAAAAAAAAATTTGCTTTGTTTTTCTGAATTAATGAGTTAATTTTTTATGAGAAAAAAGTTTTTGATCTGTTTTTCAGAATTTTCTGAAAAATTACGAGTTAATTTTTTATGGATTTTTTTTTGCTCTGTTTTTCTGAATTAATGAGTTATTTTTTATGAGAAATTTTTTTTGCTCTGTTTTTCTGAATTAATGAGTTAATTTTTCATGAGAAAAAAGATTTTGATCTGTTTTTCTGAATTTTCTGAAAAATTACGAGTTAATTTTTCATGAGAATTTTTTTTGCTCTGTTTTTCTGAATTAATGAGTTAATTTTTATGAGAATTTTTTGCTCTGTTTTTCTGAATTAAAAAGTTAATTTTTCATGAGAATTTTTTTGCTCTGTTTTTCTGAATTAATGAGTTCATTTTTCATGAGAAAAAAAGTTTTTGATCTTTTTTTTTTGAAAAATTACGAGTTAATTTTTCATGGATTTTATTTTTTTTTTGTTCTGTTTTTCTGAATTTTTTGAAAAATTAAGAGTTAATTTTTCATGGATTTTATTTATTTTTCCTCTGTTTTTCTGAATTTTTTGAAAAATTAAGAGTTAATTTTTCATGGATTTTATTTATTTTTTTTGCTCTGTTTTTCTGAATTTGTTGAAAAATTAAGAGTTAATTTTTCATGGATTTTTTTTTTTTTGCTCTGTTTTTCTGAATTTTTTGAAAAATTACGAGTTAATTTTTCATGGATTTTTGTGCTCTGTTTTTCTGAATTAACGAGTTATTTCAGAAAAACAGAGCAAAAACTTTTTTTCCCATGAAAAATTAAATCATTAATTCAGAAAAACAGAGCAATTTTTTTTCTCATGAAAAATTAACTTGTAAATTCAGAAAAACAGAGTAGATTTTTTATTCTTCAAGTGAATGCAATACGCCTCCGTACACCTTGCTATTACTGGGTTGGACCCCATTTTTTGTGGCATAGAAATATTCCTCAGGGATTCTGACATCACGCAGTCGCTGCAGATTTGTTCACATCCATGATGTGAATCTCCTGTTCTATCAGATTGAGATCTGGTGACTGTGGAGGCTGTTTGAGTTTAGAGTTAGTTTGAACTTCAGCAGGTCGTCTCGATCGTGTCTGCATGCCTAAATGCATTGAATCGCCCCCGTGCCGTGCGAATGCGATTGGCCGATCTTTGCATTGATGAGCAGTTGAGCAGGTGTACCTTATAAAGTGACCAGTGAATGTGTAATTATAATTCATTACCTAAGCATTTGACGCTGTCCATGGCATACGCAGAAGCCGCCCGTGGCTTGTTGGTGACGAGCGCCAACTCCCCAAAGTACTGCCCTCGAGAGCATGTGGCGATCTCCACCTCCTCGTCTTCAGTATCGTTTTTTGACTGAAAGAAAGGTAATGACACCAACCTTTTAAAGTGGAAAGGCATATTGGTTTATTAAGATGCACGATGAACCCAAATGTGCTGTAAACTGGGATTTTTCTGTTAAGTACTATAGCCATATAGTGGCTATTGATATTGTTGTTTTTTTGGTTAATTTAATACCAAAATAAGACACCAGGTGACAGCAAAGTCACTTCATCTTTAGATTTTAGCTCTAAGAACCTATTAGAATGATATTTTAATGTAGTTAAAATTTTTTAAATATAAAACATAAAAATAAGCATAATTTACATAGAAAATATGGTACTTTTTGAAGTATATAAATTAAAAAATAACCCCAAAATAAAAAGAAATACCATAAATGGATAGACAAAACTTTATCGAAGACAGTGATATAAAATTTATAATACATAAAAATTAGTATCAGTCCTCTGTGGCCACTTTTGTCCACAATTACGGGATTAAGGGCTATAAAATAAATACAGTTTGTGCGTTAAAATACATTTGTGACTCACCTTGCTCCTTTTCATGGTGATCCTGACGTGTCCTGACTCTACGATGTAGAAACTGTTTGCCAAATCACCCTGTGAACACAAATCAAAAAACAGAAATATTGTGAAAAATTATTCGTACATTGGTATATTTGTCCAATTTAATTTATTCCTGTGATCAAAGCTGAATTACTCCGGTCTTCAGTGTCACATGATCCGTCTGAAATGATTCCCTAATGATGATTTGTTGCCTCGAGAAACATTTCTGATTATTATCAATGTTGAAAACACTTTAATATATTTGTGAAAACTGATTTTCAGGATCATTTGATGAATAGAAAGATGCATTAAACATTATAAATATCTTTACAATATCAATTTAATGCATCCTTGCTGAATAAAAGTATTAATTTCGCATATAAAAATCGTACAAACATATGAACGGACGTGTATAACATATGGCACCATCACTCAAATCTGATAGGATGAGCCATTATTTCACCATTTTTTCAATTGTTTGGGCTCAGTACGATTTTTGTATGCGAAATTAATGCTTTTATTCAGCAACTGGATGCCTTTAATTGATCAAAAGTGACAGTAAAGATATTTATAATGTTTAATGCGTCCAGTTGCTGAATAAAAGTATTCATTTCACAAACAAAAATCCTACTGAGCCCAAACACATGAACGGACGTGTATAACATAAGGCACCATCACTCAAATCTGATTGGATGAGCCATTATTTCACCAGTTTTGATTTTATACACGTTGAACTCACAATTTGTACTGAAATCTCATTAAATATTTTAGTGGCAAGCATTAATGCAGAAATGAATCAGAAAAAGAAAGGTTTTCCATGATTGTGGGAACCAGTAATAATTGGTCGAAATATTTTCTTAATTAGTTCTGTCAGACTAACCTGAGCAATGATCTGTTCCCCACTGTTGTACACTTTGGTCGACAAGACATCGACAACCTTCATTCTCTCTGAAACCTAAAAACAAGAGACACATTTATTCATGAAATCAACAAGAGGAGTGTGTGTGTGTGTGTGTGTGTGTGTGTGTGTGTGTTCAAACCTCCAGTGACGTGAGCAGAGGAAGCGTTCCGATGAAAGCCTCGTACGTTTTTCTTTTCTTCGCGTTGTTCTTTAAGATGATCCTTCTGAATGTCAATCGATCCTATAATAAACAAAGAAAAATACAAAACGATATTTTACACATAGGCAGAGGACGCTTTGCACAAATTATGGGAGTAACTTCCCTTTCGGTAAATTAGCGAAGGTTTCGCTCAATGAATGCAATAATAGGCATTTTCAAAACCGTGTAATATTATGTAGTACTGTAATATAATATATGTCATACTGTAATTGTCTGTATTTTCCAACATAGGTTGGGATATATCATAAATATGTCATGTCTTTTTTTCATTCGATTAATCGCATCCAAAATAAAAGTTTGTGTTTACACAATATATGTGGGTGCACTGTGTATAATTATTATATATATAAATATATATATATAAACACACATGCATGTATATTTAAGAAAAAAAAATTATTTATATATAAAATATTTATATTTATATATAATATAAATCTATATACAGAATATACATGAAAATATTTCTTAAATATATACAAGCATGTGTGTGTATTTATATATCTAAAATAATTATACACAGTGCACCCACATATATTATGTAAACACAAACTTTTATTTTGGATGCGATTAATCGTTTTGACAGCCCTAAATACAAAGGAAAAAATAAAATAATCAGGAGGAAAAGAACGCAGTGACTGAAAAGAGCTCTTGCCAAAGATATTTTTGTTAAAGCGTGTCACAATAAAATACCAAGCGTTACGATATTCTCCTGACAGAACAAGGATTATTTGTAGAAATGATTTGTTTTAGTTTTTCCACTTTTGAAGTGGCAAACACATAACCCATAATCAAAAACGCAGTTAGCTTGTTAGGTAAAAGGTGGATAGTCCTGTAATTTCAATACTTTCTATGAACAGCAGAGGGCGCTCTAACACAAAGCACACATGGCGTTCTTCAGCATGTGATTTTACTGTAAAATTGCTTATAGTCGACATGAAACTGAAGTTCTCTATTGTGACGGCTTCTGGGTCGAGAACAAATGTAGGGCGGGGCTTGTGGGGAACTGATTGGATGGTTGTGGTTTGCTATTGGTGGATCTCATGTGAGTGACAGGTTAAAGCCCCCCCCTCATCATCAGAGAGGAGAAGTCGCTGCAAGAGCGAGGGGAAGTTCTTTTGTTAAAAGATTACATGAATAAATAAAAATGTGCATGGATAAAAATTATTCCATAAAAAATAAGGGTCACACTTTAGAATAGAATAGAATAGAATAGAATAGAATAGAATAGAATAGAATAGAATAGAATTGTGTGTGTAGTCTACATGTACGTCTTTAGTTGGTATTTGTTTTGCTATGTGTATTATTTTCTAATGGCAGCTATTTCTTTGCACAATGCACTTTGAGTCCATGACAAATTTCCCCTAGGGGACAATAAAGTCTATTCTATTCTATTCACTTTAGTTTACTGTCCAATACTCACAATGAACTATTAACCATGACTTTTGTCTCAATAAACTCCTAATTACTTCTTATTAATAGCAAGGAAGTTGATAAGTTTAGGCATTGGTAGGACTAGTGCAAAACCAGTTTTTGTGTGTTTTTAGTAATTGTTGGTTTGGTGTGTTTGGGTTGCTCAATAGTAATTAATTAAAAAATAAGCAATAATAGTCATTTTGTTCATTTCGTTCGTTGAATGAACCATGAATCGAAAAAAGATCTGTTCGTTTTGACGAACGAGTTCGAACAGGAGAGTCACGAACGATCATCACAGAACATTTGAGCTTATAAAACTTAAACTTTGTTATTGATTTATTAAATGAGTGATCGTTTCGCTCGATAAGACCCTTATTCATCGTCTGGTGTCGTTTAAAGCTGCACTGAAACTCTCATTTGGACCTTGAACCGTTTGGTCCCCATTGAACTCCATTATATGGAGAAAATCCTGGAATGTTTTCATCAAAAACCTTCATTTCTTTTCGACTGAAGAAAGAAAGACATGGACATCTTGGGTGACATGGGGGCGAGTAAATTATCAGCTAAAGTTTTTTTTTTTAAAAGTAAACTACTCTTTTAACTTAAAGCCTAGTTTATTAACATTCTGTTGGGCCGATTGCATGGGGACGGGTGGGGCATGAACCCTTGCCTGCCTTTAAAGTGGGGAAGTTTGGGAAACACTTAAAGGATTTTATTATTACTTTTTAAATAACAATAGCCTATATAACAACTGTTATTTTTTAAATAACAACAGCCTATATCCTAGTAATATGCATGCTAGTAAGATTTGAAAGTGATTAGAAAGTGATGTACTGTAACTGCACTTGATTCACGCCACTGAATATCTTCGTTTGCGCTCCACAGATTAAAGCGTGTAAAGGATGACAGGAGTCACTCACGAGGCACCACAGGGCTCCCGGTGAGGTAGCGATGATGGTGGCGGCCCTCGGCGTGTTGTACATGAGGGCAAGCTCTCCAAAACTCCCACGGTTGTCATAAGATCCCACGATCCGCGTGGTGCCGTCCGCTTTCAGCTCGATGTCAAACGTGCCCCTGCGTGACCAACACATGATATGGATGTCGGACTGGTTCAAACTCCAGCATTACGATGCACAGATGAATCCTGTTTACCTCTCAATGACGTAAAAGTTGTCGCCGTCGTCATCTTGATCAATGATGTGCTCTCCGGTCACCACGACCTTCTCAAACATGGCATCCAAGACTTGCGAGATCTGCTCCTGTTCATTCAGAGCACACACATACAGTTTATGAGCCTTTCTTGTGTTAAAGGGACCTGACGGACTCATCTGGAGACCTTATTTCTTCATCAGGTATGAAAGGAGATATTTAACAGATATTTAACACTTTTGGGTTTGTTCCTAAAACCATAAAAACATTTTGTTGCTTGAAATAAAATAAACATAAACTGAAATATATATATATATATATATATATATGTAATATATATAATGAAAATATAAATATTATATATATATATATATTTATATATAAATATATAGTGTGTATATACTGTTTTATATATATATATATATATATATATATATATTTATTTATTTATATATAAATATATATTGTGTGTATATACTGTTATATATATATATATATATATTATATATTTATTTATATATATATATATATTATATATTTATTTATATATATATATATATATATATATATATATATATTATTGTGTGTGTGTGTGTGACTGTGTGTGTATATATATTATTTAGGGCTGTCAAATGATTAATCGCATCCAAAATAAAACTTTGGGTTTACATAATATATGTGTGTGTACTGTGTAGAACTATTTTCTATATATAAATACACACACATGCATGAATATATTTAAGAAAAAATGTATATATAAATATTTATATATAATATCAATTATATATAATTATATATACACAGTATATGCATATATGTGTGTGTATTTATATACAAAATAATTATACACAACACACACGCATATATTATGTAAACACAAACTTTTAATTTGGATGCGATTAATCGCGATTAATCGTTTGACAGCCCTAATATTATTGTGTGTGTGTGTGTGTGTGTGTGTGTGTATATATATATATATAAAGAAACGTTTATGTTAAATGTGACTAATCACTTTTATTTTAACGTGAAACATAACTAAAACGAAAATAAATATTAATAAAAACTATATAGACATGTTAAAAAATTACAAAAACACTTAAAATGAAAAATATAAAAATAAAATAAACTATTAATTAAAAAATGTCATATTTAGAACGGGGTTATTATGGTTCTCTAACACTAAAACTATTAATTTTTTTGGTTAATTGAAATAAAACTGAAATATAAATGTTAGATGAAAAAAGTATACAAAGTTGTCTTGGAAAAAAAATTCTTGAAGTAACTACGCAACAGCCCATCCATGTTGATCTTATCATCTGTCTGACGACACATTCACCAAAACATGTTGTTAAACTGAAGAAGATGGTGTCTTATGATCTCATGAAGTGTTCATCGTCTTACCTGGTCCAGATTCTTGAACAACAGGATGTCTTTGCAGGCTTCCTGTAGTCTCTGTCTCTGCTCGTCTGTTTTGGGGTAAGTGACCTGAAGTGCACAGCAAAGCATTGTGGGAGACTGGGCAGCAGCAGATGCCACAGAAATGCATAAAAGAAAGAGGACAATCTATCCTGTTTTGAGAGGCCACTCACCCTGGGCTCTCTGTCCTCTTCATCCTCATCAGGGTTGTACGCCTCCGCACACACTGTCCACAGAGGAATAAACGCAGGATTAAAACCACCTGTCTAGACAAAGCATTACTGTTCAAACTGAAATAATGTGCTTTGTGCAACCTGTTAAAATAGAAACAACCAATTTTATGAAGGATAAAATAAAGGCAGAATTTTCTCATCCGTATATGCTGTCCTGAAGCTTAATGACTCTTTTTTCAGTCAAACACAAAAGATGTTTTGCAGATAAGGTTTTTAGTGGATAATGACTTAATTTTGGGTACGTTTCCCACTGTTGCTTTTTATTTTTAAAAAGTTGGACTTTTATTTTGAAATGTATTTTCTGTTCCCAGTGTATATAGTGTAAGTATATAGTTACTCTTACAGTGTAAGTATATAGTTACTCTTGCCATAGTGATTGATTACCCTCACCTGTTCCTAGTTAGCATCTGGTTATCCTGCGCAATCAAGAGGCGAAACTCTGATGCTTTTTTGGTAACATCCACTAGGTGGCGCTTCGGTAGCGCGGCCGCCATTTTGGAGTGAAAATTCCAACTGGAGTTACCGGACAACAGCACAGATAACACTTTTTTGAGGTAGTTTTTTCTTGCTTTGGTGAGTATTTCCATTTTATGCAACTTTAAACCTTTACTATATTAGTTACCAACTCGCTCCACTAGGCCTGAAATATATTTTGTACGTTTTAATCCCCTGGATCATGCTACAAACATGATGATGCATTGCTGTGTCCGTTATCCTATAACTTTAATTGCCACTTTGGACAGTGGCTGTGTTTTTTTTTTGTTTGTTTGTTTACTTAGTCTTCAACAGTCATTAATATAAGATAACACTGTAAAGCTATTCTATTGCTGTTATATATTTATAGTCCACCATTTACATTTATTTGCTGAATTCATTTATTTCATTGATAACTTACTTATTTTGTATGTAATATGTACCTCCTGAAAACGGTCTAACGTTATTATAACTTTATGAGCTGATATCACTTTATTGCGCTGCTTTAACGTTAACTGTTGTGAGTTACATAATCACTTATTTCAACCTCAAAATGACCTCTGCACTGGACTAAATATATGTATAATATATGACCGCGCCCCTAAACCTACCCGTCACTGGGATCACAGTACTGTAGTCTTTATCACACGTGATTCTTGGTCACGTTTGCTCAGATCAGTCACAGAAAGAGAGCAGAGCTCACGCTATTCTATTAAAAACATGACATGAAATAAACCAGATGGAAATAAAGTTCAACACTCTCAGACTCTCCTGATTAACTCTTACAAATAACAGATCTATCTATCTATCTATCTATCTATCTATCTATCTATCTATCTATCTATCTATCTATCTATCTATCCATCCATCCATCCATCCATCCATCCATCCATCCATCCATCCATCCATCCATCCATCCATCCAGTTGAATGTCTATCCATCCATCCATCTATCTATATATATATATCTACACTGTAAAAAATATTTTCAAGATTTGTTTTTTTCTTTTGTCAAATCAACTTTATAATAATTTATTTAGTTGAGATAACTTATTATTTTGAGTTTCTGATGATTAAATTAATCTCCTTCATTGTATTAACTCACCTTTTCCAGTTCAATCAACTTAAATTTTTAAGGCAACCCAGGTTACTTACTTTTTTAAGTTAAACCAACAATATTTTTTACAGCGTATCCATCCATCCATCCATCCATCTCTCTGTCATGTTGAATGTCTATCTATCCATCCATCCATCCATAAAATTAAATCCATCCATCCATTTATCACATCATTATAAGCAATGAATGTCATTTTTCGCCCATTTAAAACACATTTCTTATTATTCCATCCCTGAAATCCCATCTTCCCATCAAAAACCGGCTTTGCTTCCTATTTCAGTCCTTCATTAAACCACCACAGTACATTAAAATCTCTCTATCCGTCCTCACTTGTGGCTCTGAGCGATCCACGAGAGACCGAACTTCACAGCATCTGAAACACTTTTGTTCTGCAAACGCCGATCTTCCATTAGTCAATTAAACCATTAGCCTCTCATTTGCTCTGAGAGCAGTAAAGAAGTAAAGAATATGTTAACAATAACAAGACAAAAGGCACTCAAATCACCACCACAGGCTCATTAACCAGAGTTAGCAGGATATCTTCAACAAATTGCTCATAAGTAGATTCTCTCTTGGCCACCAAATCTGTTTCGACAGTCGAGCGCTGCTATATTAGCAACAATATGAGTCTGCTCTTCAGCAAAGGTGATTTCTCTGATGCATGCACTAATGTCCAATTGTGTTGTGTTCCAGATATAATGTGTTGTTAGTGTCCAAGAGCCCACTAACCTTTTAATAATCATATTCCTGAATTTGCATAGGCCTTGCACAGTTGCAAGGAACTTACCAGAAGCTCTCCGGACAAATCTGTTGATAACCGGAGCTGAAAGGGAAGATAGATAAAGGATTGATAAATAAAATGAATGTTAATATTGAATATTAAATTCAAGATGCCACAGTATCCGTCCACACCCAGGAAGCATCTTTCAGCTTGACCAAAGTCTAAATATTTGTGCCTCATAACTGATAGTGACACTTCACAATACGACACACATCATCATTTGCATGCATTCAAAAAGATCACATCATGCACAACAGGGCCTAGTATCATTTTTATGAATAATAACCTGAAAAGCATGGAAATGAGCACATTCATATGATAAAACCAAGCCAATTAAGCCCGGTCTTTGTTCCAATCCCCTTTGCAGTGAGCTGACCTCTTCATTTTTAAAGGAAAATGCACTTCATCTTCATCATCATCATCATCAAGGAGATGTGTGATCAATGATCATGCATTAGCACTGAACAAAAGATCACAGATTCAGACAATGTTGTGATGCATTAAACATGCAAAGGAAACGATGCCTGTAGCAGCCTATAAATGAGATGGTCCCCGTTGTCAGAATGTATTACCTACGAATTCTTCCTCATCGTCGTCCTCCTCCTCCTCCTCTCCGTTTTCAGAGTCGATCTGCATGGCCTCCTCGATGAAGTTGACGGCTTTGCCCGCTCGCGAGGCTGAATTGTGTTCATTGCCGAACGCGCCGCCGCGGGTCTCGTTCTCCTTGAGACGCGTGAAGTATTGCAGCGCGAACTCCAGCAGATCCCCCGGCTGGTTCCTCAGGACCTCCACGGTAAAGCTCTGCAGAAGCTCCGTCAAGCCCTCGGGGATTTCTATACTCATTTCCTGACGGTGAAATGTGCGCAAAAATTCGGCCCGGTCTTGCGCGTATACGTACAACAACAGTCGGTCCCGTTTCGCCGCGTCAGCTGAGAAGAATGACCCGCAAAACGCGTCAGAGGGAACGCGACGGATTTCTCGCTATTCCACCATCTGCGTGCGTTTCCCACCGTGTCCGACCGTGTCCTCTAATTTGCGGGCGTAAAAATGGCTGGGATTTCAAGAGCTGGCATTTTTCTCTCTCTCACTCTCTCTCTCTCCTGCTGATGGCTACAGGAAAGCCGCGCATGTGATGCGGGAAACCATGGCAACCAGCATCCCGGGATTTGCGCAGGAGGAACGCGGACGCGACGCGACGACCTAGAACGCAACGCGAGCTCTTAAAATAATAGTTCGCTCCAAAACACCCAAATCTGAATG
The DNA here is from genome assembly GCA_038021265.1 of Cyprinella venusta. NCBI lineage: Eukaryota > Metazoa > Chordata > Actinopteri > Cypriniformes > Leuciscidae > Cyprinella > Cyprinella venusta. The sequence continues at coordinate 23,456,594 of CM075886.1, forward strand.
AGTTTCTTCTGTTGGACACAAAAGAATATATTTTTGAATAATGTTGGTAATCAAACAATTGAATGTATTATAGTATTTGTTTTTCATTGGCTGCCGTCACGTAACATTCTTTAATCTTCTTTTCAACAGACAGGTTTGGAACAACATTAGGGTGAGTATTATCCCTTTAAATTAGATTAAAAAACACTGAGATGTTTTTAAGTTTTCGTGTAAAAGTATATGGTATTATGATGATTTTTTTTTTTTTTTTTTTTTTTTTGGACAGTACCATGGTATTACTAGGATCCTTTGAAATCTCTACCTTGGAGTCTATGCAAATAATAAAGGGCTAAAGGAGTAGTTTAAAAAACTTTTGCTGATAATTTACTCACCCCCGTGTCATTCAAGATGTCCATGTCTTTCTTTCTTCAGTCGAAAAGAAATGAAGGTTTTTGATGAAAACATTCCAGGATTTTTTTCCATATAATGGACTTCAATGGGGACCAAACGGTTCAAGGTCCAAATGAGAGTTTCAGTGCAGCTTCAAAGGGCTTTAAACGACACCAGACGATGAAGAAAGAAAGAAAGAAAGAAAGAAAGAAAGAAAGAAAGAAAGAAAGAAAGAAAGAAAGAAAGACTGACTTTCTTTCTGAAAGAAAATGACTGAAGAAAGAAAGACATGGACATCTTGGATGACAAGGAGAGTGAATAAATTATCAGCAAAAGTTTTTTTTTAAAAGTCAACTACTCCTTTAGTAGGGAGACTAGTTGTCATATTTTCTCAAAAATATATATATATATTTTTATTTTTACCTATTTATCATGATTTTTAAAGTTTTGACAAAAAAATGAAAACATTTAACATTTCCATTGAACAATTTGACTTATATAGGCTATATACGTAATAATTAAGAAATTGCCAAATGGAAAAGGTAATAAAATATCAAAGCGTTATTTTCGCCATCAGGTATATATACATATATATATATATATATATATAAAATTACAATATACTATATACTCTCCTATGTGACAGCTAGCCCCGGTGTCCTCTAATAGCCTATAGTATCAAAGTACCACAACTGTATTTTTTTCTGTTAATCTTAAACCATTTTCTGCATTGTCTTGAATCTGTATATATAGTTTTGCACCTTTTTAGAGTGACACTTTCAAATATAATTAAGTTAATGGATAAACAAACACCTCAGACAGAATTAGACTAAGTGGGTTGCTGGTTAATCCTATTTTGACGAAAAATATGAGCTGATTATGTTGAGATTATTATCAGAGTTTGACCTTCTGGGAACAATTACATTGTTGTTATATAAAGGTACAAGGTCTCTCTCTCTCTCTCTCTCTCTCTAAATCTATGTTGTGTTCCACATCTGTCATAATGTATCCAGCATTAGAGAGAACAGAGAAGAGGATGTTAAAATAACTCGGAATGGAATAAACTGGACACTTTAATATCAATGTGAAGGGCACAAAAAATGTCCTCTACATCAAATGTGTTCCTCTTTACTGAATGTGAGGAGAAAATGTTAAGATAGATTGTTTTGGTAAGATGGGAGGGGGGGGGGGGGGGTTATAATTATTTTAATATTATTATAAAATGATTTTTTTAAAGGTGTAAAGTATAAATACTAGCTACCATGATGTATACATAATGTTAGTTACAACATTTTAGTTTAAGTAAAAAAAAATAAAAATCTTATAACTAAAAATGACAAAAATACACAGCAAAATTTACTAAAACTTTAAATTCCAGTGAAAAACAGAAAATATAAAAATTATATCAAGCCTAATTCAAAATATTGACAAAAATAGTTTAAAAAAATTATATCACCAACATCATATAAAAGTCAAAGGTCTACGAAACGCTATTGGGCATTTAAAAAGCACGTCAGGTTTTTTGACGTGTATCCCTTTTGAAGTATTGAAGTATTGTCCTTGTCCATCCCCTTTTTTTCTTTTTTTACACATAATTATGTATTAACTGTTGTTATCCTGAAGACAGCGATAAATAAACAATGAAAAGTGCAAAGAAACCAAAGCATGTGTTCGCCATGTTCCTAAGAAACAAGGCTTCCGTTACTAGCGTGCTTGGTTACAGCAGCTCAACCAATCGTATTTCACGGTTAGTATGACTGACATGTCAAAGGGGCGGGTCAATGTGAAGGAGGCGGGTCTAGATAAAAGAAGACGCTCGAGCACATCAACCAAAACAAAAGCGATCCAACGAAATATTTCGCGATTAAACTGACCAGATGGTGAGTTAGTTCAAGTGGTTATACACTTATTTATCTAATTTAAGAGCAGTTTAAACATATTGTCGAAACGTGCAGCTGTGATTTAACCAGAGTTAACAGAAAGTTAGCTTTTAATCAGTTTAGTGCCCACACCTGCAAAACGTCTTCAGTCCGAAACAAAAACTAGCTTCATGATATTGCTCCGTTGTTTTTGAACATGGTATTGAGGTAATATTATGTTTTAGGTGTCATGTTTTTTTAAAAAATACGGGGTTTTCAATCTTTTAGCGATTCAAATAGCCTATATATGAGTATCCTGCCAAATTTTAATGTGTTTTCATGCATGAAGACCTAATTTATATTAATTTAAATTATATACTACACCAATTTGAAGTATTATTTGGAAAATATTTACTATTTGCTAAGTTATAATGTTTCTTTTCCCTGTACTCACGATAGTATTGTACTGTAAAATGTATTCTTTAGTTGTTTAAATAAATTGTTGTATTGCTTACCTATCTAATCTAATATCATTTGAACCTAATTTTAATTTATTTATTTATTGTAATACAACTGTTTAATTATTCTTTGTCATTTTTTTTTTCTGAATAAGTTTGAAAACCCTTGCATTAGACTACAATACTAGTAAATAAATCGCAATATACTGTGGTGTTACCATCATTGCATCATCTTGTAGGGATCTCCTGGTTGCGTTCAACACGTATTTCTCTGTATCCTCAGGTTTGCTGATGATGTCGGCCTTCCCATCGTCCGCCTCCAAGAGTCTGACCTCCACCCCGCTGAAGTCCAGCGTCCCGCAGCGCAGCCGAAGTGTGGAGTCCACCGGAGACTCGACGTCCTCTCTGCTGTCACCCATCTATCACGACAGCTTTGAGCTTTCAGACAAGGAACCGGAGCCAGATCCGCCTCAGCGCGTTCACGACATCACCGTCACGTTAGCCGAAGATGTGTCTCCCTCCAGGTGAGCTCTTGCAACACATCAAGGGAAAGAAATCCAAACCAGCACGGCAGTGGTCATCATGTATAATCCTCTATCATGTTACATGCTTTCAGGGATGAGGTGGACACAACAGGCCTGGACGACAGATCTCCCAGTGGGATCCTCAGACTGAGTGCCTGGGAGCAGTGGATCGTGGAGAAAGCCAAAGAGGAGCGTGTCAGAAAACAGCAGAAAGCGATGGAGGTACATGACAAAAACATTCTTTGTAGTTATGGGGATATTTTTTTTTTGTAACATGGACATTTTTATTTAATATACACTTTGTGTTTTGGAAGAAATGAATGCGCAAGGATGCATTAAATTCATCAAAAGTGAGAGAAAAGACATTTAAAATGTTACAAAACATCTCAAATAAACACTGGACTTTATATTTATCAAAGAATCCTCAAAAATAAAAACTGTAACATCGATAATAAACAAAAAATGTTGATAAAATCATCATAATAGAGTGATTTCTGAAGGATCATGTGACACTAAAGACTGGAGTATTGATGCTGAAAATTCATGATCACAGGAATAAATGGCATTTGACAATGCATTCACGTCGAAATTGTTTATTGTAAAATTGTCAAATAAATGCAGCCTTGGTGAGCAGAAGAGACAATTTTTTCATTTTCCTGAATTATTGGGTTTACGAATAGTCGTCATCATAGCTATAGTAGTGTATGATCAGTGTTGGGTAAGTTACTCTAAAAAGTAATTAATTACTAGTTACTAATTACCTCTTCAACAGTGTAATTAGATTACTGTACTAATTACTCTCTTTAAAAAGTATTTAATTACTTTTAATTGCTAATTACTTTCAAAATCCCATATCAAATATTATCCAGCTGAATAATACAAGGATAGACATGAATCTGTTTTAATTCTTTCAAATAAACACTATAAAATTGCATGAATTATCCTTAAACTGACCACGGTGGAGAAGGTTACATTATAAAAACATACTTTTTAACATCAGACAATACATTTTGATGTTAAACCCACTATTGTTTTATGTCTGATCTCATGAGATTTCACATTTTTTTCATACATATTTTACAATAATTCATACGAGTGCGGTCGTACGATTTAGACACCTCATAAAATGCATTCGAATCGCTGTGAGATCGGATTACACAGTATTTACCTCAATTACGTCAGAAGCAACTGTAATTAAATTACAAATAAATGAAGAGTAATCCTTTACTTTACATTTTCAAGGGAAAAGTAGTTAAATTACAGTAACTAATTACTTAGTAATTACACCCAACACTGTAAGATAAAAACCCTGGTCCGACAAGCATTCATCAAGCTCTATATTTCAGGAGCTCACGCTGAAGGAAAAGGAGGAAGAGCAGAAGAAAAAACTGCAGATGAAGAAAGTGGCCTGTGATTGTAGAATTCAAGAGTGGCTGCGAATGAAACGAGAGCAGGTACCGAATCTGTGAAACTCCAATCATGGACACTTTAGTGCTAGGATTCATTTTGTGTCATCACAGCTCTCCTCCTCATGCTTTCACTGTTCGTGTCCTCAGGAAAAGAAAGAGAGAGAGTGCAAAGAGTTTCAGAAAAGCAAAGAACAGCTTCAAGAGGAGAAACGACGTGCTGAGATTGAAGAGAAAGCCCAGGAGAAATATAAGGAGTGGATGCGGAAGAAGAAGCAAGAAGAAACAGAGAGAAAGCTAAAAGAGAAGGTGTGATTCATAGAAAACATTATTCTTATTAAACTTCATGAGGAAGTGTAAATGATGACAGAATCTCTTTAAAAGCAAGAGGCAGCCAGAAGAGAAGCGGAAGAGCGCGAGCGCAAAGAAAAGGCGGAGGAAAGCTTTAAAGAATGGCTCGACGGTGTAAAAACCAAAAGAAAACTGAGCCGATCATCAGCGTCCTCAGCCGGTGAGTGAACGCCACGGTCCCGCACATTTCAAAAGTTTGGACATGAGATGCAGATATGCAAAATTCTACATAAATATCCTTAAAAAAATGGATTTCAAAGCCAAGCTTTAGGTCACTTTAACCCTCAGGTGCTCTTCGTTTCGGAGTCACACTTGTTATCTTTCCGGTCACCTAAAAATTAAACTTTCTCCATCCCAGTAAACCAATGCAATTTATTTTTTTTCAATAATATTTATTCTTTTTAATTTAGTATTTTGAGACAATTTAATTGAATTTATTAATATTTATGCAATATTTATGGTCTATTTTTGCCCTGGAAAAATATATATATATTTTTTTATATATATATTATTTTTTTCCAAAAAATATTATTGCAGTATTTTAGTTTAATATAGAGTCTAGGCCTTCAGAAAAAAAATATTTTTGGAAGAAAATTATCACCATCTGGTTACAGTATAGAGAAAAAGCGTAGAGTCATGGTGTAACCACTAGATGGCATGTACAGCTCTCTATGGAGAAGCATGTGAATTCCCCAGATGTTTATCAACACATTTTTTTTTGGTGGATTTGAATATATAGTTGAAACAATATCAAAAACTATTTCTTATAAAGAAATTGACAAAAAAACAAAAATTCACTTTTTTTTTTTTCTTTTTTTTTTTTTTTTTTTATAATTTCCCATTCATTTCCTATGGGGGTCATTTTGACCAAAGACCACGAGTGTGACTATTTTTTTAAGACCACTTAGCATGCTCAGATCATGACCTCAATTTTTTTATGTGTTCACATACCCAATCCCATAAAAGTCACCAAGTTTCGTAACATTCCGATGAAGCTGTGATTTTTAAAATTTCAAAACAGAACATTTTTCGGTTAGAAATGACCGAAGAGCACCTGAGGGTTAAAAGAACTTTTGCTGATAATTTACTCGCCCCCGTGTCATCCGAGATGTCCATGTCTTTCTTTCTTCAGTCGAACAGAAATTAAGCTTTTTAATGAAAACGTTCCAGGATTTTCTCGTTATAATGGACTTCAATGGGGACCAAACGGTTCAAGGTCCAAATGAGAGTTTCAGTGCAGCTTCAAAGGGCTTTAAACGACACCAGACGATGAATAACGGTCTTATCAAGCGAAACGATCGCTCATTTAATAAATAAATTATAAAGTTTAAGATTTATAAGCACAAATGGTCGGCTTGCTCTGTTCTGTGATGCGCGTTCGTGACTCTCCTGTTCATCAAAACGAACAAATCTTTTTCCGAGTCATTTGGTTCATTCAGTGAAATTGACTCGGGGAAAAAAGATTTGTTCATTTTCTCAGCAAAAATGTTAATGTTTAACGTTATCACTTTCAGGGAACTATAACAATGTGAGCTACCCAGCTCCGAGCTTCGTCAACCCCATTCCCTGGAAACCCATCCACGTTCCACAGGAAGACCGATCGCCCAGGAAAAGTTCAGCGCGTAAGAGAACGGCTATAAGCCAGTCGAGCCGCCGTCTCACACACACACCTACAGACACCATCAGTTCGGCTCGCAGGAGACGGTGACGCTGACCTCTGCTGGTCTCAGTCCGGTATTAACTCTTCTGAACACTGCACTGCTGCACTCTTGTTTAGCAAGTAAAAGACTCATGTGTTGGAATTATGAATTTGACTTTGGATGAATGTTAGCTAAATGTGATTTTTTTTGTTTGTCCAAATTAAAGATCTTTGGAAGTACAGTCATTCCCCAGTATTATTTGGGTTAGCTAAATGGTTCTGTAAATGTTTCAGCATATCCATCTGTTTAAAGAGATGGATACAATAATGTTCAAAGGTTTGGGGTGAGTGAGTTCTGTTTACCAAGGCTGTGTTAATTTGATCAAAAATACAGTCAAAACAGTAATATTTGTGAAATATTATTAACAGTTAAAATAACTGCTTTTTTATGTGAATAATATAGTAAACTGTACCGTATTCCTGTGATGACTCCAGTCTTCAGTGTCACATGATCATTATACGCTGATTTGATGCTCAATAAACGTCTCTGATTGTTAATGTTAAAAATGTTTTTTCTTTGATGAATAGAAAGTTCAAAACAGCATTTATTTCAAATGGAAATATTTTGTAACAATATAAATTCCTTTATTCAATTGAATGCATCCTTGATTAATTAAAAAAAAAAATCCTTACACTTCTATACACATATATATATATATGTATAAATAAATATATAAATAAATTAAATGTATATAAATTTATATAAATAAATATATTTATTTTATATAAATATATATGTGTATATTTATATTAGGGCTGTCAAACGATTAATCGCGATTAATCGCATCCAAAATAAAAGTTTGTGTTTACATAATATATGTGGGCGTAGTGTGTATAATTATTTTGCATATATAAATACACACACATGCATGTATATATTTAAGAAAAATGTGTTCTTAATATATCAAATATTTATATTTATACATAATATTAATTATGTATAAATATAAAGTATATACTTTCAGATTGTTCTTAAATATATACATGCATGTGTGTGTATTTATATATGCAAAATAATTATACACACTACGCCCACATATATTACGTAAACACAAAGTTTTATTTTGAATGCGATTAATCGTTTGACAGCCCTAATTTATATATACATATTTATATTGTATACATATACACATTTTTATTATACTTAGACTACTTAGAATATGTGTGCTTAAATGGAGTAGATCTACTTTAAAAATTAATCTATTAATTTAATAAAAATCCAAATATGTAAAAACAAAGAAATCAATTGATTCTTTAATTCCTTATAATTTTTTTCTTAAATATTTAAAATATAAGGAAATTATCTTTTTTTATTATTATTTATTTTTTTTTTTTTTTACAAAAAATGAACAATAAATAGATTGTCTGCACACTTGAATCCTTTAAGCAAAATTTAATGCCAAGCTTTCGGTGTTACATACACAAACTCCATGTAACGTTACATTTGACTGTGTTCAAACACACCATGATCAATCAATAGTGATCACCCACAACTGCACAGGCCAGGTAGGGCCAGTTGTAGTCCAATGGTGGGAGTTGTAGTTTTTTTAGGTGATCAACCCTAACTTTTTCACCTAAGTGAAGAAGTGAAAAACACTAAAAAACACAGACATAAGTATATACAAAAGGTATACAAAAATATATATAAATATATACACACATTCATTCATGCTTACAATACAAGTACATGGAGACTGCAAAAACATCAGAAACATCGTCATAAACTGCAGAATTCAAGACTTATAAAGAAGAAAAAAGAAAAAGAAAACAATACAGCTGTGACTAAAGCATGACACTCATGTCAAAGTCCACATTTAAACCTTTAGGATGTAAGGCGTCCAAGGTATGAATCCAGTAAAGTTCCCTTTGGCATAGTACTTTATCAGTATTGCCACCTCTAGGTAATTTAATCTGCTCAATTCCCTGAAAACGGAGAGAAGAAACTGAATGACCACACTCTGTAAAGTGACAGGCCACAGGGTCTTTTTCTTTTTTCTTCTTTATAAGTCTTGAATTCTGCAGTTTATGACGATGTTTCTGATGTTTTTGCAGTCTCCATGTACTTGTATTGTAAGCATGAATGAATGTGTGTATATATTTATATATTTTTGTATACCTTTTGTATATATTTATGTCTGTGTTTTTTAGTGTTTTTTACTTCTTCACTTAGGTGAAAAAGTTAGGGTTGATCACCTAAAGAAACTACAACTCCCACCATTGGACTACAACTGGCCCTACCTGGCCTGTGCAGCTGCGTCATCATAGAATGTTCACGCCCACTTTTGGGGTAAGGAAACTAGACTCGCCATAGACTTCAATACAAAATAACGGCAAAAACCAACGTCCGTACACAGCCGACAAGCGTAAATAACTTAAGAAATCACTTATATACACCATGTCAAGTAATTATAAGTCCAGCCTGCCTGCCATAGACCGTGAAAGATGCATTTTTTATGCCCGTGATCAACTAGCCCAGGCTACCTGCCATCATCATCATTAATTCATGAGATATACATTAAGGTTTTTTACTTTAAAAAGCGAAATAAAATCATTCATTCGCTAACCTCGTGACTCGACTCGACGAGGTAAAAGTAAATGTCCGGGTGAGACACCTCTGGCCACTGGGTGGGGTTGTTACCCCAATTTGACGCTGGGAGAATAAAGGGACATGTTTTAAAATTGGCCAAATTAAGTTTGTGTATGTATTTTATACACGCACTATGGCAGGCAGGGTGGACATATAATTACTTGACATGTTTTATATGAATGATTTCTTAAGTTATTTACGCTTGTCGGCTTTGTACGGACGTTGCTTTTTGCCGTTATTTTGTATTGAAGTCTATGGGGATTCTAATTTGTTTTCCCCCAAAAGGTGGCGGGGACAAAATTGACAGTTAAGTTCCCGGATGTGCCGGTTGTGCGTATTGATTGATTATGGTGTGTTTGAACACAGTCAAATGTAACGTTACATGGAGTTTGTGTATGCCCTGAGGATGGTTATAACACCGAAAGCTTGGCATTAAATTTTGCTTGAAGGATTCAAGTGTGCAGACAATCTATTTATTGTTCAAGTTGTATCTGTCTGTGAGTGCGGTGAAACTCTTTCAAATATTATTTTTTTTACAAAAAACATTAACTATTTAAAATGGAGGTTTTACTAAAATGTCTGTTTTCAGTGTATATAAATATGTTAAAACCCTAAAAACGCAGAACGCCTTCATTTGTATGGGGGGAAAAAATGCAACTTTTCCTTTAATAAATGTACAAAATACAATGTAAAAGTCCATACATTTGTGCATGATTTTCGAGACAATCAGTGTTGACTAATTAAAAACTATTGTAATTGACAATTCCTTATACTTGTATACATAACACATTTTTATTATACTTATTAAATGACTATAGAATATGTGTGCTTAAATGGAGTAGATCTACTTTAAAAATGTACCTATTAATTTAATAAAAATCCAAATATGTAAAAAAAAATGAAATCAATTGATTCCTTAATTCCTTATGATTTTTTTCTTAAATATTTAAAATATGAGGAAATTATCTTCTTTTACAAAAAAAATTAACCATTTAAAATGGAAGTTTTACTAAAATGTCTGTTTTTACTATATATATATATATATATATATATATATATATATATATATATATATATATATATATATACTTAAACCCTAAAAACGCAGAATGCCTAAATTTGTATGGCAAAAATGGCAACTTTTCCTTTAATAAATGTACAAAATACAATGTAAAAGTCCATACATTTGTGCATGATTTTCGAGAAAATCAGTGTTGACTAATTAAAAATTATTGTAATTGACAATTCCTTATACTTGTATACATAACACATTTTTATTATACTTATTAAATGACTATAGAATATGTGTGCTTAAATGGAGTAGATCTACTTTAAAAATTAATCTATTAATTTAATAAAAATCCAAATATGTAAAAAAAAAAAAAGAAATCAATTGATTCCTTAATTCCTTATGATTTTTTTCTTAAATATTTAAAATATGAGGAAATTGTCTTCTTTTACAAAAAACATTAAGGTTTATATATATATATATATATATATATATATATATATATATATATACTAAAACCCTAAAAACGCAGAACGCCTAAATTTGTATGGGAAAAAAGGTAACTTTTCCTTTAATAAATGTACAAAATACAATGTAAAAGTCCATACATTTGTGCATGATGTTTGACACAATCAGTGTTTGTCCTCATGGTAGATGATTCCACAAAAGACTTCTTCTGCGTCGAACAGGACTCGTCATTAACTGGCTTATCTGCATTTCCCGAGTCAGCTTGTGACCAGACACAATGACCTCTGACCCCTGGCCCGGGCCGAGAGCCAAACGCAGCCCTCGCACAGATGTGTGTATTGTCCAGAGCGCAGCGGTGCCTAGAAGTTCTTTCAGCTAATGACGTGTGTGAGTGTGTGTGTGTGTGTGTGTTCACAATACTGTAGATTTCATCCCTTCACATTCTCATAAACTCACGTTACTGGAGCAGAGATACTGTAAGTGCACCTAAATATTCTTTCTGTTTTGAAACAAGTTGAAAACTGATTCATGCTTGTACTTAAGACTCTGTTTATGCAACTGACCCACATGTTTGTTATGGATACGGCAGGCAATTCTCAAAACTATCACTAGCTGTGATGGTGTGCATTAGAGCAAGTGAGTTATGTGTTTATTTCCTGTTCTGCTGAGCAAAGGTCACCTTTCAAGACAGGCATGCATATGTGTTCAAGTCAGTTTTTTACATGGGAATCAGGTTAAGAAATATGACACATGCACAGCTTGAATTATGCATGTTTCTCTCCCATTAGATTGTGAGATTTGCAAGCAAACAGCAGTCCCCAGAGATGCATTGGTGCAGGTGGACGGGCGGCTGGACGTCTCACGTTCACACACAGGTACGCAGGGGTGTGTCTGTTTGCATTTGAGTCAGTGTTTCAAACAAGGCAAAGGACGTGGCAGAGAACAGAGCTAATGTTGTGTGACTAAGCTGAGGCCTTCGTTAACCTTGTTTTGTCAGCATGGAGATCTCTTAACATGTTATTCTCTGTGCTAACTTAAAGAAGAATAGATCTATGACAGACGTAGGTTAAAATTGCATTAGCACCCTGAATGAGTCGTCTCAGGGTCAGTGGGTCACAATCCACAAGTATTTATTGCAGAAATGCAGTCCACAGGGCAAGAGGATGATGAAGATCGCTGTGACTTTCTGTTCAAGATCATCCTGATCGGCGACAGCAACGTGGGGAAGACCTGCGTGATCCACAGCTTCAAGTCCGGGGTGTTCAGTGACAACCAGCACAACACTATCGGAGTGGACTTCACCGTTCGCAGCATGGACATCGATGGGAAGAAAGTAAAGGTGTGTGCACTGATTTATGACTTAGTTTTTCCTTGCATTCAAGAAAGAGATCTTCTTATTAAGGCTTTGGTACGGAGGCATATTGCATTCACTTGAAGAAAAAAAATCGATGTTTTTCTGAATTAACAAGTTAATTATCGCAGAATTATGATAAGTTTTCATGGAACAAAGTTTTTGTTCTGATTTTCTGAATTAACGAGTTAATTATCTCAGAATTACAAGATAATTTTTCATGGACAAAAGGTTTTGTTCTGTTTTTATGAATTAACGAGTTAATTATCGCAGAATTATGATAAGTTTTCATGGAACAAAGTTTTTGTTCTGTTTTTCTGAATTAACGAGTTAATTATCTCAGAATTACAAGATAATTTTTCATGGACAAAAGGTTTTGTTCTGTTTTTATGAATTAACGAGTTAATTATCTCAGAATTACAAATGAATTTTTCATGTAAAAATTTTTGTTCTGTTTTTATGAATTAACGAGTTAATTATCTCAGAATTATGAGAATTTTTAATGGAAAAAGTTTTTGTTCTGTTTTTCTGAATTAACGAGTTAATTATCTCAGAATTACGAGAAATTTTCATGGGAAAAAGTTTTTGTTCTGTTTTTCTGAATTAACGAGTTAATTATCTCAGAATTACGAGATAATTTTTCATGGAAAAAAGTTTTAGTTCTGTTTGTCTGAATTAACAAGTTAATTATCTCAGAATTATGAGATAATTTTTCATAGAAAAAAAGGTTTTATTTTATTTTCAAGCGGTTCACACATAAAATAGGAATAAAATGTGATTAATACATGAAAGTACTTATATCCTGGGGCAGTTTTAGGATTTGATCTTGAGGGGCTTAGCCCTCAGTGAGAATGTGTAGCTAGAGACCATTGTCCAAATGACGTAAATTGGCACCACTACTAGTCAAAAAAATACCATACCATATTCAACCAAAAATGATTGTGAACCATTTCCATTGAACCATTTTTTTATGATTGTGCATGTCTAGGAGAGGCACTGATAAGCTATTTGTGATTGTGTCGTGTCTGGAGTTCAGATGCAGGTCTGGGACACGGCGGGACAGGAGCGTTTCCGCACCATCACACAGAGTTACTACCGAAGCGCCCACGGTGCCATGATCGCGTACGACCTGACCCGGCGACCCACCTTTGAGTCTCTGCCGCACTGGATACAAGGAGTGGAGCAGTACGGAGCCGCCAACGTCGTCTTCGTTCTGATAGGTCAGAACACAAATTCCCAAACTTTTTTACCACCAAACCCTCATATTTACTTGAGGTTTTAGAATCAATAATTTGACAACACATTTGCATGGTCACGGTTATCTGATGTTGGCATTAAACTTATCCCTCATCCTTCCCTCGGGTCATTTTGACTTTTAGAAAATTCTTTAAAAATTGAGTGTTCATCGAGTGTTCACCCCATGACTTCTGTCGCGCTTGGACCACAAATACATATTTTTTTTAATGGACTCGAGAAGTTTTGTGGTTGAAATTTAAAAAACGAACAAATCCTTGCTTTGTGGGTCAAATTGACTCCCATAGGAAAGAATGGAATGCTTTATTACATATAGAAAAACCTAAAAGGCTCAAAATTCGAACTAAAAGTGCTAAAACTTTATGAAAAAAATATTTTATAAAATCTGAATGCACACTGAAGGAACCCTGACTTTAAGACCCAGCGGAAAAGCTAATTTGCTGTATCATGTGTTATGTTATTTGTTTGTCCACAAGAGGTCGACAAAGAGACCAAATTTAAGATATTTTGAGCTGCATTAAAAGGTTTAGGCATGAAATTGTGAGTTATTTTGATTTTGAGTTAAAAGAATGTGGTTCTAAAATACTATTTATTTATTATTGATTAAACCTGGTAAATAAAATAACAAAGAACAAAAATATATATATATAAATTGCATTAAAAATAGATTGCATAAAAAATATTATCAAATTGAAATAAAATAAGCTTTCTAAACAGTATAATTTTAGGGCTTCGGGTCATTTTGACCCGCGAGGGAAGGATTTGTTACAAAACGCGAGGGAAGGATTTAAGTTTCAATAGTCTTTTCTTTGCTATAGACCTTATTCAGAGCAACGCCATGACAGGTATGAAAGTGAGGCTGTGAGGGATAGACTTACCGTGTTTCCAATGGCATCCGCTGTAAAAAGCTGAATAAAGCGGCTAGATTACTTACAATTTTCCACAGCTTACATTGCTTACATTTCTTGGAAATATATTTTTCCAGTGTTTCATGAGCAGAACAATCCGAAAACACATTAAATAACAGTACAGCCCATTGAAGAGATGCACCTCTATCCCTCTCAGCCTCGCTTTCATTCTCATTAAAAATCAAAGATGGCGCTGCCGTGAATAAGGCGTATTGGGACATTATTGTATTGTACATCCGCTTCTCGCACAAGAACAAATGGAGGGCGGGGCTTGATTTTGTCCTCTGGGAACTGATTGGATGGTTGTGGTTTGCGATCTCATGTGAGTGACAGGTTGCCCCGCCCTCACGCCAGTGAAGGGAGGAGAAATTATCCTGATTAAAGATTACGGGGTGCATGAATTAAAGACAATTTCAGCTTGAGACATTGCAAATAAACTCGTTATTCATGAAGTGTTTTCCGTCCTGCAGGAAATAAGTGTGACCTGGAGGCGCAGCGGCAGGTGCTGTTTGAGGACGCGTGCACGTTGGCGGAGCGGACCGGGGCGCTGGCCGCGCTCGAGACCTCCGCAAAACACTATCGAAACATCGAGGAAGCCTTCGAACTGATGGCCCGCGAACTCATAGTCCGACACGGAGGAACAGTCCATCAGGACAACCAATCGGGTTTACCCACAGTTTTCTTGCACTTGGATTCTCATTCAATAGATGGAGAACATAAGAAGAGGTCATGTGACTGCTGACTTTATACATTAGGTCGACTAAGATGATAAACACAGTGGGATGTGCCAAAAAATAAATCAGACATCACAGAAAAGGTAGTTGCATTTAATGAACGAACTCTGTAAACTTATACAATTATGATGTTTTTCTTGTTCTGTTTTTCTGTACTTTTATTTTTGTGTACAGTACAATAAAATGCAAAAACAGTAAGTCAGTAAATGCATTCTTTGTTTTTTCTCAACATAAAACAATATATTTAAAGGGTTTAATGTTACTTGAGGGATTTGTGTGTTAAATTATTTAAAATCAACAATAAACAATGACTGCTCAGTTCAAAAATAGCTAGAAAGAACATTTAAAAAAATACAAAACACTTTTTTTGTACGTAAATAGCATGAATGCTACGTGGGATCTCAATATCTCAGCTCTGGAAGGGTCTAGAGCCTCCATTTTTGCACGCTGGTCGAAGTCTCGTGGCCCTCTGTCAGAATCCAGAGTTTCAAGATGATCGGAGGGGGTCAAAATTTCGGCCAAAAACAACAGTGTTACCCCTTATGTTTTTTTTTCAGGTCAAAACTTTGACATCCGATATCTCGGCTCTGGAAGGGTCTAGAGCCTCCATTTTTGCGCGCTGGTCGAAGTCTCGAGGCCCTCTGTCAGAATCCAGAGTTTCAAGAAGATCGGAGGGGGTCAAAATTTCGGCCAAAAACGACAGTGTTACCCCTTATGTTTTTTTTTCAGGTCAAAACTTTGACATCCGATATCTCGGCTCTGGAAGGGTCTAGAGCCTCCATTTTTGCGCGCTGGTCGAAATCTCGTGGCCCTCTGTCAGAATCCAGAGTTTCAAGAAGATCGGAGGGGGTCAAAATTTCGGCCAAAAACGACAGTGTTACCCCTTATGTTTTTTTTTCAGGTCAAAACTTTGACATCCGATATCTCGGCTCTGGAAGGGTCTAGAGCCTCCATTTTTGCGCGCTGGTCGAAGTCTCGAGGCCCTCTGTCAGAATCCAGAGTTTCAAGAAGATCGGAGGGGGTCAAAATTTCGGCCAAAAACGACAGTGTTACCCCTTATGTTTTTTTTTCAGGTCAAAACTTTGACATCCGATATCTCGGCTCTGGAAGGGTCTAGAGCCTCCATTTTTGCGCGCTGGTCGAAGTCTCGTGGCCCTCTGTCAGAATCCAGAGTTTCAAGAAGATCGGAGGGGGTCAAAATTTCGGCCAAAAACGACAGTGTTACCCCTTATGTTTTTTTTCAGGTCAAAACTTTGACATCCGATATCTCGGCTCTGGAAGGGTCTAGAGCCTCCATTTTTGCGCGCTGGTCGAAGTCTCGTGGCCCTCTGTCAGAATCCAGAGTTTCAAGAAGATCGGAGGGGGTCAAAATTTCGGCCAAAAACGACAGTGTTACCCCTTATGTTTTTTTTTCAGGTCAAAACTTTGACATCCGATATCTCGGCTCTGGAAGGGTCTAGAGCCTCCATTTTTGCGCGCTGGTCGAAGTCTCGAGGCCCTCTGTCAGAATCCAGAGTTTCAAGAAGATCGGAGGGGGTCAAAATTTCGGCCAAAAACGACAGTGTTACCCCTTATGTTTTTTTTTCAGGTCAAAACTTTGACATCCGATATCTCGGCTCTGGAAGGGTCTAGAGCCTCCATTTTTGCGCGCTGGTCGAAGTCTCGTGGCCCTCTGTCAGAATCCAGAGTTTCAAGAAGATCGGAGGGGGTCAAAATTTCGGCCAAAAACGACAGTGTTACCCCTTATGTTTTTTTTCAGGTCAAAACTTTGACATCCGATATCTCGGCTCTGGAAGGGTCTAGAGCCTCCATTTTTGCGCGCTGGTCGAAGTCTCGTGGCCCTCTGTCAGAATCCAGAGTTTCAAGAAGATCGGAGGGGGTCAAAATTTCGGCCAAAAACGACAGTGTTACCCCTTATGTTTTTTTTTCAGGTCAAAACTTTGACATCCGATATCTCGGCTCTGGAAGGGTCTAGAGCCTCCATTTTTGCGCGCTGGTCGAAGTCTCGTGGCCCTCTGTCAGAATCCAGAGTTTCAAGAAGATCGGAGGGGGTCAAAATTTCGGCCAAAAACGACAGTGTTACCCCTTATGTTTTTTTTTCAGGTGAAAACTTTGACATCCGATATCTCGGCTCTGGAAGGGTCTAGAGCCTCCATTTTTGCGCGCTGGTCGAAGTCTCGAGGCCCTCTGTCAGAATCCAGAGTTTCAAGAAGATCGGAGGGGGTCAAAATTTCGGCCAAAAACGACAGTGTTACCCCTTATGTTTTTTTTTCAGGTCAAAACTTTGACATCCGATATCTCGGCTCTGGAAGGGTCTAGAGCCTCCATTTTTGCGCGCTGGTCGAAGTCTCGTGGCCCTCTGTCAGAATCCAGAGTTTCAAGAAGATCGGAGGGGGTCAAAATTTCGGCCAAAAACGACAGTGTTACCCCTTATGTTTTTTTTTCAGGTCAAAACTTTGACATCCGATATCTCGGCTCTGGAAGGGTCTAGAGCCTCCATTTTTGCGCGCTGGTCGAAGTCTCGTGGCCCTCTGTCAGAATCCAGAGTTTCAAGAAGATCGGAGGCGGTCAAAATTTCGGCCAAAAACGACAGTGTTACCCCTTATGTTTTTTTTTCAGGTCAAAACTTTGACATCCGATATCTCGGCTCTGGAAGGGTCTAGAGCCTCCATTTTTGCGCGCTGGTCGAAGTCTCGTGGCCCTCTGTCAGAATCCAGAGTTTCAAGAAGATCGGAGGGGGTCAAAATTTCGGCCAAAAACGACAGTGTTACCCCTTATGTTTTTTTTTCAGGTCAAAACTTTGACATCCGATATCTCGGCTCTGGAAGGGTCTAGAGCCTCCATTTTTGCGCGCTGGTCGAAGTCTCGTGGCCCTCTGTCAGAATCCAGAGTTTCAAGAAGATCGGAGGGGGTCAAAATTTCGGCCAAAAACGACAGTGTTACCCCTTATGTTTTTTTTTCAGGTCAAAACTTTGACATCCGATATCTCGGCTCTGGAAGGGTCTAGAGCCTCCATTTTTGCGCGCTGGTCGAAGTCTCGTGGCCCTCTGTCAGAATCCAGAGTTTCAAGAAGATCGGAGGGGGTCAAAATTTCGGCCAAAAACGACAGTGTTACCCCTTATGTTTTTTTTTCAGGTCAAAACTTTGACATCCGATATCTCGGCTCTGGAAGGGTCTAGAGCCTCCATTTTTGCGCGCTGGTCGAAGTCTCGTGGCCCTCTGTCAGAATCCAGAGTTTCAAGAAGATCGGAGGGGGTCAAAATTTCGGCCAAAAACGACAGTGTTACCCCTTATGTTTTTTTTTCAGGTCAAAACTTTGACATCCGATATCTCGGCTCTGGAAGGGTCTAGAGCCTCCATTTTTGCGCGCTGGTCGAAGTCTCGTGGCCCTCTGTCAGAATCCAGAGTTTCAAGAAGATCGGAGGGGGTCAAAATTTCAGCCAAAAATGACAGTGTTACCCCTTATGTTTTTTTTTCAGGTCAAAACTTTGACATCCGATATCTCGGCTCTGGAAGGGTCTAGAGCCTCCATTTTTGCGCGCTGGTCGAAGTCTCGTGGCCCTCTGTCAGAATCCAGAGTTTCAAGAAGATCGGAGGGGGTCAAAATTTCGGCCAAAAACGACAGTGTTACCCCTTATGTTTTTTTTTTAGGTCAAAACTTTGACATCCGATATCTCGGCTCTGGAAGGGTCTAGAGCCTCCATTTTTGCGCGCTGGTCGAAGTCTCGTGGCCCTCTGTCAGAATCCAGAGTTTCAAGAAGATCGGAGGGGGTCAAAATTTCGGCCAAAAACGACAGTGTTACCCCTTATGTTTTTTTTTCAGGTCAAAACTTTGACATCCGATATCTCGGCTCTGGAAGGGTCTAGAGCCTCCATTTTTAGCGCGCTGGTCGAAGTCTCGTGGCCCTCTGTCAGAATCCAGAGTTTCAAGAAGATCGGAGGGGGTCAAAATTTCGGCCAAAAACGACAGTGTTACCCCTTATGTTTTTTTTTCAGGTCAAAACTTTGACATCCGATATCTCGGCTCTGGAAGGGTCTAGAGCCTCCATTTTTGCGCGCTGGTCGAAGTCTCGTGGCCCTCTGTCAGAATCCAGAGTTTCAAGAAGATCGGAGGGGGTCAAAATTTCGGCCAAAAACGACAGTGTTACCCCTTATGTTTTTTTTTCAGGTCAAAACTTTGACATCCGATATCTCGGCTCTGGAAGGGTCTAGAGCCTCCATTTTTGCGCGCTGGTCGAAGTCTCGTGGCCCTCTGTCAGAATCCAGAGTTTCAAGAAGATCGGAGGGGGTCAAAATTTCGGCCAAAAACGACAGTGTTACCCCTTATGTTTTTTTTTCAGGTCAAAACTTTGACATCCGATATCTCGGCTCTGGAAGGGTCTAGAGCCTCCATTTTTGCGCGCTGGTCGAAGTCTCGTGGCCCTCTGTCAGAATCCAGAGTTTCAAGAAGATCGGAGGGGGTCAAAATTTCGGCCAAAAACGACAGTGTTACCCCTTATGTTTTTTTTTCAGGTGAAAACTTTGACATCCGATATCTCGGCTCTGGAAGGGTCTAGAGCCTCCATTTTTGCGCGCTGGTCGAAGTCTCGAGGCCCTCTGTCAGAATCCAGAGTTTCAAGAAGATCGGAGGGGGTCAAAATTTCGGCCAAAAACGACAGTGTTACCCCTTATGTTTTTTTTTCAGGTCAAAACTTTGACATCCGATATCTCGGCTCTGGAAGGGTCTAGAGCCTCCATTTTTGCGCGCTGGTCGAAGTCTCGTGGCCCTCTGTCAGAATCCAGAGTTTCAAGAAGATCGGAGGGGGTCAAAATTTCGGCCAAAAACGACAGTGTTACCCCTTATGTTTTTTTTTCAGGTCAAAACTTTGACATCCGATATCTCGGCTCTGGAAGGGTCTAGAGCCTCCATTTTTGCGCGCTGGTCGAAGTCTCGTGGCCCTCTGTCAGAATCCAGAGTTTCAAGAAGATCGGAGGGGGTCAAAATTTCGGCCAAAAACGACAGTGTTACCCCTTATGTTTTTTTTTCAGGTCAAAACTTTGACATCCGATATCTCGGCTCTGGAAGGGTCTAGAGCCTCCATTTTTGCGCGCTGGTCGAAGTCTCGTGGCCCTCTGTCAGAATCCAGAGTTTCAAGAAGATCGGAGGGGGTCAAAATTTCGGCCAAAAATGACAGTGTTACCCCTTATGTTTTTTTTTCAGGTCAAAACTTTGACATCCGATATCTCGGCTCTGGAAGGGTCTAGAGCCTCCATTTTTGCGCGCTGGTCGAAGTCTCGAGGCCCTCTGTCAGAATCCAGAGTTTCAAGAAGATCGGAGGGGGTCAAAATTTCGGCCAAAAACGACAGTGTTACCCCTTATGTTTTTTTTTCAGGTCAAAACTTTGACATCCGATATCTCGGCTCTGGAAGGGTCTAGAGCCTCCATTTTTGCGCGCTGGTCGAAGTCTCGTGGCCCTCTGTCAGAATCCAGAGTTTCAAGAAGATCGGAGGGGGTCAAAATTTCGGCCAAAAACGACAGTGTTACCCCTTATGTTTTTTTTTCAGGTCAAAACTTTGACATCCGATATCTCGGCTCTGGAAGGGTCTAGAGCCTCCATTTTTGCGCGCTGGTCGAAGTCTCGTGGCCCTCTGTCAGAATCCAGAGTTTCAAGAAGATCGGAGGGGGTCAAAATTTCGGCCAAAAACGACAGTGTTACCCCTTATGTTTTTTTTTCAGGTCAAAACTTTGACATCCGATATCTCGGCTCTGGAAGGGTCTAGAGCCTCCATTTTTGCGCGCTGGTCGAAGTCTCGTGGCCCTCTGTCAGAATCCAGAGTTTCAAGAAGATCGGAGGGGGTCAAAATTTCGGCCAAAAACGACAGTGTTACCCCTTATGTTTTTTTTTCAGGTCAAAACTTTGACATCCGATATCTCGGCTCTGGAAGGGTCTAGAGCCTCCATTTTTGCGCGCTGGTCGAAGTCTCGTGGCCCTCTGTCAGAATCCAGAGTTTCAAGAAGATCGGAGGGGGTCAAAATTTCGGCCAAAAATGACAGTGTTACCCCTTATGTTTTTTTTTCAGGTCAAAACTTTGACATCCGATATCTCGGCTCTGGAAGGGTCTAGAGCCTCCATTTTTGCGCGCTGGTCGAAGTCTCGTGGCCCTCTGTCAGAATCCAGAGTTTCAAGAAGATCGGAGGGGGTCAAAATTTCGGCCAAAAACGACAGTGTTACCCTTATGTTTTTTTTTCAGGTCAAAACTTTGACATCCGATATCTCGGCTCTGGAAGGGTCTAGAGCCTCCATTTTTGCGCGCTGGTCGAAGTCTCGTGGCCCTCTGTCAGAATCCAGAGTTTCAAGAAGATCGGAGGGGGTCAAAATTTCGGCCAAAAACGACAGTGTTACCCCTTATGTTTTTTTTTTCAGGTCAAAACTTTGACATGCCGATATCTCGGCTCTGGAAGGGTCTAGAGCCTCCATTTTTGCGCGCTGGTCGAAGTCTCGTGGCCCTCTGTCAGAATCCAGAGTTTCAAGAAGATCGGAGGGGGTCAAAATTTCGGCCAAAAACGACAGTGTTACCCCTTATGTTTTTTTTTCAGGTCAAAACTTTGACATCCGATATCTCGGCTCTGGAAGGGTCTAGAGCCTCCATTTTTGCGCGCTGGTCGAAGTCTCGTGGCCCTCTGTCAGAATCCAGAGTTTCAAGAAGATCGGAGGGGGTCAAAATTTCGGCCAAAAACGACAGTGTTACCCCTTATGTTTTTTTTTCAGGTCAAAACTTTGACATCCGATATCTCGGCTCTGGAAGGGTCTAGAGCCTCCATTTTTGCGCGCTGGTCGAAGTCTCGTGGCCCTCTGTCAGAATCCAGAGTTTCAAGAAGATCGGAGGGGGTCAAAATTTCGGCCAAAAACGACAGTGTTACCCCTTATGTTTTTTTTTCAGGTCAAAACTTTGACATCCGATATCTCGGCTCTGGAAGGGTCTAGAGCCTCCATTTTTGCGCGCTGGTCGAAGTCTCGTGGCCCTCTGTCAGAATCCAGAGTTTCAAGAAGATCGGAGGGGGTCAAAATTTCGGCCAAAAACGACAGTGTTACCCCTTATGTTTTTTTTTCAGGTCAAAACTTTGACATCCGATATCTCGGCTCTGGAAGGGTCTAGAGCCTCCATTTTTGCGCGCTGGTCGAAGTCTCGTGGCCCTCTGTCAGAATCCAGAGTTTCAAGAAGATCGGAGGGGGTCAAAATTTCGGCCAAAAACGACAGTGTTACCCCTTATGTTTTTTTTTCAGGTCAAAACTTTGACATCCGATATCTCGGCTCTGGAAGGGTCTAGAGCCTCCATTTTTGCGCGCTGGTCGAAGTCTCGTGGCCCTCTGTCAGAATCCAGAGTTTCAAGAAGATCGGAGGGGGTCAAAATTTCGGCCAAAAACGACAGTGTTACCCCTTATGTTTTTTTTTTCAGGTCAAAACTTTGACATCCGATATCTCGGCTCTGGAAGGGTCTAGAGCCTCCATTTTTGCGCGCTGGTCGAAGTCTCGTGGCCCTCTGTCAGAATCCAGAGTTTCAAGAAGATCGGAGGGGGTCAAAATTTCGGCCAAAAACGACAGTGTTACCCCTTATGTTTTTTTTTCAGGTCAAAACTTTGACATCCGATATCTCGGCTCTGGAAGGGTCTAGAGCCTCCATTTTTGCGCGCTGGTCGAAGTCTCGTGGCCCTCTGTCAGAATCCAGAGTTTCAAGAAGATCGGAGGGGGTCAAAATTTCGGCCAAAAACGACAGTGTTACCCCTTATGTTTTTTTTTCAGGTCAAAACTTTGACATCCGATATCTCGGCTCTGGAAGGGTCTAGAGCCTCCATTTTTGCGCGCTGGTCGAAGTCTCGTGGCCCTCTGTCAGAATCCAGAGTTTCAAGAAGATCGGAGGGGGTCAAAATTTCGGCCAAAAACGACAGTGTTACCCCTTATGTTTTTTTTTCAGGTCAAAACTTTGACATCCGATATCTCGGCTCTGGAAGGGTCTAGAGCCTCCATTTTTGCGCGCTGGTCGAAGTCTCGTGGCCCTCTGTCAGAATCCAGAGTTTCAAGAAGATCGGAGGGGGTCAAAATTTCGGCCAAAAACGACAGTGTTACCCCTTATGTTTTTTTTTCAGGTCAAAACTTTGACATCCGATATCTCGGCTCTGGAAGGGTCTAGAGCCTCCATTTTTGCGCGCTGGTCGAAGTCTCGAGGCCCTCTGTCAGAATCCAGAGTTTCAAGAAGATCGGAGGGGGTCAAAATTTCGGCCAAAAACGACAGTGTTACCCCTTATGTTTTTTTTTCAGGTCAAAACTTTGACATCCGATATCTCGGCTCTGGAAGGGTCTAGAGCCTCCATTTTTGCGCGCTGGTCGAAGTCTCGTGGCCCTCTGTCAGAATCCAGAGTTTCAAGAAGATCGGAGGGGGTCAAAATTTCGGCCAAAAACGACAGTGTTACCCCTTATGTTTTTTTTTCAGGTCAAAACTTTGACATCCGATATCTCGGCTCTGGAAGGGTCTAGAGCCTCCATTTTTGCGCGCTGGTCGAAGTCTCGTGGCCCTCTGTCAGAATCCAGAGTTTCAAGAAGATCGGAGGGGGTCAAAATTTCGGCCAAAAACGACAGTGTTACCCCTTATGTTTTTTTTTCAGGTCAAAACTTTGACATCCGATATCTCGGCTCTA